>VZRR01005965.1:0-108659 GCA_013398015.1 Oreocharis arfaki
GAAGGGAAGGGAAGGGAAGGCCAGCTCACGTATTAGACTTCATCGTGTAAAGTATGTAGTAGTGGGGATTTACACAGATTTTCTTGGGATGGCCACCAAAATATTGATGCATGTTTGATCAGTGTGGTTTATCTGTTTGGCATTCATCACATTCTTATTTTTGATTTTTTGTAAGGGAAAACATTTGGACATGTTGATGAATGGAAAACACATCAGAAACTGCTCAGGATTAATTAAGCAAATCCAATAGAATAGGTCATTCTCTGACTCCTGTCTCCTGGGCCATACCCAGACAAGTTTGCCTCTGCCAAAGAAAGGATTGATTAAATTGGTGATCACGTAATACACTCATTAGGAACTCATGCCCTTGGTTGGTTAAATGATTGGATGCAAATTAATGCTCTCCTTCAAGAACACTTACAAAAAACCATTTAGTTCATGTTTTTGTTCCATTTGAAAAGAAAGACTACAAAAGGAGTATTTTTTACTTTATTGCAAGTTGTATCTAGAACTTCAATTAAAATCAGAATATACCAGTTTAATTTCAGAATTAGTTTATTTGACTCTAAATTTTTAAAACTAAAAGATTTTTAAAATTAATTTTAAAAACCCCCTATAGATTTTTCTGTAGGCATTCTGTTGTCCTTACTGATGCTTCCTATTCCTTACCATTGAGCAGGGAGATTAAAAGTAGCTGTGCTTTCTGATGTAAAAAGCATGAAAAAATACTCCACGCCAAAATCCTTGAAAGGCAACCTTGCTCTGTAGATTAAGGGCGAAAAGCTCATTTTCCATAAGGTCTATTGATTTTTCCATAGTTTTTTTCCATTTTTAAATAGGCTTAGTCCATACCTCCTCGTTTCGGTGTTTTCTTAAACACCTACTAACAATCCCAGGCTGCAGCACCTTCTGATGCGTGTTAGCCCTGACAATGTTACAAAACTGTCCCTGCAGTCAGGGGCTCCCGTGGGCACTGCTCTGCATGGGTGGAGTGCAGAAACCATCCTTCCTACTGGATAAGGTCCAAAAATCCAAAAGCCCGGTTACATGATCTGTCAGGCAAGGTACAGTCCAAATCTAAGTAACTTCTCTAATGCCTGAAATGGCTTTGCTCATACAGCTGAGAAATACGGAAACACTGGAAATGATGTTAATTGAATTTTCCCTTCTCCCTCTTTCGTCCACAAACCCCACTGCATTTAAAAAAATTCCTTTTTAAAAATAACTATCAGAGCTGGAAATTAAGTTCACATGAAGTGAGTTAAAGATGCGAGTAAACTTCTGATTAAATTTACTTGGGAAAAAAAAGAAAGCACCACTGAAGGTGGGAGGCCAGACTTGTGTAAAGCAGCTCGGGCTGAGCAGCCAGTGGGTGCCCAGTGCGGGGGCAGCTGAGCATCATGCCAGCATCACCCTTAGTGAGCAGTGAGTTCNATACTCCACCCCAAAATTCTTGAAAGGCAACCTTGCTCTGTAGATTAAGGGAGAAAAGCTCATTTTCCATAAGGTCTATTGATTTTTCCATTGTTTTTTTCCATTTTTAAATAGGCTTAGTCCATACCTCCTCGTTTCGGTGTTTTCTTAAATACCTACTAACAATCCCAGGCTGCAGCACCTTCTGATGCGTGTTAGCCCTGACAATGTTACAAAACTGTCCCTGCAGTCAGGGGCTCCCGTGGGCACTGCTCTGCATGGTTGGAGTGCAGAAACCATCCTTCCTACTGGATAAGGTCCAAAAATCCAAAAGCCCGGTTACATGATCTGTCAGGCAAGGTACAGTCCAAATCTAAGTAACTTCTCTAATGCCTGAAATGGCTTTGCTCATACAGCCGAGAAATACGGAAACACTGGAAATGATGTTAATTGAATTTTCCCTTCTCCCTCTTTCGTCCACAAACCCTACTGCATTTAAAAAAATTCCTTTTTAAAAATAACTATCAGAGCTGGAAATTAAGTTCACATGAAGTGAGTTAAAGATGCGAGTAAACTTCTGATTAAATTTACTTGGGAAAAAAAAGAAAGCACCACTGAAGGTGGGAGGCCAGACTTGTGTAAAGCAGCTCGGGCTGAGCAGCCAGTGGGTGCCCAGCGCTGGGGCAGCTGAGCATCATGCCAGCATCACCCTTAGTGAGCAGTGAGTTCTCATCTCCACCTGCAGTATGTGAGCCCAAACTGAAGTCTGGATTTCTGTGAGAAGCAGGTTTCCCCCTGCCACAGGCTGTGTGCTTTCACTGGCGTGAGAAGCGGCTTCCTGCCTTTTGATAACCAACACTAGCTAAGGCAAAATTTCTGCCTAGTGTGCACTTCCCAGAGCTCTGTCGCTATGATTGAAGCAATATTCTTTCCATGCTTCTCCTGAGAGACTTTCCAGTGCTTGGTACATCTGACTGCTGAAGTGTTGCCTTCAGCATCCTCTAATTACAGTTTGAAATCAAGCTTTTTTTTCCACCCTGGCTTCTACTGGTCTGCTGCTGGGACGATGTTTTCTGGAGTAGTTCATAGCAAATGAGTTTCAGAAGGGCAATGACTACATAGAGAAGGGTGGAAGACCAGCTTTTGCTCTAAACAGACACATTACTGTTTAGGATTTTTCAGTGTTTCCTTTGAAATGCAAACAGTGCCTCTGCAACAAAGTCTCATGGGCATCGTACTCTTCTGGGTTATGAACAATTATGAGGGTGGTAGCTCAGTGTCTACACCTGTCTTGGACCTCAACCATATCTTTCTGACACCCCTGAAGTGCTCAAGTTTTCTGGTTGTCCTTTCCTTCCTTCTGTACACATACTGCCCAGACTCAATCTTGGTTTCTACGCAGAGCTCAGTCTCAGCTCCCTGAAATCAGTTAATCCACTCTCCTCATGGTGTGTGAGAAGGGGCCCAAGAACAGTCAATGAGTGCTTCTTAAAGACTGAAGATAAGCACCCATGTGTGGGGTACATATCCTGTAATGGGACCGCACAACTGTGGTCTCCAACTTCCCTAGGGCAACTGGTGCATGCAAGTTTACACAGGGGTACCTGGAGGCAGAATACCTGCCATGGACAATCACCCTCACGTGAGAACTAGGCAGGAATCAAAAACTTTAAACTGAGAGCATTTCTTTAAACCAAAATGTTTCAGAGCTTAAAAAAGTGTGCTTTGCTACTGCACAGCCAAATGGAAAGCAGGCCACACAAATACTTTTTCCCAAAACCCTTGTCCATTTCTTCCCTTTTGTTCTCTCTCTCAGAAACAGAGGAAAACAACCAAACATTTTCAGTAAACCTGATGGCAAATCACTCACATATTGTGGATTTAAATCCTTGCTTAATCATTAAATAATCCTCAATTTCTAATGAGGATTCCTTTCACATGTAACACCTTTGCCAGGAGAGACTGCAGGCAGGCTGGCAGCAGGGGCAGTAGCCACATGCCCCACATGTATCGAGAGGGGCCCCATCCCACTCTGTCCAAAGGAGGCTGATGATTTGCCATGGTTGGGGCTATGGGCCTGTCTTCCCCTGAACTTCTTCCAGTCTCTTCTCAGCTTTCACCAGGTATGACACCCCACATGTGAGAAATGTTCTTTGTAAATCAGCCACTTCTGATGAAAAACTGTTTCGCACCCCTAATTGTGAGCCAGCTCTCCTGGAGTCATGCACGATACCACACTACCCACCCTAGTGTCGGCTTACCATTCTCTCTGCAACCAGACAAAAAGATTTTATTTAAGCAACAATCTGAATGGCCTAGAAAAAGAACAAAAATCTAATTTTAAAGAGATTACGGTGAACCTCTTTTAAATCGTGTTCAATAAGAAGAGGACTTAGAACAGGGCCTATAATGGGTCTGAGTGACTGTGCTGAGGAAACAGGTCATTTCCTGATGGTTAATAGCTAATTTTTCTAACAATCAAAATTCAGGGATCTTGCATGTAGCTTTCTAATGGACACTCGTGAAATGGTAAGACGATTGATGAATGCCAGGTGGCCACACTTCACTTTCCTATTGTCGAAAACTCCATTTAACTCAGCAGGCAGCAGGATTTCTGACCACCTGAATCTGTGTGGAAGAATATGGGCAGTTTGTAGCCATATACAGTTTATATCTCCTCTCCTGAGAAATAAAAACCACTGATAAATGGCATCACTGCAGTAGCTCCATTAGAAAGAGCACCATCAAAACTACCCAGTCCTGGAACTCAATCCCCTAAGCATCCTGGAGTCACCAGAGGTACCACTGCCAGTTAACTCTGTAACTGCCAGCTCAACGCATTGCTTTGCTCCCGGAAGCAACAAACCAGGAATGCTGACTCCATGGGATCACCAGTGCTTCAAGGGGTAGCCTGCACTACTCATCACTGTAGGACCAATAAGGGAAATAAATACATGAGTATGGCTTTTCGTCAAACTCTCTTACCATTCTGTATGCTGTTGACAGTCCTGTTTTTCAGGAGAAATGTTGTCTATGAGTTCTATGCACTTTTCCCTGTTACGATATAGGTTACTATTATTAGTATTATTTGTAACAAGATTAAGTTGTGGGTTTTCCCCTCACAAAATATGGTTGTTCCTTCTAAAGGGAGACCTTTCCTTCCTATGACTTTTCAAAGTCCTATTTGCATAAGTTAATGCTTTATATCAGAATTCTGTTTGGGGAAAAAAAAAAAAAAAAGGGTTGGGAGGCTCCACATAGCATTTTTCACTGAAAATACAGACTAGAGACCCATTCTGAGCCATTTGCTTACTTTTCCTGGCAGTAATGTCTATCTTGAAAAGGACTTTGATTCTGAAATTCAGAGTTCATTCAGGGCTGCAGAGGTTTGGTCATTCAGATTTACACTTTGCAACACTTTCCATTTCTACCGGCCATCTCTCTCGCATTCAAATTTCACTTGCTTAGAGGCAGTCTGGCTTCACATTCTGGAAACATATCTAGGAAACTTCTCTTGAAAAGCCTGCAGAATGTGTCCTTCTCCTGGTGCCACATCATATAGGTTGCTCCCCTTTGCCATATGGCTACACAGGAATTTCCAGAATCTTATAGATATACAGTGAAATCCTCCTGAGATTTCTGCAGAGTAGAAAAACTGATGCCAGAGCCTAAATTCCTTTCTTCTAAAGAAAAAGAATTAATGATGAAAATTTTCTGTACAAAACAGCTGATAGGTACAAGATACTGTGCAGTTTTATTATATGATACTACATGATAAATTCTATGGGGGCTCATGGTCAGATTTAAATCCACAGTGGTTAAGAGCTTGGCTTTCCAGAGACTGTGACATTTCCAGATGAGCTGTGTTGCCTTAAGACTCTGGAGAGCCACAGGCATTTTAGAGCTCTTCCCAATGAGTTTCAAGAAACAGAACTGGGTAAAAGACAAGATTCTCTTCTTAAAGAAGTGAAAAGACAAACATCTGGGGATGTTGCAGGAAGACAAGGAAACACAGGAAAAATGGGAAAGAGAGAGAAGATCAGTGAGACCCAGGGCAGATGCGGGAATGGAAGACAGATTCTGCTGCCCATGAACAGTAAGGCAGCAATCATCGCAGAGCCCGTGCTGACTAAGATTTGCTCCTCTGCCTCTCCTGTGTCCCTCCAGCAGAATTAACTCCTCGTGTTACGTAGCTGCCTCTTGGTCCTTCCTGCTCCTTTTGGTATTGCACAGATCATAGTCTAGTGGTTAACACTCAACACTGGGAGCTGGACTTCTTGGACTCTGCAGCTTTGTGGCTGATATATTGAGCAGCTGTGGGCAAGTTACTTCATCTTTCTGCACCTTGGGTCCATCATCTTCAGAGGATAACAGTACCAACTGCTCTGTTGGAGAGATTATGGAGCTTAACTAAAGCACCTTTGAAAAGCTATGTCTGACATCTTGGATGAAGAGCAAATCGGTAATAATGCATATTGCTCCTCACGACGCTATGCAATTATTAAGAAAAGATGTTTGCAGGCTCTCAGAAGGGTTGTGGAAATCCTAAGGAAAATCATCTAAAGAAGAGTCACTCACAGGTGTACCAAGGGCTGAGTTAAGCTTTTTTCAAGTTTGCCAGATCTTATGAAGGAAAGAACACGTGGACAGCGGATTCCAAACAGAGCCAGGGCACTTCTTATCTTACAGAAAGGGAGCTCAACCAGAGCTCACACTCATGGCCAGAGGGTTTCTCACCTTTTCCTAACAAAAGTCAATCATTAAGCACACACAAGAAACAGTTTTTGTGCCTTCATGCAAGAAAACACAAATTCAATCCAAGAACAGCTGTCAAGACCTGCATGCGCTTGAGCTAAGGACACATGTCTTAGTCCTCTTATGCCATCAGTGCTGGAAGTCTCTGTTTCTCACAGCTGGAAGTTGGGGTTCAGGGAAATAAATTTTGACTTTGAGAGAGTCTAATAACAAAATTTTCTCCATATGCAAGTGATGAAATGAGCCAAATACAGCTGCCTCCCACCAGCCCTGGAATAACAGCCTCAGCTCCTCTAAACTGTCAGCAATAAAATCATATTTGCTTTTGAGCAACACCTCGGAGAATGGAGTGAAATGATTTTTCAAGGAAATAAATCCTGTTTTGCAATATGTATTTATTGCACACACTACCTTCCACTAAGTGGTATGAAGTAATCAGAGAGCTTTGTATTCTTACAGTTTTCCTGTGTGCCTTGGTGAGCTGACCTCCACAGTCCCAGCTCACAGCTCCTCCTCCTGCCCTCACTATGCCAAGGGGAGATCACACTCACAGACTGGCCAGAGGTATTCTCACCCTTCTCTAGTGCAAGACATTCCATGAGCACACACACACCGCACAGACCATCCGTGATGACTGCTGATACAGCATTCAAAGGCTAGGAAGGAAACATTTGCCCCCCTCTTGCTGGGATGTGCCCAAACCTGCAGTCTCTGAGCATGCCCAGACACTGGGATGGCTGCCTCCATGGGTAGCAATTGCAAGTCTGGGCACATTTGTATCTCCTTTTTCCTGTGAAGCCTTAATAGGGGGGAGATGATCATGCAGAGAGCACATGTGGATGGTGATTTCTGCTGTGTGATCTACACCCTCCTTAGCACCTCCTTACAGGGGTATGAAAACAAGCTGGTAAATGGCCACATCTACATTAGTGTTGTACCTGCCTCCCTTTCCCTTTGTTCCATGCACTAACACAGTGATCTTTGCTGCTCTGTGAACTTTCAAAACTCCTGTACTGTGTGATGGGTTCACTAAACCTGACAGGGCTCAGAAATGATTATTTTTTTTAAAAAGGAGACTGCAGGCTCGTATGTCCATGTGCACGTCTGCACAGCTAGGAGGTTCTGGATAGTCGCAGAGGGCACAGAGCATCCTCTGGGAATATGATGCTGCTTATGTGCTCTGCAAATGTTAGCAAGATAAACGTGGTCTTAAAGTAGTCAAAAGAGCAAAGAGTACATACAGACAGCTCTTAGTAGGGAAATGATTTAAGGTTCTAGGACAGTAAGCAAGCTTGGATTTAATGAGGATTAAATGAGCACACAAATTTTGATGTAATGAGCACACAGATATGTGCCTTGCTGAGCAGAGGTAGCTGCCCCATCCACCTGAAAGCCTGGCTGAAGTGGAAAGTGAAGTAGTACATCTCATTACACGTAGGCTGTTTCTGGCACCACAGGTGTATTTTGTGAGCTGTGGAAGGAATGTCAGGTACCCAGATACCCCTGTGGATGTATTTCTGGTAACTGGGAGCCCTTACTCCATGATATGTTGGCTTGAGAAACAGAAAAAATACTAAGTCCTAATTTTGTGCAAGGTGTTTCGGACAAAGAAACATAAAATACAATTCTCTCTTGAAAATGGAAACTGCTCTGGTGGATTCAAATAAAACCTGTGTCCATGTCATACCTTGGCATCAAGAAAGCACTCAGATATCCTTCCATGCAATAGAAAAGCATGACCAGGTTGAAGACAGCACAAAACTGGTTTAAAACCCCCCAAGATGATTAGCCAACAACATGATGCAGTTGCATAGCAGAAAAACCTCCCACCAACCTGATTTTGCAATGTGGAAAAATGAATATTTTATGCAAGGTAATTACCCTGTTGTACTCTGACCTTGTGGCCAGGGTACCAGGCAAGTCTTTATAAGGCTTATAGGCATTATTCTGGGCCATCCTAAGTGCTGCACTGTATTAACTTAGCTGTAGCATTAGTCTCCTGACTACTCCTGAATTGGGATTCTTCTGTACATGGCAAGCAGTTTGCTTGCATAGACACAGATGAGCTGTAGGCAGATGGGCTCTTAGATAGGACTTCTACTTTACACCCCCGTGGAAGACTCTCTTGTATTAGGTACTGCACTTCAGTAAAGATGCAGTGAAGACAGCCCAGAATAATAAGGGTTAGAAAACACAGCTTCTGGAAAAGAGCAAAGGAATTCCACATATGTTCGGAAAAGAGAGAACAGTGGGGGAAAATATAAAAGTCCCCTGGTATGTAAAGCTGCTTCTGGAATGAACAGTGATCTTTCATGCTCCCTGTTACACTGGGCAGAGGTAGAAAGAATGTGCTCAGTTTGCAGTGAATAGGCTGTTTGAAATTGAATGAAGCTATTCTAAGTGCTTTCAGTTCAGCACTGGAGGAGGCTAGGGGTACTGGGGATCCTCTTCCCGAAGTGCTGGAAGAAAAAGTTAGATGTCAGTTGGTCAAGAATAAACTGGTTTAATCCTAGTTTAGATATGAGGGCTGGGCTAGATGAATTCCTTGCTTTCAGCCCTGCATTTCCATGTTTTGCTGGACCCCTTGGTCTAAGAATCTGGAAAACCCCAGAGGCTGGGCTGGCAGAAGAAGAGAGCCCTTCTGGGCTATATAGACTGCGCTGATTAATTTCTTGTCACTACAGTGTATTTTTTCTCCTCTCTCTGTCCATTTTCCAATATTCTTTTCTAAATGGCACAGCAAGCAGTCAGTGTGGGTCTGTTTCTCAGGGCAGGACTCTCGGAACAACTTTAAAAGTCAGCCTGATGTATCAGCCCATATTGAATACATGCAAATGCACACATAATGCATCACATATAGCTGCAAAACTGCTTATTGGTAAGCTTGACTAACAGTTTTAGTTATAGGGTCTTTTACTTAAAACTTTGACAGCTTCAACTGTTTGGTCTTAAATTTTAGGTACAGGGTGTTTGCCTCAAACTGAATTATTTACAGAAATTTCAGCCAAAATGACATCGTGTTTCTGAGAAGAAGCCTGGAAAAATACATTGTTTGCCTTGTTGCTTTTTTCTTTTTTTTTTAACAACCTTTTACTTGGAAAGCCCTAGAACCCCTGTGCTTTGGAAGTGCAATCGGACACTTGGCAGAAGAGGTGCCTTTTGTGTTGGGGATGGGCTTTGTCTGCCCTGTGAAAAACTACTCACATTTGGCCAAGTTATAATACTTAGAAAAACCACGTGGAGAGGATCTGTTGCTTCTGCCAGCTTAACTCCTGGCACAGCAGCATGCACTAGAAAGTTGCCATCTTGATGGCAAACACTGTAGACGTCCACGGTATGGCTACTTTGATATGCCTGTGCTGTCCCCTAGCTCACTTTAAAACACAGGAAATGAGGCATGCCAGTCCTAAGGGAACATTACCAAGGTTTTCTATCTGATCACTCAAAAGTCAGGAAATACTTGGATTAGGTCTTCATGCATGCTGGCAATCCCACCCTTTTGGGCAGGTCATGTGTTACGTCCTTGAAGCCTGGTTCCCACAGGTCTCCTGCCACGCTCGAGCAAAGACTGGAGGCTGCCAGCCCCTGGACTCCTGCAGGTGACAGCAAGTGAGAAACGGCTGAAGCAGGATGAGCAATGGGAGGGCCAGCGCTGTGCCTGAGGCAGCTGTGAGAGCAGAGGGTCTGGCCTCACAGAGGCTTGGCCATGCTGCCTACAGTGAGCTGTTCACTGAGGGTTCCTAGGTATAGCTTCTCGTTTTCTGGGGACCCAGCCTGAGACCCTGGGGTCTTACTGGGACTGAGGTTGGCAGGAGCTCTGCTATGAACATCTGCAGTGCTGGCTAATGACAAGCAAGAAGAAAAATCAAGACCTAGGCATCTCAATGACAGGATTTAAAATTAATGCTTACCACGGATCTTGTAGACACACTGTTGACCATATGGCTATGTCTATACTGTCAAAGGCCCTGAGGCTGCCTTCAAGACTAGATTCAATTTTGTAAGTTTGCAAGCGTGGCCAGGGGGTCAGGCAGTGCACATGCTGAAGCCAGATGTAGCCTGACGGACCATGCAGGCACTGTTTGAAACAGTCATGGGGCCTCAGAGGACACCACGGCTTTAGCTGCTTAGTAAACTGCACCCATGATTGTATAGACAGGGTTTATGCTTTCAGTTCAACATTTGGAGAATGAAGAAAATACCAACTTGCCTCCTGGGGCTGTAGCAAAAATAGATGAATTAATCTTTACGAGACACTTTGATACTATTGTCATGAGTGCTATAGAAAAGCCCATGAGAAAACAAAATGATGTTGTTTTCAGAGGAGGATTTGAATAGTACGCAGTCAGTAAGGCTTGAGGTCACAAGCTGAACAATGAAGAAAAAACAAAATCTTGAATAGCTGTTCCTGTAACGAACAGTATCCCTCCTGAGCACAGAGTGAGGCAGCCATCCCATGGAAAAAAGCCCTGTCCTCATGCCACAGAAGGCTGTGTCATGAATAAAGCAAACACATGAGGGAGCCCTCCTAAAGGTGCACAGGTAACTGATCTGAACTGTGTAGCTTCCACCTCCATGGCTTTGCAACCTCGATTTCACAGGTTTTCGCCCATACGCAGCTCCCCCCAGACATGTGCATGTATACATTCCTCACGCAGCAAAGGTCAACGGCAATGTGGTTACTAGGCAAATTTTCTCCATTAAAACGTTACCAAAGGCAGATGTTTAGGGGCCTACAGGATTTACAGATTTGCTCTCCAAAGAGCATATTAGGGAAGATGACTGCTCTCCTGTTGGGTCGTAGGCTGTGTTTTTGAAAGCCTCAGTGCCCACCCCAGATTAAAGCAGCATGTTGCTGGAATACTGGGCCTCCAATGAAGATGCCTTTCAACAACGCAAAACCACTAATGAGAAAACATAGACAGAAGGAGAGCCAGCCCCTGATGGCAGTGTTTCTCAGCTTTGAGTAGCTTCCAGGGCCATCGATGGCACTGGCCTGATGGAGGAGCAGGTCGGAGGAAAATGAAGTCTTTGCTCTCAGTGGCTCTGACATTTGTCTGCAGTCGGGACACAAAAGGAAAGAAGGAAAGAGAGCAAGTAAGAGAGAGAAAGAGAGGGAGAGATCCTCATTGGCCACATACCATACATGCAGATAGTGTATTGCAGTTTTCCAGGCTAGGGAGACCTCCTCTTCCAAGTGTTCCAGTAATTAACCTCACTTTCTTGGCTGGTGTTAATTTGTTCCAAGTATTTGGGCTTTAGATCTAACCATGGGAATCTCATTCCCTGCAGAAGCCTTGCCAACTATTACTAGACATTTTACCACACACATGCAGGCCAAAAAAAGCAAGGCTAATTACACTCCTTTTTTGCAAAGTGAAGTGTATTTGTTATAAGTTCAACGTCTCCTAATAAAGGAGAGGAGCGGGAGAAAGCAAGGCAACATCTTTTAATGTCTGCCAGTGGGAGGAGGAGGCAGGGAGGAACGTGGATCTGCCTTTTGGTGTGCAGTACCTGCAACACAAATCCCCAGTGAGGCTTTAAGAGCCAAGGTGTGACGATCCACAACATGAAACCAGAGAGGAACAGTGCTACTAGGATTTTCAGCTGCAAATAACCTATTTCAATTATTTGATACCAATGGGAGTTCTCTAAGTAAAAATTTAAATAAGGGAATTATTCAAACCAGATGTTGATTTCCCAATACTTTCTTGTTTCTCCCCCTTTTGTGCTGTATGTGCTACCTGTTAAGGATAGAGTGTGTATGGGAGAAAAAACGTGTGTGTGAGAGTGTGTGTAGGGGCTCTCTCTGACAGCATGACAAGCAACAAAGTCATACATGACAACACCTATAGCAGAAGAAATAGGTTATGAAAAACCCTATGAATTTTCAAGTCCAAGCGCCTGCAGTTTTTTGACCTGTTCCACACTGAAGGGGTTTAAAAAGGGCCAGCAGGGTAAGAAGGGCTGGAGGGGCAGTCATAATGCCAGAGTGTTGACATTTGGGATCTCTTATCAGGTTAAGTCCTTAATTTCACTGAAAGATTTTTTTTCTGCTTGTTATTAATTTTCTAGCTTTTGAAATTAACAATAAAATGTAATAATACCTACTACCAACATAAACCCTTTTATCCCTAGACCTCAAAGCAGTTCATAATGGTGAGTCAGTACTATTATCCACACTTTAAGCCCATCTACAAATAAGTTTCTTCAGGGTCTATCTCTAAATCTGACTTCGTAATCCTTTGCTTAGTGCATTTGAATTTATTTATTTTTTAAGTGGGTAAACGTAAGTTGCTCAGACAAGCTTCTTTGTAACTTCTCTGGGACTGAGGTCATCGAGTCTCAAACAAAACCAGACATCTTTAGTGTTTGGAAAGGCAAAAAAGCAGTTAGGAAGTAGCAGGAAGCATTCACCTTTTTCGTACAACAAACCCAAGCTTTCTGACTTGTTCAGTGAAGTGGATGAAATGCTTGCTTCAAGAAATAGTTCAAGATTTGGGAATTTGTTTCTGCTCCAAATCTGATCAAGACTCCCCAGGTTGAGATCTCTATGACACAAAATTCTACAGAAAAATATATTTGGGATCTATTGAAATACTTATGATTGATTTTGCATTTCTAATTTTTTAACTGTTTTCTTATACTAAATATAGCATGAATTAGAAAAAAAAAATTAGCAAAACTTTGTATCAAAAAAGAAAGGGCGATTTCTCTGTTCCAGAATATTAAAATATCTTGTGTTTTTTATTGGCATTGTTGAAATTCCTTCCCTTCCTCCAGGTTTCTTCTTCACATAACAACAGCAGTATCGGTTTTATCTTGATGGAAGGGCATATTCTCGTAGAGTGCAATTCCATCAGCTTTCTCTGACCAGCGTCAGTTGCCAGATTTGCTCCTCTGTGATTTATATTAGAAGAAAGGCTGAGATTACTCCCCTATAATCCTCATTCTCTGCACATTGAATTGTTCCCCAGAAGAAGGTCAGACACAAGACTGCTGTAAATTAGCACAGCTCCATTGAAAATAGTGTCACACCAGCTGAGGGTTTGGCTCAAAAGCTGCAGTTAGAGGAGTGTATTTTTGCCTCCATAAAGGCTGAGACTGGCCCATCCAATCCAATGAAGCAAGGCCTAAGAGGGGGGTCAGAATCAGTTGTTTTTCTTCTTGGTAATCTTTAAAAATCACTGTGTTCTGAGGTTTGCAGCTCTTTTGGAGCCCATGGTGAACCGAGGATGATCCAGGGGTGGTGGAGGTGTTGGGCAAGTGGTCACACCATCCTGCCTGTGGGGCCTGGCACATGTGCCAGGTCTCAGAGCAAGATCGCCCACAGATGATCAGCTCCATGTCAGCTCCCACACCGCCTTGTGTGCCCTGACTAGCCCTCTGTGCTCTCGAGGAGGAGACACCTGTGAGCCCACATGGAATAGCCTCTGCCTTCTCTCTGTGCTCTCCTACTTACTGGTAGTAAATGGCGTGTTTAAGCCCTGAAGTTCATTGGTAAGTGTCTATTGCTTCCACATATCTGGCTGTGTCCTCACCCACATATGTTTTGCTTGAGGAGTTTCCAGGCTCTCAGCTGACACCTGGCCACACAAACTTAGTGTTGTCGCACTGGAAGGGGCAAAAGATACTCTTATGGAAGGATAGGAGGAAAGTGGTAAACCTCTTGGATCACATACATCACCTGGAGAATTTCTTCAACAGTATATTCACAGCATGATGTTCTCCAGTTCTTCCTCTTGGCCTCTTCCCTCCATTCCAAAATTTTCATACCATCAAGAAACTGTTTATCTATATGAATTTTAACAAAGAGGCAGAAATGTTAAACATTTTTCCCCAGATCACAAGCTGTCTGTGAATGTCAGGCCAAAAAAGTCCTCTCCTGAAGCAGGGGCTGGACAAACGTCCAGGAAAGCATTCACATTAGATATTATATTTTGAGCAATTCTGCTATCTCTGAAAATATCCAGCCTCTTTTGAACCTCGTCATACGTGGAGAGTGAACAGGGGCACATGTTGATGGCAGAGATGCTCCTTTTTGTACAAAGCATTGCATGGGAACATCCCCTGCAAAGCAAAACCCCAGAGCCTGGTGGGATGCTCGGGTCAGCAGCTGCTCGCTCGCTGTGGTGGCCTACCTTGCAAAAGAAGGCCAGAAGACTATACTGGGGAGAAGCAGAAATCCTGTGCACACACAGCAGAGAAATTGTTATAATGAGACAGCGCTGGGATGACTGCACAAGTTTTTTGGCTTCCCTCAGGGCCATCAAATGGTGAGTGCGAGCCTCTGGAGCCTTGTACGGCTGAGCTGAGATGAGAGGAATTTTTCAACACCCAAAGCTGGATCAAACCCTTCTTCCTGCCTCTAGTTCATAAAGCTTTTTAACTTTTGAAGGGGAGAAAAAGTGATCCCAGATGTACAGCCCTAATTACATACTTAGATGAAATTGGATTAAGGTGGCTGCTGCCTGTCCTTTTCCTGTGAAGATGTCTGGGACTGGTGAGGGACTCTGGGTTGCTGATGCTGGGGCACAGACAAGGGGGATCTAATCCAGCACTGCACTCAATGAAAACTCCACCAAATTATCTCCTCTGACTCAGGACGTGGTTTCTAATCATTAGGGACATTATCTTGACCATAGAGTAGATCTGCAGTATTTTTCTAAAATTTACCCTTCTCCCCCATGGAGCTACATGTGGGCATGGAGGATCAGGATCTGCAAGAACTGTCCTAAAAAAAAAAAAAAGGAGAAGTAACAGCAATCAGGGCACAGTATGCACCAGTACTTTTAATGTGCTTAACATATGTCCAGTTATTTTCATTTCCACTAAATCAGACCAACGTTATATATCTCTATTGTGCCTGCCTTGCACCCATGTGCAACACATTCCAGTCAGCATACGTGAAAGGCATGGGAGCTGTCTTTCCTTGCTGTAAGCTGAATGGCAAGTCACTGCTGAGCTGCTCAGTGGAAGCCCACGGCTCCCTGGGGGACTGTGAGGTTGCTGACAGCAGGAGGATGTCAAGCCAGCCACATGGATCTGATATGGGTCTGACGAACAGGCAGTGTTGGGGTCTCCCTGCCCACTCACAGCCGGATGGTATTAGCAGGGCACAAATCAGTCTGCTCTATGCTCCCTGTCTGAGCAGGATTTTCTCAAAATGAATATTTATGGTGTTTTCATATTTCAGATAAACCCCTCGAGTCTCATAATGTTGTTTGAATCCAAATGAGGCTGATGGCTGCGGCACAGTGCCCTACCACGAAAACCAACTCTTGCAAATGTGACCCAGCGTATAGAGGTTTAAGGCTAAACCAGTGCAGAGGCTTGAATGATCCTGTGCTCAGTGCCAGACCAGCGTGTTGATGGGCCCCCTATGGAAACATGGGCTGAGGTCCACAGCTTCAGGTAGGTGACCTCAAGGTCAGTTGTCAGTTGTCAGCTCCTTGAACATAGAAATAACTTCTCACCTCCTAGTCACTTGTTTGAGTATATATCTACATGTTCTATACCAAAGAAAGTTGAGACTTTGGCTCAGAGAAGCTGTTGGTGGAATTGGATGTGTTGTGATCACTTCTCAATATTGCTTCAGCGTCAGGTTTTATGCTGTTATAAGCACACAACTGTAAAAAATGCCTCATTGTAGAAAAATGTTAAAGCAGAGATAAAGACAGAGGGGTGAAGAGCTTTGTTGAAACACAATCTAAAGTTCACTGAATTAGGGTTTGAAGTGGGTTTTTTTGAGTGGGTGGAGATCTAGACTTGCAACCTGCACAAATTCATGGAACTTGTAACCTGGAAACAGCTCCAAGTGAGACAAATTCAAGACTTTGAAGGTTGCAGTGCCATCAAACTCATCCCTGTGGCAGCTGTGACTTCAAATAACCTTTTGTGGCAGGAACAATAATTCCCTTCTGGACAAGTATTCTGTTATATTGAAACTATTTGGCTAGCATAAGAGGGGACAAAAGATAGTCCTGAGAGCCTGAAGACACGTAGTTGGTGGCAACAGAATAGTGATAGAAATTCAAGAAGTTCTGAGTTTCCAAAATTAAAGAAAATAGAGCTGGAAGAGACCTTAGGAAATCATTTAGGACAGTGTTTCTTAGCTCAGGATCAGGCAAACAACTGCTGATCTGAAAGGCATTACAAAACCGTTGGGGGAAATAAACCTTCCTTCTTCCTGATATTCTCTGGCATCTGAGAAAGCAAGCAAAGGCATTGGGCAGCACAACAAATCACTAAGCAAACTCTTAAAGGTCAGTCTAATTTGTATTTGGTTGGAAATGGGAACCACTGTGGCTCATGAACTTTTTTCTGGAAGTTTCGTTGAGCTAAAAGCCACCAATCTAGCCCAGTCTCTTGCCAGACTTCAACACCAGCCCACCCAGTCTTTTCTTTTTGACCTTCCCAAGTAACTGTTGTAGCTCCCCTCTGTAAACCCTCTCTGGATTCAGCTGCCTGTGAACTGAGGAGCAGAGCCCTGCTCTGATACGACACAGCTTCATAACCTTGATTCAGGCTGCTGACGAAGAGCTGTGAGAAAGTCTGTAGAGAGATAGGAAAAGTAAAATTACTGACAGAGAAGGTCCCATTCTTGAGATGGGTTCATACGTAGCTCAAGGATTCCATAGAGAAAGCACTACCATAAAACATAGAAAACTGTAAAGCACAAAAATACAAACCCAAAACCAACAAAAGAGCAAACAAAACTAAACCCCACAAGTGGAGGCTTGTGAGGAATTGCAGTGTCCCTGAGTGGAGAAGTCAGTGTTGTTGCTGCCAGTGAAACCAGGGGAAGGTGACAACAGAGCAATGAGAGGAGCTCCTGGGAGATGCAGAGGCCAACCCAGCCGCTCCTGACTGGTGCCTGCCTGGTCAGACAGGCCTCTGGGTGCCCTGCCATGGTGATGGGCACACTGATGCTTGCCCTAATGGATCATCAAGCCCCAGATATCTATTCTGTGAGCCAATAAATGGTTGTGTCACACTTCTAAACTGTGCATATTCTGCCATGTCCAGGAAGCTGACCTCAAGGAAAGGCTGCCATGAGGTGTCTATTTGATAGTGGGAGAAGAGGAAGTGACAGGTCTGATGGGCTGAGCTCCCAGTGAGCATCAAAGTTCAGCATCAGCCCCAGCACCCATAGTGTGAGCTTTGGGAAGTGTGGTGCCAGCGCTCTGCTCTCCATATGGCTCCCAGCCTCCGTGAGCAGAGCACAGGATAACTGTGAACACCCAGTGGATTTGTCAGAACTTCCCCACCTCAGAGGGGTGCATTGTGAAAATTAATCAGTTTGTGTTTGACTTTTTGACTTGGCGCTCCCTCAATAACTGCTTCACACACAAACCCACAATAAACTAATTAGGCCTGTTTCTTTGACAGGCTGTTAAAGAAGAAAGAGAAGAAGGATGTGTCTAAACTGCTTGAAAGACAATATTGGATATATATGCCAACAAAAGGCATCAGTAGCTCTTTAAATTCCTTCATTCTGAAGCTGTGATGAACAGAAATAGAAAATGAATGGCTTCCAGAAATGATGGGATATAGTTCTTGTTGCTGTTTGGCTTGTGTTTCTCTTTGAGGGATAAGGAGAGCTAGAACAGGAGGGAGAGCTATGAAAGAATTAGTTTCAAAGAAAGGAAGTATGTTAAACATGTTTTGAAATAACTTACTCAATTTGAAAAATACGGTAATACAGGCTATGCTAACAGCACAGTTTATGTATATAAATATACATACATGTATATTGTGCAGAACACAAAATATTTCCATCTGGAGCACTGAGTATTGTCTTGCACAAAAGGCTTCTACTTGAGTCATTAATAGTATATTTTATTAAAGGAAAATTGGCTTCAAAAGTGGTTGGGAATTGTGGGAATAAAATTGGGATGAAAGTAATTATCCCCCTGCCCTGTCTCTTCCCTTGTGTTCATTTTTCTGTTCCAGACACAGACGGCAACAGCAGCTCCTCTGTCTTCTGTTCCTTCCATGTTTGATCTTCTGCCTGCGCTTTCTTCTGCTGGGTCCTGGAGCCCGTAGGAATGAGGGTATTGTGTCCATATTGCATGTGATGACATGTGTTTGAACCAGAACCAGGGCAGCCCGGCAAGAAGAGCTTAAAATCCAGCAGGACTGAACAGCAGGCCAGGTCCCTGCTGAGGAACAGCTCGGCCACTTCTTTAGAACCCTTTGGGGATAAAAGAAGCAGGAAGAAAAACTTGAACCTGCTGTGGCACCTTGCTTTTTTCTTTCTCCTAGAGGCTTAAGGAGGTCAGGGACGAAACAGGGTTGAGCAGGTCAGCCTGCTCAGGGGCTTCAGCACACTAGTAAAAACTAGGATATAGAGGCATTTCCTGATATGGGGAAGCAATCTGGGAATTCCCACATCAAGGTGGATGTGCTCAGTACCAGAAAATGGTGGATCACCCCAAATGTCTTTGCAAAGAAATGGTTAACAACAGGTGGCAATGAGGGTCCTCCTGGGCAAGGCATTTTTTGTTGAGCTTTTGTAGCTCATCTTGGCCACTCTGGCTTAGGAGATGGCCAGTGCAAAGGGACTGAAAAGACATTTCCTTTAGAATTCAAGAAGAAATTGAGTGCAGTTCTTGGGTGGTAGAATGCCTCTGTGGTTGAATAATTAACTTGGAAAAGCTACAGAATGTTTTGTTTTTAACACAGCTAGCCCCCTTTTGCTTTTAATCCATACAATGACTTATGGATTTAAGAATATTTCCAAAATGTCTACCCCATAGATTATTAGTCCTTGCTGAGAGCGCTGGTCATGAATTCTTGATGATGGTGGCTTTCATTTTACTCAAAAAAACCATTGTGTGTCGTAATTGAGGCAATAATTAATGCTCACTGGCAATGCTGGATACTGGTTTATACAAAAAAACCTATAAACCAATGGAGCATAATGTCATGTGGAAAAGACTATTTGGCTCAGGAAAAAGCTGGGAGGAGAAAAAGGGAGAAACAGAAAGAGTTCAACAGAGACCATGACTCTTACACAAGGCTTAAACTGAGAAGGAAGTGGGAAAACTTACTTTTGCTCTTGTTAAAATAATCCAGTCAGCTAGTATTAGGTCAGGACAAAAGGTCAGGGATCTTCCCATTGTTAAACATTGCAGTTGGAGCACAGTATCATAGCTGGGGGGAATATACAACAAGTATTCAAGAAAAAAACAATCCACTCACGAAATTAAGTAACAAACAAACAAACAGAGTGAGTGTTAGTTTAAGTGTCAGTGTGTCTGCACTAAGGGTTATTTTTATTCACAGCACAGTAGTACTCAAAAGTTCATGAAGGAGATCTAGATCCAATTTCTCTTGCTGCTGTACAGAGGCATAGTCAGAAGTATCCTTTGCTTGAAACAAATGCTCCAGCCACCGTGTGTGAAGAGACCCTCAATTATCTCCCTTTTACAGGTGGATAAAATGAGGCAGAAAGGCACCATAGCCCTTATAGCAGAAGAAAGCAATAAATATGTAGGAATCAAATACCTTGATACCTCACGGATCTGTCCTTGCGTGATTGGCCTAGGTTTAAACAGGAAGCCTATGGCAAAGCTGAGAATTGAATCCAGACCCCCAGGATACTCAGCCAGAGCCTTTTCTAAAACCCAGCTTCATATGTATATGCATAAGCCACTGTAAACTGTAAATGAACTCTCATTATGTCAATTAATTTTTGCTTAATTAAACAAATCTTCCACAAACATATGTGAGATGTTAGCTCCTTTTCTGTAAAGCAGACAGACAGCTATATGCACAGTGGGATGGGCTGGTGTCTGACTTTAGCAGCATAATCACTGATCTAAAATACAGCAGCCCAGCTCACAAGGGCAGTCTGTGCAGCTGGAACTGTGTCCTCTTTTGACTCTCTGTGCATGGTACTGCTGGACAATCCAATGCAGCCTGGGTAGTTACATGAGATCCTGACTATTGAGCAATATGAGCTGTTTCTCTACAACACAAAGTAGAAGCTGATAAAATGCAGCAGGCAGTCACTTACATCCATGTGCCCCTTGCAGCCAATTGGCGCCCTGTCTGCAAAGGAATTTTGCAATTGTCACCACCCTGGCAGAATCTGCTGGTTGCTCCACGGCCAGATCTGCGAGCCAAACCTGACGTTAGTAACTTGGACAGGGTCTGGAATACCCCATGGTTGTAATCCTACTCCAGACCATCCCTTGAATTGGGAAACCATTCCAGGTGTCTATTCCAGGATCTTCTTGCTATGAAAGTGAATGAGAGTTTGTTTTACAGGGTCTTGGGGCAGACTAACAACTTGAATTTGCTGTCTAGCCTCCCCTTGATGCCCTCTTCCTTTAGATGAATGAAGTTTCTCCCCGAATGAAACTTGGATACCACCATTGCTACAAACAATGAGAATTATGGAGATGCAGGTTGGGTTGAAGATCTACTTAAATTATTTATGGGTTATAACCAATAAAAAAATGGATTGCAACTGTAGCCTCTGGTCTGAACATTTACACTTTAGGATTAAGCAGAAGACCCAAATCTCAGATTTTATGAACTGAACCAAATTCCCCTATCCAGTCTCCTCTCAACTCATGAAGAGAGAGCCAATCAGCCCAGAGGAAGGATGAAGCTCTATGCCATAACGTCAACACTGCTCCTGGTACTTGAAGAAAGTCCATGTTCACTTTGGGAACCACTCAGCTGCAGTGAAGGGTTGTTTTCACTGTGATTTACACTCAACAAATGTATCTGAAGTTAACACCATCAGACAAGGCCTTGAATCATGAGCAAAAACACATCAGCATCTCATGATCTGTGCAGTTTTGCACACAAACTTTGCTCCAGGAAAAAAAGAATAAAGCCTGCATGTCTCTGTACTCCGCTCATGTGTGGTTACACAGTAAAGAGAATACAAAAACCTCCAGAGCAGAATTCTCCTAAGAAAAGTGTAGGAATGGGCTCCATACTGGGACATACAGTTAGAGTATTTGTAGGTGCCAAACTGGTGTTGTTTATAAATGTGAAGGCCAGACTCCTTCACAAGTGGTGGTAACCACACTCATCAGCTGCTGAAAGTAAAGCTACAGGTTGATCATTTGAGGTTTTCCCTTGCATTGGGTACTAAAGAAAGAGGAAAAAATAATCAAACTTCACATATATTTAATATTGGATTAAAACAGATGTTAGAAACTAGTATCTTCATCAACAAATAACTATAAATGCTAGAAATTGAGAGAAGCTTTTCCAAAATCTCCATCTGGCTGATTCTGTCCTTCTCTCTTCCTTTCTGACCTTTCTCATACTATGTTCAATGAACCTTCCCATTTCTTGGTTTGGAAACATCTTCCCACAAATGCTGCTTTTTTTTAAACTCCAAAATAAAAATGAAGCACTCACTAAAACTTCAGCGTAACTCCTCTTCTTAACTGATTTCAAAGAAAATATTCTGTGCAGATCTCCTTAAATGAACTGTCAACAAAGTATGCTCCAGGCAGCCAGAATTCAGAAAAGTCACCCAGTGTGCTGACTGGGGAGTAGAAAAACAAACCAGGGAGCTGTTCCCCCAAAAGAAGAGGAGACGAACCTTGTCCCACTGGAGCAACTCTGAACACTGAAGGTCTCCCTTCATGCCTGGCTGAGGAATCCAACCCCTCACCTCGCTGACTTCGCCCTTGGAAAGGTTATCTCGCAATCAGAAATGTTGCATTGCGTGACTTGGATCCATTGTTTATAGAATCGTCTAACCGACTTCATATGTATCTGGTCCAGGGAAACTGATGTTATTAAAACACAACACTGAGACATTGAGCTCTGATAGCAGTTCAACATGAACAAATAAAGCAAGAGTTTTCCCCAAAGTAAAGCAAAGCAAGGATCCCGGCCTTCGTGTGAACTGCAGGGATGAAAGGAGGATGTGATACCATCATCTGAACATTGACCTTTTCACTGTTGTTTCTTTTTCCAGCTCTGAGCCCCAGTCCTGGGTCTCTTCCACTCTCTTTTATCCCCTCAATCCAACTCCTAGCAAACCCCTGGAGCAGGTAAGCTATGAGCTGAGAAGGTTTCTCTCATGTTTTGACTCTTTATTGCTTTTGCAGCCTGGTCAGAGCAGTGTCTGGATTTTTAGTTCTGACCTTTAACCCTCAGTATCAACGCTGCTTGCAGAAAGTTCTACAGCTATGGATGAAATGGGCATGTGGACTGAAAGGTAAGAACACAGTTTGCTTGGCTGTATTTGTGAAACATTAATATCTCAGCAGAAGTATCTGACTATGGTTTTTTCCATACACTTTGCTCAATATTAATATCAGAATTTCTAGACCTCTGGTATGCCTGATTACTATGGAGTAAGCTCACTGAAGTCTGATACTCCTGTCGTTGGTTACAGAGGTCTCTAATACTTGGCACAGCAAATACCAGAGAAAACTCACTGTAAATCCTTAAAATGTTGTGTGCTCTTATTCTAGAGAAATACTGCCCCTGGAGCTGTACTAGAAAGTGAAGAAAGTTTGATATTCCACAGAGAGGTGCACAACTGATGAGTGAGAACTTTTTGATGACTGAAGAATTTGGTTTGGTAAGATTAATTAAGTCACATATATCTAGGAGCTTTCATCCAGAGATCACAGAGCTTTTAGAAGCAGTGGGCAAGGGAAATGCTTTGGCTATTTCAGACATCAGTAGAAAGAAGCCAGTTTTGAGATGTAATATTTTTTCAAACAATGCACAATGAGAGTAAATAATAGCCTATGCTTTGCCTGCACTGCAGAAGAAATTTCACAGATAAAACCCTTGTTCTCATGAAAAAAAAAGCCCACCATATCTGTAGCAAGCATAGGTTTTGCCTCCAAGTCAATATATTGTCACTAGATTGTAGAGGAGGTTAGCAAGAAAATGAGGCCACCAGAGGGAATGGCAGCACTGTTTTCTTTGTGGCAGTGGAACACTGGTACTCAGGACTGCTCTCTATCCCCCTACCACTCTAAGCCAAACCAAGCATAAATTCAGACTGAAGATAAAATGGAAACTCTCCATGTTAGAGTTCCCTGGGCTGAAGAATGAAGGGGTGAAGAGCCATCCTTCTGTATTTTCGCGTCCATGCTACTCTACAGGTGAGATACAGGACATGGGGAGAGCAAGGATACCCCCCACTATTTACAAATAGACTGTAAGTGTATTTTGTGCCCAAGAGAGAAGCAGACTAGGATAGGTGAAAACGCTTAATTTTCTCTTAGAAACAGAAGCTACTCTGAAAGCTCAGCTTGCTTCTGTGCTCAAAACCAGATGGACTGTAACGGTAATAAAAGAATTAAATCTTTATCATCTGGCAGCAAAGCCAAGAGGAGAAGAAAAACTACGCTCAAAGGGTTTGAAAAGGACTCCACATTCCCCACAGAGGAAACAGATGTAAATCTGGCAAGCGGTCATTTGGAGATCCAAGATCTGTGGGTTGAAATGAGGTCTGAGTTACTCAGCCAAGTTTATTGCCAAGCTCAATGGCAGTTGTCATTTTAGTGTACAAAAGACTGCAGTCCTGGAATGTCTGGAGGTCTTTCTGCACCACCAAGGGTTATCAGAGCTCACAGAGTGACTATTCTGCAAACTTGTTCATGTTGTGTTATGACAACTTTTTAAAGTTTCATGTTGCTGCCTGATGCACCTGTGAAAGACAAATGTCAAGATTTGATATTGGCGAAGCTGCAAATACCTTGATCCTATCTCAGCATTACCAAGGAAGTTCCACAATCCTATTGAGAGAAAAAAGGAAAATCTCATGATTTCAGTAAAGGAAAAGGTAAGACAGAAATGTGTAGGATGTGGAAAACCATTGTCAAATCAGTATTTTTTTAAACTCACCGCATCAAGTCTTCAACACCTTTATTAAGCAAACCTTCTTAGCTTAAAATGTAGTGTAATGATTACTTGTGCTCACAGAACCATATTTCTTGGTCTCTAGCCTTCCCTATACTATTTTGCCTCAATGTTGTTGTGCCTTTTTACTACACCGATAATGTAGTCAGGAGGATCATTCTTGCCTCCCTTGCAGGAGTAAATTAGGAATTCCAAATGATGCTGATTTAGCTGACCAGGTTAGTGGGATTGAGATACAGATTTCTTCATGTGCTTACAAAACATCAGTCCTTCACCATGCCATTAATATTTATAACCATTACTGTAGGTTTCCTTGTTCTTGCATTGTGTCTATACATTGACAGGGTGCTGGGCTGGCAGAGCTTTAGGCTGGCCATGCCTGGCTACTCTGTTATTTTACTTGCATGTGCTTGGAAATTACTGCATGAGAGCTGCTGGTTATCCAAATCTGCAAGATTTCTTAACAGTCTGCTAGACTCCTGTGGGGCTGTGGCAATTTAGAGACTGAAGACAGTCAGTCCAGCTCCCATTCACTCCCTGACCTGCCTGGGAAGTCTCCCAGGAAGAGCATGTATATACACACAATACATACACAGAGCCAAATACCCGTACCACATTCCAGTCATGAACACCCTGCCTGTACAATAAAACTCAGGAAAAACAAAAGCATCATTAAAGTCCTATTTCAATCCTCTGAACAAAACAATGGGCTGGCTTCTACTGCTTCAAGGTAGTACCACGCTTCTTCCCTTGACCTGTGATTCTGAAGCGTGTCCTTGTACACATGTGTGGGAAGTCAAAGGGAAATGGATGAAGAGCTCACAGCAAAGGCTAAAGCATTCCTGAGGGTGAAATAATACAAGGCCCTGCAGTCTGGTAATAGCTTTGGCTTCACATGCTGGTGAAACAATGGTTCTTCAGATGCTCTTGAAAAGTCAATACCAGGAATGTTCCAGAGAAAAGGATTGCTTCTGCCAAGGTTTCCTGGGTCTCTGGGGAGGGATGTCTGGGGACCAGCCATGAAAAGGCTCTGCCCTTCTGTCCTGACAGGAGGAAGCTCTCTGGTATCTCTGCATGCCTACAATCCACAGGAAAACCAAACAGAGATTTGGTCAACCAAAATGTTTTTCTTGGATTTTCACTTTGGTTTTGTGTCAATGAACTGTGGGAGAAGCTCTACCTTTTCCTGCTGGGGATGCCAAAAGAGGATAGCATGACCATTGTTTCTCCTCAGGGTTCTGGTCTTCAAACCAGAAGAGGCTTTGAAATTAGCCCTTCCCTGGAACTGAAATTGTTCTGACAAAACCGGAGCTTTCTAAGGGGTGCATAAGTGTGTATGAGTTTCTTCAGAAAATGCCCCCTTGAGCTCTTCCTCAGGAAGGCAGCTGTTAGATAAAGAAGGCCGAGGAAGGTACGGAAAGAAGAGCTGGTGCTGCCCTTCCTTTGGCTCATGGGGCAAAACAGCCCTCTCATGGCACCGGCTCCTGTGTCTTGCGTGCTGGGTGGCAATGGGGACTCAGCAGCAGACAGAAGTCTGCTCCCATCAGCCTCTCCAGTGCCTCAAAGTATTAAATACCCTCCTCAGGCTATTCCATCTGGGCAAAACAGTGGGTGGTGAAGCAAAACCAACAGTTACAATGTTTAAGTTATATAAGAGACTTTTTCAGTGTAAACCAGGGCTCTCCTCCTCACTGCCCCTTACCCTGCACATCTCTTCAAAATTGCTTTTGTCAGTCAAACATTGTTTTTTTTAATATTCATGCTTTTCCCTCTTTGACCTGGTTATCTTGGCACTCAAGGCCCAATTGCCAGCCAAGGTAACTAAGTGTAATCCATGGATCAATACACCATTCCCATGTGTCAAGCTTCAGAGAAAAAAAAGAGGCGTAAGAGAAATGTATCGAACACGCGTTTTAAAATACGTATGTTTGAAAATTCTGTTTAATTAAACAGAATGATCTCTGAGGAAGACTTGGTGAGAGGAGGGGCAATTTTTTTCCTAACAGGTGAAGATGTTACTAAAGTGTTTTTGTATATGCTATTATAGAGATGTGGTGATCAGAATTCTCCATAAGGAAGGCCTCATGAAGGTGTTGGCATGTTGTTGGCCCAGCAGATAATCTTCCATCAGTGCTGCCATCCATCCCATCATCTGTGGAGCTTCACCTGACTTATATTTGAGGAGCTGAGGCTATAGAGGAGGCTGTATGCTAAAAATGAGCAGTCGTAACACAACGTCATTGCATGATGGTGCCATTTAACAGGACGAACTAATCACCAAATTACCTGGTGTGGTTCCAGCTGTGGTGCTGAGGCGTAATGCCGTAAATACCTATCATGATACAAGCTGTAGTGCAGACAAATGAAAGGAGGTTGAGATGAGTAACACACCTTGGACTAGCATCAGTCGGTCCTGAGCAGCTGGCTTGTCCCCAGCCTGCACCTTCTGTTTTGTAAGTCACAAGGGAAACCAAGGCAGGAGGTCACTCACTCCAGCGGGGAAGTGCAGTAGACACCAGCATTTAAGGCTTCCATGTTTTGTAAAAGATTTTTTTTTCTGTAAACCAGATCAATATGCTGGATAAAGCGCATGTTTCTACTTAGGTCAGGAGTGAGTCAATACAATCCATGTTTGAGGAAAGGCAAAGACCAGACTAGAGAGAAACTCAGGGGAGAACAAGATAGTAAGTGAGCTTGACTGAGCTTCTTCACGACCGGTTTCACTCATTAGAAGGGCAGTCATGGGTGACCTACCTTGTGCAAGGTGTGGGGTGCATCAGCCCGTGGGCTGTCTCACAGACACTCCTGTTGAAAGGGCCTCAGGTTACACCTGGCAGGATAAACCAGCCATCAGAATCCTTTGTGTATCCTGCAAGTAAAGGCTTCTCAACCTACTATGACTCCAAAACCTCCTGATGCTTCAGGCAGCCAGAGCTGCTTCTGACAGCATCTACTGCTTGTCTGACCATGGCTAAGGAAGTAGAAGCTGTTCTTACTATGCACCCTTCAGTTCAGTTAAATAACAAACAAGCTTAAGTATAAAACAGACAACTTCTGGCAAAGTGAGGGTTTAATTTGTTGGTTACAAGCTTGGAAACAAAGTTACAAAAAGAAACCCCAAAACCCCTACCAAAAAAACCAAGTGAAAGCAATGAAATGCTGACTAGTAACCTGCCTCCTCTTCGTCCCTTTTTCTAGCTCTCAAGCAAGGCATGCCAGCTGTAGAGGAACAGGAGTCATTTGGAAAACACTTATTACCTTCCTGTATCTAACCTCCCTGAAGCTTTATTTATCCATGCAAGCTCGAAGCCCATGTTAATAATCCATCCCATCTTCCTTTCTGTGATGACTTTTAAAGATAATTTTGAGGGAAGTGTTAACCTTGTCAACACTTCACCTATCCCTAGTGCAGGAAAAGCTTGTCCTGGGCAGACCTCCTCAGGGCTACCTCCTCTCTTGCCCTTCAGCCAAGACGAAACTCTGATTTCTCAGTTCCTGTCAGTCTCCAAATGCTCTTCCCAATTCAGCTGTCCAACAGGAACATAAATACCGAAATGAGCAGGACTGTGGTGATGATTTTGAGACAGATGTTGGGATTAAAGCTTTCCAGAAGTGAGGGTAGCAAAGCATAGCCACAAACTGCTTGAGGAAGCTGCAGAACTTCTACTGCCACAACTTCTATGGAAACAGTTGGGCAACTGTTTGTCAGGAATGACACAGAAACAGCCTGCCTTCCCCTGGCAAAGGAAGCTGGACTGGATAATGCTTCAAAGCCTCCTCCAGGCTGCTTTTTTTATGGCTTACACTTCTAGGCAGTCTCTTTTTTTTCTCTTCCAGTGTTACGTGATGGCGGTGGATCCAGGAGTGTTTGCCTTAATACTGACAGAATGCATGTGAAAAAAATCCTGGTGTTTATCTGGCAGGAGTACATTACAACATTTTCTTGACTGGTGCAATGCCAGTAAACCAGATATTGTAAGATGCAGCCTTTATGTATCTACCTTATGACATCTGCAGTCTCCAGATCACCATATGATGATGTTCATAAGGACCCACATATGACATAAAAATTATGTGAATGACCTCCAGCAGTTGGCCTCCAGCATGTTTTTCAAAGTCACCACCATCACTACCTTTTCCTGAGTTTCAAGGCTAAACCCATCACACAAACATGGTCTTTGCCCTTGGCACTGCCAAAGGACTCCATCTAAGGAAACTGAATGTTGATACAAAGCAATCTGTTGTAATATGAACACCAGGATCAATAATTGAAGCAAATATACATTTACCACATAGCCCAATATAGCTTTCCTGCTTTCTTATTAATTAATCTGCAAAACCACAAATAAAACTGCCCCCAAATCCAAACCTTAAGTAGTTTGTAAGAATTTTCCTGGGTTTCAAGGCACGGACAATGAAAAGAGCCCAGCTTGGTTTGAAAACTAGAGGTTTTTCACATGCACTTGTATATATGAACATATGTCTAGCACTGCATATAAAATAGCGTGCTGGGAGGAGGTGTATATGTGTGTGTAACTAAAAGAAATAGAAAGGGAAGAGGGAGACAGACTGTGTGTGTTTTATGTGCATGCATTTGAACATATGTGCATTCAAGCATGTTCACTCCGGAAAGAGCAAGTTAAGAAGAAAACAGAAAGGTCAAAAAAACCCAAAAAACAAAAACCAAAAAACAACAAAAACAAAACAAAACAAAACAAAACAAAAAAAACAACAAAATCCAACAAATCATACTTTCGGGGAAATGAACATGTTTATATCAGTGAAACATTAAATACCATACAGCCAGGCAGTCTGTCAAGAAGGAAGTGGTCATCATGCAAATGGGTTAGGAAAGAAACTTAACAGAAAAGTGATGTGTAAATGGAAAATAAATAAATTTAACATAAGGCAGTCCTGCTTCCAGACTTGTGTTAATAAAGCTGCTATTAGGTGGAGACATTGTGGTGATGCCTGAGTTGAGTTTGTTGGGCTTTTTTTCATTCCTTGCAAGACCTTAATCAGTGTTACTTGAAATGATTATGTGGGTTTTAAATAGCAAGAAGCAGTAAATTTTAATGGCACGTCTGAATGCTGTTCCATTTAATTTCTATATGGAGCAATATTAAACCTCTAATAAATAACCTGTGTCTGAAATGGTCTCCCTCTCTCCCTTTGACACAGACACACACACACAAGCCAGATCCTAGAAACATCTTCGATGTTTTTGCCATGGACTGGAGATGGCAGAAGGAAGAGCTAGGGTGGGGTATGGATCAGATGAGGACAGCATTCTACAGGGAAGAATTTCCCCCTTACCTGTCCTTTTTTCCCTCTTTTTTTCTATAGGAAAATATAGTTTAGGGAATAGTGAATGAAAATAACACCTCCATCATGGGCCAGCACAAATCTCATTTTATGCTAAACCCTGCTTTTTAGCAACTAAAAGCCAAGATAAGTGGTGCTTGAGTTATTGTCAGCCTGGGGTGCAAGATCCAGACAGCATGTTCTGGGACATAAATAAATGAGGGCTTTCACTTCAGACAGATATGCAAGCTGGGAGTTTTCCATTCCTTTGGGTGCAGGCATAGCTGGATGTCTTAAATAAATGGCACAGAGACAATGTGCACAAAGGCACAAAAGGTGTGATCGTGATACAGTCCCCATGACATCATTCATGTCTCTGCCCCACATCCCACCTCTGACTAACTTCTCAAGGATAGTCCTCCCTCAAGCCCCTTCCTTGTGATATTTTCTTATTTAAATGATGGCAACTCATCTTGCTCCCCGTGTGGCACAACTAGCCCCTGGATGAGAAGGGATTGATCTCTCCTGGCACGCGCTGTAGAAGGAGCAGTGCACCAGTGCCTACCCCAACCCCAAGCATTCCTCCTCCTACTTCACTTCTCTCCTTGTTTTGGCCTCCACCATCCCAGTCATTCCCATCTCCAGTGCTTTCTGATTGGAAGCTTTTGGAGCAGGGAGCAAGGCAGTTTAGCTCTGCACTAGGCACTGTGCCATGCAATGTGCTGTTTTGCAGCCCTGCAAATGATTTTTCATTATGAACAGTGGCAGACTGTCTGCAAAAGATCTGGATGTGGATTAAAATCATCTACTTTAAACACACCAAAAGGAACTTGCAGAGAGACTTTGTAATCAACTGTAATATTGATTTGTAATATTGTAATCAATCAACCCAATCTGGAAAATCACAGGAAGGAAGAGAGAAAAAGGAATTACAGGAGAAATTTGGAGGACCTAAGCAAGGATGCTGCCTGCTTGTCTCTCTCAAGTGGGTGGCTATTTTGAAAGCCGAAGGCTGTAAGTGGGAAATCCTAGATAAACACGAGGGTATATTTATACCTTTCTCCAAGCTGGCTGACACAGGTGCTCACCAGACATGAGTTACCTGGGTGGGCTGATCGTGGGGCCGCACTGCTGCAGGGGAGGCAGACCACTGCAGGGAGCATCACATGCCATCTGCAAGGTGTGTATTTGAAGTGGGCTGCCAGTCCATTGGGTACAAACTGCCAGAGCTCATTTGAACCTTGATAGCTCACTTGGGGAAATAATACACCTTTTTATTTTTTTTTCCCTAACAGTGATACTATTCCCCCACGCCCACAGCCTGATTCCTCACCTGGGCCTTCCACATCTGCGAGGCTTTTGTTATTAATGCCATAAATCATGGTTAGTAATAAACAGCAGAGAAGCTCTGAGAAGTGGGAGGCCCATTTCCCCACCAAGGTGGAAGTCTCAAAGTTTTGGTTCCTTCTCTTGCCCTAGAGGTAGTTGCCTCCAGCTCCAGCTGCACAGGGGCTTTGTGTGTGTGGCAGCATCCCCCAGCTCCTGCGCGCCCCAGCCAGGCCTGACTGTCACTTGGGAATGAAGTTGTCACTGCAGGAAAAGCCTTTGACTGTTCTTGTTGGCACCCTGGGAGTGCTCCATGCTTACCAACCTCCCATCACACCATGGAGGGACGGGCCTTTTTTGAGCTCTGCGTGTGTTCAGCACAGAGAAAAATGTTTCCACTTACTTTTCTCCCTCCTCTCTTTGGAATATGAGGCACACACTTGTCATGCTTAAAGGAGTGGATTTATGGTTGACTCTGTCTCTTATCTCCCCACAGAGCTCACTGGAGCTGCTCTCCAGATGGGACAGTATTACAAGCTTCATCATATAAAGCCCAGTTCAGCCTACAGCCCAGATGTTCTTTGTTCCCAGAAATATTCCTTCCCAACAGTAAGTAAAAGGGAACTGATGCTGGTATGCAGTCCCTGCTCCTTCTGTTTGCATCGCTTGTTTACGGGTTACACCCCCAGTTCCAGACAGAACAGTTACCTCCCCAAAAGCCACTGATCAAACCTGGTGTTGGGACTCTGGGGCCTGGGCAATGTGGGGAGATGGTGGAAAGGATCCAGCAAGTCCCTCACGGACTCAACTACCATTGCAGACTACTCCTAGCGTAAAGGGTGCCTTTCTCTTTCAAGCACAGATATGGGTTTCTTTTTTCAGGCCAAACTGAAGGTGCAAAACAAAGCTCCCTTTGCCCATGTTTCAGAGGGGAAGATGTTCTTAACCAGAATGGGAGATTCTGGTTAAGAAAATCACAGCTCTTCAACAAATCCACCAATGGCAGCAGTGTAAAAGCAATCCTTCTGGCAGAGCATGCATTTGCCACAGCATCTCCAGGACGCGCTCTGCACAAGGCTGGGGGAACATACTGATAAAAAACATCAGTGCCGTCTCTGAATGAATCCTGCTGCTCATGGGAGCTGGTTTTCCCACTGCTAACCTTCTGGAGAGACCCAGGGAGCTTGCTGCAGCCGGTGTGGAATGATGATCTTGCTGCCTGGGCCAGTAAGGATGCTCTTGGGAGCTAGCAGGATGGCCTGGCTTGGCTGCCTGCAGCATCCCTGCTCAGGTACAGCCCCACAGCTGCCCCTGCATAGCTGCACAGCAATGGGGCCAGGCTGCCTCGAGCCCTGCCCAGTGCTGGTGGCCATGGAGAGCTTGCCTTGCCTCGTCACGCTGCGTCCAAAGCGGGCAGGAACGTCCTGAGGCAGTGGATCATCCCCTTGATAAAGACTTCATATTTATGCAGCTTTCCCTGTGCCCTGAACTTTGCCTGTGTCTCTGGCAAAAGGGCAGCTACCTCAGGTCAGAGCACTGCCTCGAGCCAGTGCAGGGAATCGGCTTTCAATTTCAGCAGCGACTTTCCTTCCCTTTTTTCTCTTATCCCTCCAGCCATCACAGAATAATTCCCATCCCTATTAGCTTACCCCCCTCCCCCTTCCTTTCCCTTCCCCTTTGAAATCCTCCCGCCTGTCCCCGGGACGGGGCAGGGGGAGGCGGGAGGCGGCGGGAGAATTCCTCCAGATATTACACAAAAGCCTCATGTATCCCCAGTGTCAACCCCAGAGGGCGGCTGAGTAATTTAATTAAGGCAAAGGAGCTTTTGTTTTACTTGCTTTCTTTTTTGATTTTCTCAAGTTTAAGACAAGAAAGAAAAGAAGGAGGGAGAGAAATGTTAGCCCTCAGAGGAGGCGCAGCGATTCAAGCTTTCCCATCTCTGCTCAGTCTCTTATTGAGGAAAGACCATGGGCCTGTCACCCGGAGTCCGTGGGGCTCCCCAGCCTTGGATGGCTCCTCTCCTGCGGCGGTGATTTAAGGGACGGGCATATTCCAAGAATTGGAGTGTATTCTTCTGCTAACACATTCATGCCATTCCCTCCATCCACCCCACACCGCTCTTTGTCCTCCTTGGTGTCCGCTCCTTTGTGTCTGTGTCTCACCCTCTCCCACTGCCCCTTCCCGCCTCTTCCTTCTCCTGCTCACACTGCCTGGCCCCTCTCTCTGTCCTTTCCTGCTCTCCCTTTTCCTGTGCTCTCGGCATACCCATTTCCTCCCCTTTCTCCCCTCAGCCTTCCTCTCCCCACTGTTCTTGATGAGGGGGCCTAGTTTTTTTTCCCCAGTTAATAACATCTTTATTTCTCAGCCCAATATTTACTAATTGCAGATTTATCACATCTGATGAAGGACATCCATGGCAGGGTAGACTCAAATGTAGGAGAAAGCAGTGGCTGCTTTCAAGCGTCGTGATGGGCAAAGCATCAGTCCATCCTTGTGTTAGTGGCAGCAGATCTCTTTGTTTCTTGTCTGAGGAAAAGGAAATGGCGGCATCAAAGGGCTGAAAGCTGTGCCAGGTTCATCTTCTCCTCGTGTTGCAGCACAAGGACATGGGGACATTGTATCAGCCCCGTGCAGGGGTGGGGTCGGCTGGCAAGCCCAGCTCTCTGCCCTGGGGCCGCTTCTAGTGCTGGGCCCAAGTCCAGCTTTGGCCAGAGTCCACAGGGTGCTGGAGGGTGGGTAGGAAGGCTCACAGGGGAATGAAGCCCCAAGGAAGCAAAATTTACCCCTGGTGTCAATCATTAAGCCTGTGAGCCAAAGCCTGGCCCCAGTGCCCCATCAGGAAACCCTCCTGCAGCCAGAATGTTTGTCCTGGTTCTCTCATCGGCATCTTCTGAGGGGAGGCTGAAGCCCTTACAGGACACAGTCCTGCTGGGAGAGAAGGGCTGTCCTCCCTGGGGCCAGGACAGCCACAGAGTCTTCCACAAGAATCCCTTTTCTAACATGGAATCCTGTTCAGGTTAAGAGCTGAACAGGCCTGTTCATTCATAGGATCCCCGTTTGCAGCCTACAGGCCTAACGCTCTTATGCGTGTTCCTTGACCCAGGGACTGGGATCAGCCTCAAGGAGTGGCTTTGGGGGACACATCCTGTGCCACCAGACCGTCGGCAGCCTCCTTGCTGTTGCCCCATCACCACATCTGGAGGGGACATTTCCCCACTGAGGTGGCAAATATGTTTTCAGCACTATCCCCATGTGAGCAGAGGCCGCTTATTGCTCATCCTCAGAGCCACAGCAGTTCGGTCTGTGGGAGTGACAGCAAAGCCCTTGGGCTGGGTTTGGCTGGCCAGACACCCCTCTCCTCCACTCCTGCAGCTCAGCAGTTCTCCTGGCTCCTCACTGGCTCCTTCCCTCCATGCCTCTGCTGCCAGGCTATGGCTACCGGGCTGCTTCCAGCCCAGCCCACCCCTGCTTGGCACCCTACGTCCCACTTTCCCTCTTCTGCCATCCCAACATGCACAGCTAAACCTTCACCATCCTCAGAGCTTGGGGTTGGGGGTGGTGTTTATTTGTCTTTTGGTTCATAATCTCTCTGAACTGTTCACCCTCCTGCCTCCCCTCACCCCAGTCCGCTTCCCGAGGAGCTGCGCGCGCACCCCGGGGGCTGCTGCAGGCCCCCGCCCGCAGAGGTTAACACAACACGGTGGGGCTGGGCTAAATCCCCCTCGTGTCGCAGCTCTCCCCAGCCAGCCGTCTCTTATGGGCTCCACGAGCCCCGTGTCTGTGGCAGCCTCACCTTATTGAAGGGGACATATAGACCAATTAGTTGTTATACAATAGCTCTGGATAGCCAGGCAATGGGACCAAGGGCATCTGCTCAAATTAATAGAGCCTGGAATTGATTTAACTCCAGGCAAATTAAAAAAAAAAAAAAAAAAGCTAATTCAACCTTTAGTATCTCCCTGGTATCTCCTCAGACAAAACAGGACAGGTATTTCTAGTACTCGTATTGAATGAAGATGTAGGCATCAATACACACTGGTAAAAGCCCTTGCTCCTAAACAGAAAACTTTGACTTTGAACTGACAAAAAAACCTGTATTTTCCCTTTTGCTTAGCCCATCTGTTCAAGAAAAGACCCTCACTTTCAGAAAAAAAAGTGTGCTCAGCATAGGAGGCCCTTTTCCCTGAATAAAGATTTTATTCATGTAATAGAAGGCCCAGGAGCGAGGAGTGACACGGAGCTTCACTGGTTAGAAAGCATGTAAGCTTCCATCTTGTAAGTGCATCTGCAGCCACTGAAATGTGCAGCCCAAAAAGATGGGGGTCACATGCCCTAGGAAGGACAGAGCCAGAACAGTGTCAGCTGCAGAGAAGGAGAGAGCTACCTGCCTATAAAGTGAGCGAAGGGCCCTGGGGACACACCTGTTGGGCCCAGGGCACACCGGCCCAGCCTCCGCTGTCTTGGAAAAGCCCCCACAGCTCCACTGGGGTGACATCAGCTCACGTCTCTCTGAAGCCATCTGCCTCCCCCCTCAGTATGTGCTGCAGACATTGTGCTCTTTAGCCTGTTAATGATCTCCTCACATGGGTCTTGACACACTTAGAAAATACAGATCAAGAAGAAATGGAATTTTCTCGAGTGGCTAGCTTCTTATGAAAGGAACCAAGGCTGGAGATGGTAGAGACATGTTTCCTACAGTACATGATGTTCATATAAAATGTGTTCTTGGCTCCTTTCACACACTGTTTATCCCGCCTGTGAATCAGGAGGCAGAGAAACAGCACATAAAACTGTCCACACGAGCTGGCAGTACTGGAGGCCCGACATCCTGCTAGCTTGGCTCTCATGGCTACCAGGCTGTGCTTCTGTAACCCTTGCTGTTCTCTGCCTGTGCGCTACCCTCAGCCTTACAGAGAGGCTAGAGCTGAGATCCAGGAATCTCCATACTGCCACTGATGTTCTGCATGAGAAAACAAACCACATCTGTATTGAGCAGGAATAGGATTAGGATTCATACTTTAATCAACAACTGGTCACAAATACTAGAACTGATTTGCTAGTGATTTTGCAAATTAAAGCACTGATGTCATGTTGTATTGCTTGCTTGCTAGAAAAGTTCAGCTTAGGATGAGATACACGAAGAAACATGCAAGTCTCCAGCACTTCACAGATTTTAACAGCATACACGAAACACTGAAAAATTAGTAGCAGCATTTTTTGGCCAGTGGTTACCCTATTGCGACAAAAGAAAGCTCTCCAGCCAGGAAACAGTGTCTCTGTCCCCAGCCTTGATCTGTCTTGCAGTGCAGAGGATGATAGTACACATTATCATTCCTATGGATTGAAAAGTATTCCTCATAGTTGGAGAGCTAGCCTGCTGAGCCACTCTTACTGTGTCAGTCAGTGAACATGACATCATCCAAGAAGGGGCAAAATGCTAATTATCACAATTTTGGGTATTGCAAATATTTAAGGAGCTTTTGGTGGGAAGTGTGAGAAGATCTGGAGGCAATTGACAGATTCCATTGTTATAGAAGGCTTTGGATTGACAGCATTAAAAAAGAAAATCTTTTTTAAAAAAAGAAAATAAACCAAACTACAAATTATATTGTTCAAGTGTGTGACTGAAGTAAGAGAATGATGGGAGGGAGGTCTGTCTTCAGGGAGCTGTGATTCCTTTAGACAAGCCTGCCTGGAGAAGAAGTTCATTAGGAGAGCAAAAATAACCCACTTTCTGCCCCTGCTCCCTTTACTGGTACCTCTCTTGTCCCAAACCCACTTTGCATTTTTAAAGGGGTATAGTAACACTGGGCTTTTGCTGCCTCTGAGCCCCAGTCAAGCCCCAGAAAGGAGCAGCAGGATCTCATGTGGCCCCTTTTCATCTTGGCAGCTAGTTACTTCTGACACAATGCAGAAGAGAAAGGGCATCCTCTCTGTGTTCCCTCTCTATCCTGGCACTGCAGCCCATAGGCATATGCCCAAAAGTATCCATACAGCTTTCTGTGAGGAAAAGAAGCCATAGGAAATGCATCAAGCCAAATTATTACACTGTTTGATATGCTGCCTCTATTCAAATAATTCCACGATCTGCTCCTCCAGCGCTGGAGTCAGTCAGCTATTTATCTCTGACCATTTCCATTAATCACAAGGGTATGTTTGATGGGCTGTGGGGCAGATGTGGGGCCAGGACGGGAGCAGCTCTAGTTGTTGGAAAGTGGGATGGAAATACTTGGCTCCCCAGTCTCGCCACTGCTGGTGCCTCGACTACACCACAGCCCTCAGAGAGGGCTGGAGGATTAGGAGGTTGGGGAGAAGGGTTTGGGAAGAGTGCTGTCTGTGGGAAAGCAGTCAAAGCTGGCAGTTGAAGTTAGCACATGCACTGCGAAATGTCATCCTAGCTCTTCTCCCTCTCTCCTTTCACATATCAGCTTCCCAGAGCACTTCACAAGGGTCTGGGACAAAGCCAAAGCAGCTAAATCAGAAAGAAAACAAGGCATCTGGCACCCAGTACCTCTGCTAAGGGCTGCCTTGCCCTGTGTCTCTGAAGAAGAGCTGTCACACCTGCAAGAGCCAAGGATGACAGTGAATTGCATTGAAGAGTCTTAAGTATCTGATTTTAAATGGTGTGGGGGGGTTTTTTGTGTGCAATGTAATGCGCAGCAATTTATCCACACATTTTCAGGGTGGACACCCTGCAAGCTGAAGGGCTGCAGGATGCCTTGCTGCTGCCAGGTGAGGGGCATGGGCCAGACCAGATGTTCCTGTTGCTGCAGTGCCTCCAGAGCATTCTGTTCCCTTCTGCAAATTCCCCCCTAGCTCCTCTGCTCTGATTCTTGACCCTGTGTGTCTGCTCTGGAGAGCAGGTTCTTCTGAGGACAGTGAGTTTTGGAGGTTTTCTGTATTTCAGATGTCAAAGATCTTCCCAAATGTCAGGAGCTGAGCAAAGTCACTTCATAGGGCCAGTTTTTCAAGCAACTGGCATCTGTAAGCACACCTATAAATTCCTGCATTTAGTTCCTGAAACTAGGGACCTTGAGCTTCTCAAGACAGAGGACAACAATAAAAAAATCAAACAACCTGACCTAAAATTAAAGAAGAGTAATGGCAATTCATCTTAAAAAATCCATTTAAACCAAGAAACTGGAAAGGAAACAGTAACTTTACCAAAGGGCCATGACTACAGTGGTATTTTCATTCTGGTTTGCACACAAGCCTACTATTGAGATACCAGGTCAGAAGTCATATATTTCTCTCACTTTGTAGTGCTGAACTCTCCGAATGAATTTGATACTAGAATTAAATTTTTTTTAATGGGAAATTCACTTAGAAAGCATTAGGATATTGAAAGGACTGACAAATATGAGTCCAGATTTTAACATACTCTTCAGCTTAAGAGCTGGAAGCTAAAATACAGAATTTTCATAAAAGAGATTCTGAGTTTTCTCTTTGAAAGAGGTATTTTTATTTCTTTTAATGGTAAATCTCTGAAGTTTGGTTGTTCTTTTTTTTTTTTAAGGAAGATAAAAAGAGAAGACTGCATTTCAGTTTGTCAAAAGCTGAGACAAACATCATCCAGCTGCAGGTAGCCAGAACTGGAGATGATTTTTCTGAGAGTCCTTCCTCCAAGGTCAGAGGTAAGAGAGGAATTCTTCTGAGGGGAAATTCATACCTGAGCAGGGCATGGAGTGAAGATACAAGGGGTAGTTGCTTCCCCAGTTGTCCTCTATTAAAGGCCATGAGAACACAGATTTTAATAGATTTTGTCTAACATCATTATACAGAAAACACAGAGAAGTAGGGTCTAAAAACCAGCGCAAAGATAGGTTGTGGGGACAGCAAGTATGTGATTCTCAGGGTTGACATCAGTATGTAGGATGGGATAGGGCAGGGCTTTAGGGCAACAGAGTGGATTGTGTGTTGATGTCATTTCTGGGATCCTAACTTGGAAATAAGCTTCCCCATTTACGTCCTTGGGCCATGATCTAGCTACATGCTTAGAAGGTGAGTTTGTATAGGAAGAACATGAGCCCATGGAGAGGACACGTTGACAGGGCAGTCTGTTACAGATATGTTCTAACAGATACGTTCTAATTTTATCAAATCAGAAGTGACACAGCCCTGCAGGAGACCAAATCTGGTGGCAGGCACACCGAGATGTTGGGAAGATGGTGAGAGCAAGTATTCACAGGAGGGCTTTCACGAACTGCTCGCATCGAAGATGTGGGCTGCTGTCAGGCCCTTCCAGCCCAGATCTCTTCCTGGACCTGCAGAACTCCTCCCTGGCAAAGACCTACAAAAAGCTCTGGCTGATTGCTGGCCATTTTTCTGGGAAGAGATGTACCCCAGGCCACCTGCCAAGGTGTTCATTCTCTAAGCAATCATGCCCAACAGAGCAAAGCCCACCGCTGTGGCCCATGGAAGTACTGCCAGCAAGGTTAAGTTCTGGAGTCCCTGTGAAGGTTTCTCTCCAGCTGCGGCACCAGCCTTATCGTGGTTGTGCTTTCCCACGTCGTATTTACCCTCTCAGGTTTCGTGTGTTTTCCTTGGGCTCCCCTTGGTAAACGTTTGGCTGCAGCATATTATTAGGGAAACAAGAGCTTGGTATTAAGTGATGATTATGCAATTTATTCTGACAGCGAAAAACGTGAAAAGAGGAAATTGACATTTGTGATTTTAGTTATGCGCTGACAACTATAATTAATCTTAATTCCAGCAAGTACCAGATAAGTGAATGTGATGGGAAAGCTTGCATTTTCATTGCTGCTGCCTAGGGACAGATACTTAATCATGGCAATAAAATGGCACAAGTTAAGGAATTAAAGAGGACAGAAACTTTAAGCTAGTTTAAATGCAAATAGAAAAGAAAGACACGAAAATGCAAAGAAATTCAGATGCATAAAAGGCACAGGTGAGCTATATAGAAAAAAAAACCACTGCACAAGGGTAAGATAGCAAGAGAAAATTTCATAGAAGAAAAACAAAAATCTTTCCAAAAATCCAGCTAAGGGCAATTGTAAATAGAAATAGGAAAGGGCTGAGCTTATATCTAACACACAGAAAAAGGCAGAGCAGCTATTTTTCACTCTATTGATTTAAAACTTTTTATGAAAGTGAATGAAGATTGATCTTTTTGTCTTTTGAGGAGGAAAAATTGATTTTTGATATGCCATTTTATTAAAATGAAAATGACTGGTGATTTTGATCAACAAAATGCATCAACCATTTGCAATGAAGTGACCTAAATGAGCTTTAAACCACATGAAGTGAAAACTAGCAGTTTTTTGGTAAGTCATAGCAGGAAAAAACCCCGTCCTTCAACGCGTTTAATTTCTGTTCATTGTGTATCAAATTAAGACATGGTGCCCACTGCCTTCAGGCGGGAAGACAGGCTAGATGACTTCTTAAGGTTGTCTTTCTCTCTGCTTTCCCCTGGCTATAATTGAATGGAATAGGATACATAGTGTTCCCTTTCCCTTTTCCCACTGAGCTTTTTTCTTCAGGCTTATTTAAAAAATGTGCTTAGTGCAGGGAGAGTGCCTGCCTCACAAATACAGCGTTGACTGGGGTCCCTAGCACTGCTGTAATGGAGATCAGAAGAGAAAGAAACCAACTTCTGAGGAGTATATCAGAGGTGTTAGTATCACCCTGTGTTACGCCCAAGGCATGGGCTCTTCCACAATGTAGATCTACCTATAATTTTGGGTATCCTCTGGCTTCCAGGAGGTAGCTTCTCCTGACAACCAAATATACCTTAATTTTGCAGACTTTAGTTTGTTACAAGTTAGAGTGAGACTGTGTTGTTGGCAGCACGTCCTATTTGGGTGTATCCCTGTACCAGGCCTGTGGCTCCTGCAGCTGGTGGAGGAGAACCCACGGGGCCAGGGTTTTTGGATATGCCTCTCAGAGAATGTGTACCACTCTGTGGAGCACTGCTGGCTCAGAGGAGAGCCCAAGGTTGGCCCCATGCTTCCTGCAGATCTGAAATTTGCAAAATTTTCCTCTGTCCCATTTTAAAACAAATAAATCCACACACATACATGCACAGATTCTACAACCTATTTGGCTTCTAAATGTCTAGTATTAACTCCTTTTGACATCTTAGGCACACAATCTATATCCAAATTGAGATTTACAAAAACCTTCATTTATAGTCACTGTGGAAATCTCAGCCACAGAAAGTTGCAAGCCCAATGCAGTAAATTAAAGAAAAAAACCAGTTAAATACATTTATGACTAGCATTTGGTTATATTTAGGATAAGCAAATCTAATGCTCCATGGCATAACGCCAAACATGTGAGGGTCAGAAAGAAATTTCCACCACAGTTAATTTCTGTGCATTACTGCACAATTAGACAGGTGTTTTGTGTGATGTTTAAGCTTCCTTTAAAAAGAAAAGGTAGTGGTTGCCACTGAATCTCTTAATGAACACCAGCAGTTTAATCTGATGTTTCATTAATTCCTTTGCTCCTGCAACTGTCTTTTAAGAAAGGCCAGTGAAAGAACTGCTGGTTTGTTTTTTTTGGAGGGGGGGGAGGAGTTTCTCTCTGCAAATCAAAAGACATAAAAAGGACATGTGTAGGAAACAGAATCCCTCCCCCCTTGCATCACTGTGCCGTGTGTGTCACCATTTATGAAAATGAAGGCTATATGTCAGTCCATGGGAATGATCATCCTTGGGCAGCAAAGTACACTTTACAACTCTTCTTCTTATAGAAGATTAGTTTTAAGGGGGTCACCAATTCCATCCACCTGGTGGATAAATCAGAATACAGGAAGAGATTTAAGTTTTTTGATCAAATTCTCTATTTTCTGTGACATGGCTGGAAATGAGGCTGCCAGTGCTACCAAACATCTCCTTGTACAGATCAACAGGTTACTTCTGCAGGTTTAGAGCTGACAGCCTACAGGTTGCAGTACCCCATCTAAGCCATGGCACAAAAAACCTTCTGTATCCTTAACTTCTACCTCCAGTACAAGAAAAATCTTCACAAGAATGAATTTTAAAATTGCAGCAGAGATAATTGTGCAGCAATGCTGACATTCAAACAGTGAGATGCTTTAATAACATGTTCCAGAATAGCAGTTTGATTGAGAAATCTGATGTTTTGGGACAGATTTAATTGGGCATTCTGTGATGTGTTAGATCATAGATAACCAGGTTCATCAGCTCATTTAGGACTGCTAACTCTGCACTTTTTATCCAATCACATGCCCAAGGGAAGACATGTTAACTTCCAGTAACTTGACCATTACAGTGTCTCAACAACTTGCTGATAGGAGTCTATATGGTGAGGGGTGGAAAGCCCTTGCTGTATCTCAGGAGATAGCTACAAGTGGGTCATGTTGCCCACCCTCTTAGGATCGATGGGTTGTCAGAAAATTTGCCTTTTTTACAATGGGAACCACTGAGTAGATAAAGAGAAAACATCTCATCAATTTTGCAAAAAGGTGTGACTCCATCGACAGAATTGGTTTCAGCAGTCTTCTACTGCGGCTGAGCTTGGTTTATGCCTTAAAGGGAAGAGTTGCAGTAGTTATGAAGAAAAGTTATTGACAAGGACATTTTTCATGTGAATATAAGTCTGCTTTGTTTTTAGATCTGGCAAGACTGGCAGCTTCCATTTCTTCTGCAACAACCTTGCATAAGGATAGCGTTAGAAGGCAGCATTCAAGTCCAGTGGAGCAGCTTATAATTCCACCAGTGGATCTAGGAGAAAAATTAAAAACTCCAGAGCTTGAGTTAGAATTTGACAGGTAGATGAAAACAGAACCATTTCTTACAGCAGCACAATCTTAAATAACTGTTCATATTGCCAAGATCAAAATAGAAAAATCCACCCAGCCACATGATTTCGAAGTGATTTCTAGGCTGTACAAAGGCATAGTGGGTGCACTAACTATAAGGGCATTTCTTAGTCTTGTAAGTCACGAGCAGGTCTGAGAATGAGAGCTTCACTTGTGCTAACCATCAGGCTTTGGGATGATCTGACAAGGTGTTGGTAAAATAAAGGTAATGATGTTCATTGGCCTGGTAGGGGACAGAGCTGAATACTGAAACTCAGAACACTGGTATTAAGGAGCTGTGTGCAGTCTTCATAACTGGCTTAAAAATACTGTCTTCAAAGTCAAGATAACCCTTTCTACCCACCCTCTCAGAAAAAAAAAAAAAAAGAAAAAAGAAAAAAAGGTTGAAACGCTGTAAGAAAATGTAAGAAGTACACAGAGCTCGTGATATTTGGCACTACTACCTTTCAAAGTATTCACTGCTCTTTGACAATTGGAGACCTTACCTGGTCCAAAGCATTTCTTTCTTAGCCCAAGTTTCACGTCAGAAGCAGCTTCTTAAGGAAAGGCTGGCTGCCACCCCTGGGCATGGTGTATCCACACTGATGAACAAACGTTTGAATCTGCAATTTCAGCAGGACTTGGAGAAAGCACTCCAAATTAAATGGGTTAAACATTTCCATCAACATACATAGCACAGACAGATAAAGTTAAAAGACAGTTTGAGCTGATTCAGAGGCCATGTATATTTCCAAATAAATTCAATTAGCTAAGACTGACTCATAAGTGGAGCCTAGTGTCAGTAAGCCTTCTAATGGAAAACGTGCAGTCTTTGTACTTTCTGCACTAAGTACCAAACCAGATGGCACTGGCTCTGGGATGGAACAACCAAGCCTTCTTTCCCTGCAGGGACAAATGTGCTGACACTACATAATGCTTACAGGTGTTATTCAATATAACAAACACTAATAACAGACTTTCATCTACAGGAGGACCTTGCCCAAAGGCCTCCAAGCTCCTGAACACAAACTCCAAACATAATTTACATTAAACAGGCAATATGCCTGACTGAGTCACAGAACAGGAGCAAAGTTTGGGAGAAAACTTGGCATATTTTGATCATCCATCTGCAGTGCTCAGTGACAACATCAAGAGCAAGAAAGATGTAGTGGCCTTGTCTCCTGTTTATTCTGCTCATGGCAGGAAGGAATTCTCCCAGCAGGGAGAACACTGGCAACAAGGAGCAAACTGCAAGCAGGTTCTTCACTCTGTAGGCAATCCCTTAGAGAGTGTCGTGACTTGTTACTCATTCCCTTTAAGATATTTGCTGGCCCCAAGGATTTTTCAGGCTTGGGTGTGATCCCAGTCTCATAAGATGTCTGGTAAGGAGGCTCTGCAAAGAAGACCTGAGCCTGGGTCTTTGGGTTTCCTTATGGAAGTGAGAGATGGTCGGCACTTTTCAAGCAGAATTGACCCTTCTTCCAGCCCAAGCAGTTTCGTCGCTCCCTGCAGAGATCTTTGGTGAACCTGAAACTGCAGGCATTGATGCTGCCTCCTGGGAGCAGCAGCTGAGGTTTGTTACTATGGGGTTGTGCTGAAACCATTCCTATTCATGGACTCAGCCGTGGCTCCTTGCTGGTGGCAGGCAAGACATCAGGACACAGTCTGAGAAAGACAAGGTCTTAATGATGAGAAAAGGTAAAGGTTGTTGTATCAAGCAGTTAAACCACCTCTTAAAGGAGCAGATTAGCTCTGCATACTCATACAGGGCTCATGGCCATCTTGGAGAGCATACAAAGAGCTGGATCAGAACACTGATGACCCCTGTCTATTCCAGATGGGTCAGTTTGCAAGTAGTTTGCTGGCATAAACCCAGAGACACATAAAGCATCAAGTCTTCAGTCTTTGCTGGAGGAAATGAATTACAAAGAAGATATTAAAGCAATGTGTCTGCACTCATTTTGCATCAGAAAGATGGAAGGAGTTCATTTCAATCCTCCCTCCCCCTGTCATCAAGTGTCCTAACACCAGTGAAATCCCTTTCACATCAGGTCAGGCAGATCGCCTTTCAGCGGCTGCTTCCCGCAGCCAAGAGGGAGAACAGGGCTGGCCAGGCAGCTGCTGGGAGCTGGGGTAGGCAGCAGGTGCCGAACACTTGTGGATCCCTGGATTTCCCCAGCCCTGGGAGTGGGCAGCCAGCAGTGGGGAGAGGGCTTTTATCAGCTCTTGCTCTGGGTGGGACTGGAGGAACACTGCCCTGCATCAGTGTGCCTGCTGGGGCAAGCAGGATAGTTGGATGTGAGGGGTTTCTGGGGCACCTGGGATGGAAGGTGCTGCCAGTGCCAAGCCATTTGGGGCTGCAGGAGAATGAGTAACCCTTGGTTGCATGAACAAGATTGGGCTAGACAGGGTGAAAGTTGCAGAGTCTGCTCCTCTGCACTGTCACTCCATATTGAGTCTGGCTCTTTCACGCTCTCTGCAGCACAGGGTATGTGGGGCAGATGGGAAACACGCAGTAGAGGTTGTGGCAGATGGGAAAAGGAGGAACAGCACTGTGCTGAGTGTGGCCGATGAGGGGTGGTGAACTCATGAGCAGGCAAAACTCGTGTTAAACTGCACCTAACATGCAGTGGTTATTCAGATGTATTTCTGTGCTGTGCTCCTACCTAAACACACATTCACAAACTTGCCTGCTGTCAGCCTATTTAAACCAGATGTCATATAGACCAGAAGGCTTCTTTTGTGTGGAAGGAACCACTGGCATAGAGCAAAATGAGGTACAGAGGGTGGTGAAAGACAGACGTGCAGAGCAGGACCCGACTGCACCTGTGGCAGTGAAAGAAGCCATGGCATTGCAGTCCACAGGCTCTGGAAAGAAAAAGGTGCCTCAAACCCTTGTCACAGAACAGGTTACATCAAGATAAAGTGCAAAGTGAAGGTGAAGCAAGATGAAGTGATCACCAGATAATATGAATCCCAAGTACATTTTGCCACTGGTGATAAAGACTAAGGCCTCCTTATTAAATACAGCAGACCAAACATTTGAGGAAGATAAATTTGTGTTCCTGACATGAAACGTTCAGCAGAGATTTGGGAAGGTGGCGTTTTTCCCTGCATTCATTGATGGGAATGGCAGATGGAAAAGAGAGGAGGTGCAGCCAGTCACAGGAACCTGATGCTCACAGATACTCGTGTGTTATCAGTCCTGGGTTATTGCCATGTCCAGGTGCCTCACAGTACTCAGGCAGCCCAGTCTGCAGCAAGTTTAAGAAAAAAAGAAAGAAAAAAAATCTGTCCCTGAGCATATTAAAACAGCAGCTTCTCTTCCTTGGGCAGTCTCTGCTGGAGAGTGTCCTCTTGCAGCACTGCAGCAGATTTGTCTTTGCTCTGCATGCAGTTTGGGGCACTGTCAGATATCAGATATTGGCTAGACCCTGAAGGACTGTTTTAATGGTCATTGAAGCTGGGTAAATTAAATTTCTGATACAGACCATCTCCCCATAATAGAGCTGAAGAAGCCATGCCACTGAGCAAGTTTCCACGGAATGATAACTAACATTTAATTCTGAGTGTGAGGAGTAATTTTTAAATTTTTACTTCAAGTCTCAATCCTTACCAACACTGAGAGCTTGGATTAAAAAAATTGCAATTGAAACTCCAGAGGTGGGAAGGTATTACTAACTCAGTTGTTGCTTACTAAATCTGGGGCAGCAAGAGTCTTAAGTTGGTCCAGAGGGAGCTACTCTTGCCTTGCATGACCTGCTTGTCTAACAGCAGACACAGGACTTTCCTGGCTTAATTCTCAGTAGGACATGCTGGGATGCAAGCGTTGTGATAAAGAGGGGCAGTAGATCTTTGGTCTTGACTCATGCCCCATGGGTCATGGGACTGTGGGACAACGCACCATTGTGCCATGATTTCTTGTTCGGATGACACGGGTTTCGTAACTCAGATGTTCCTAGGACATAGCATTATTTAGCTTCTTTTTCTTCATTTTAAGGTCACAGTGACTGCAACTATTTGCCCTGCTGCAGCTTCAAGTTCTCCTTGGCCTGATTTCTCAGCTTGCCATCTCTGAAGGCTGGGTCTCAGGCAGGACCAGAGACAATGAAATCAGGCCAGCTGAGCAGCAACGAGGAGCTACGGGTTTTCAGATGAGCTCCACTGAATCCAAAATCCAAAACTGCTGGCAGGGATTGGGGAGAATAACAACATTGAATAGCAGAGTCCTAGAAATGTAACAGTGCAAATGGGGCATAATATTTGAAACCAGCGATGCTATTTGTGGGGAGAAAAACAAGAATCATTCATACTTAGGCTTCAATTCAAGTTGTCTTTTAGTGCAATAATTCAATTAGAATACCATGAACTGTTTGCCCATTCCAGAAAAAAATTAGATTTCTCTTTAGTTTCTCTTGTTCTTATACCAAGGGTATCACTCATGCGTCCAAACAGTCTCCTCATTACCTGAGAGGAGTATTCCTAATTTCACCCTCATCATTTGTCTTTCACTGGGATATATAACAAAAGAAAGAGAATGTGCTTGGCATATTGCAAAGCCCAGCAACCAGTATTGCTCATCTTATTAAGCACAGGAAAAAGATGAAACTTTCAACCTCAAATTTTCTAGGTTCTGAGGCAGGATTTCCGACTGCTCTGCAGTGGATCATCTCCAAGAGCTTAACAAGAACTTCTCTGGTTTGGAAGCTACAAGGAAATAATCCTCAATATCACATATCAAACTAGACTCCTTTTACCCATGCCAGAGGAGTGGAGCTGTCACTGGCCCCTCTCTTTCTGGTTTGTTTTTTTTTTGGTGATACAAACCAGGCACAAGAACTCCCTCGCTACCTAGTTTTTCCATTGCAGAGGACAAATGTTCCTACTATTCATTTTCCACAGGAGTTTACTCTTACAGTCCAGCTACTTCTCAGTTACACATGAAAGGTGTTGCTGGAAAAAGGAAGAGACTTGGACTTCTATCTTATATTTCCTCATTTGTGGTGGGATGTCTTGTTCCTTGAAAGCCTTGTTTAGATTGTTCAGTTTGAAAGTGAGGAAAAGAGAGAAAACACTAATATTTGCCAGATACTCTTACTCCCAGATTCTTCCATTTGTATGTGTAGAAGCTTCACCAGGAGTCACTAGTGTGGGGAACTTCTGCTCTGCCTCTCTCAGGTTGCTATGAGGATACCTTGCCACCACAAATGGAAGCTTTTACTCTGCAGGCTGTAACCTCGCATTTTTGGCAGAACAAGGCACAGGCACTGCAGAGCTGACACCCTTTGTCGAGCAACCTTGCTCAAAAAGCCATGGCAGTTTTATTCCTTCAAGCCTACCCCTTTCAGAAAGGAAAGAGACTCAGGGTTCCTCTGCAGAGATGTAACACACTGCTGAGTGTGACACAGTCCCAGATGGACTGACATTGTTGAGAGAAAGGGAAGCAAAGATAAGCTAAATGGTGAACCCTTGGTGCTGGCAATTTGCATGTGGTCACCGCAAGGGTTGGCTGATGGGCTGGTTTCCAGCCAGTAGAGTAAGTGGAAGTGAACCTCAACCCCCAACATGGGAACACACCTGCTTGCCCAGTATCAGCAGAGCAGGTGGGCTGTGCTGTTGCTAAAGCTGTGCCTGCAGGCACGGTCTGCTGGCCCCAGTGGTGGAGGCTTGAACTAAGTGCTGCTCAGGTGCTGCTCAAACAGATTGAGCTGCCTTGTCCTTGCAACTCAGCAGAGCACACCAGAGGGCTCACACTGAGGTTGCCTTGGGAACAGAAGTGGTCTGGGAGTGCTGATGGTGTGCTCTGCTAGAGAGAAGAGGGCTACAAATCCAAGCACATGCCCTTCTAAACAAGACTGGACTGCTTTCAAGGTCTGTGCTGTAAACATGCCCTCAGTGCTGCATGGATGTAGGGATGGGGCAGCTCCAGACAGCAGCAGCTCAGACACCTCATCCCTTGGGGAATGGGAATATCCACAAGCTTGATAATAAATTTTTAGTGAAAAATGCTCAGATGATATGAGAGAAACAGGAGAGAGAATCACAGCTTAAGTTTTACTGAAAAGATGTCTTTGATGAAGACATCTTGACGAATTAGTAGAAGGGTATAAGATTCTTCTCATCCCTGCTTTGTTACTTGGTCTGCATTTTAAAACATCTAGGCCACTTTAGCTGTGAGATGTCAACCCCCCAATAGAGGGGCACAAGTCAGAAACTGCAGAACAAGGGCATCCAAAGTGGATAGTGATTTGCAAAGCTTTGGATAGAAACCACTCTTTCAAAATAACAACTATTAACTTTAGGTGCCTCTTTAAACATCGATTGTTTTTCATTAAAGTTTAGTGGCATTAGCAAATCAAAGACTTGCTTTTTCTCATCTAGAAATGCAGAGATAATGCTATTTTTATAGAGGTTGGAGGACAACTCTACTAGACTTCTGCAAACCTACTTGTTGTTGAAGTGAAAATGACACCTCTTCTGTGCAGGACGCTCATGAATGCAATGGAGTGTGATTTAGGAACTGCAGTTTATTAGTATGGTGGCACCAGAATGCAATGTTTTTCTAGATTAAAAACTTCAATAGTCTATGTTTCCCGTTTTGAGGAAACTTCAATAGTTTGTGTTAGAAGAAAAAAACCCACCAAACCATAGCCTTTTAGATTTGGTATTTTTTGGTTTTGACTCTTCAATTCTAGCCAGTGATGTTGAAAATTTGCTCTCAGAACATGTAATGTTGATCTGATCTTCTGACCTGCAAGCTGCAGTGCTGAAAATATCCTGGAAGTTGTCATAGGAGAGATACCTTATAATCAGTACAGCTAATAAAGGATCCTTTCTTTGCAGGAATCCTTTGTGCAAGCTGTATGCTCTTCTCCACTTTTCCTGTCCCATGTGGGTGGTCAGATCTGGAAGTAAAAGATTTAAAAAAAAACAAAAAAAACCGAACCATTTCAAATGCAAGGAATTTTAAGTTCACAAACTGGCTCATTGTCAGTAACAATTTCCTGCGGAATGGTGTCCCAGTTTGAGACAAATTCACCAAGACAAATGGTGAAGAGAGTTTTTTTCTTTCTTAGTAAAGGTGCCTCTCCTCTATCTATTTTTTGGCTTGCTGTACTAGAGAGATGTACCCCATTGAAGAGTTCAGAAAAGAGAGTTTTCTCATAAAAGCTGGTTGAAATATGTAGCTTAAGATAATATTGCCTTCCTCCCTCTCCACCCTAATACTAACTTTTTTTTCCCCATAAGAACTTTTTCTTTTTGCTGAAAAAGAAGCCCAAAAATTATTCCATTAAAAAGATGACACTTTCTAAAATTCAGTGCTAAGATACATTTTTTCTTATAAACAGAGGTTAAGAGAACATTTAGAATAACAACACTCTTCAAAATTTTGTTTAGAAAAAAATGTAGATTCTAACCAGTCATTATCTGCTGTTAAATGGAGTAAGAGCTGCCACCTGCTTCCCAAACCCAGTACTGTTTGCACTTCACAGTAATTCCTGAGAGGATGACACATGTGGAAGTGGGGCTTCTGGAACAGCCTCCAGTCCCACTGCTCCCGCCGTCACCCCAGGAGCCGTGCTTGTGGGGTTCAAGCAGAGCCCTGACACCAGCTGGGGCAGAAAATGGTCCTGACACTGCTGTGCTGTATGTGCAGTATTCACGAGTTTAGTGCAGTTCTGTGCAGTCTTTCCACTCTTAGGCTGAAAGAGTAAAATCCGAGGAAGCAGAAAACTAAATTTCAATAAGTTTAGAAAAGCAAACCCTGGAGATTATTTCCTTGTTTCAGTACATTGCCATCTTTGACTTGCTCTTGAGAGGAGAAAGTAGATTTGTAATTCATCTTTTGATTATAATTTATTGAATTATATAGAATTTATTGTGTTCTCTGCAGGAAGATGTCATGTCTAATGTGTATTTTTCTTTCAAGTGTGGTGAATCAATATACACATTAAATTAAACACCCTGAAAACATGCCTACTAAGTATATTAACTTGTGGGTGGCACTTCTACTTGAAAAATCCAACTCCATCAATATTCCAAATCACTTCCCAAACCTGTCCCAGAAATTATTATTGTTATTATATTATCTTCTTTTTTCTTTTTTTTAAATCAGAGGAAACATGGCCCAAATTAACCAATGTGACTGAACATGCAGACATGTTTCCTGTTTCCTTCCTCCCCGTTATCTTGCTTTTGTGAGCTCAGAAATATGCCCACCAGAAATAAACAGGTCTCAGCTGCGAGCAGCTGGCTCTCTACTGCTGCAAGGAGTCCCAGGCCAGGGCTGAGAAACTGCGTGTGAGAGTGGGCCAACTGCTTCTCCTCCTGCCTTTGCAACATGCTACCATTCTGTGTGTGGGCTTTGATTCATGCACCCTACTGGAGGCAGTCCTAGGAATTTTTCAGCAGCTTCAGATAATTAAAAATGAATAATGCCTTCAGCACAATAACCCTTGTGCTAATTGCTTGGATATTAAGCTACATTCCTTTCACTTTACCCTCATACTTACAGATTCTTGCATTAACATTGCAGTGATACTGTGGAAGTGGTTAGGGTGAAAAACAGAAAAGTTAAGACATCCGGCTACAAGCAACCAGAACATTTGATATTTGGTGTGCGGGACACCAATAAACAAATTTCTTGGCTTTTACCGATAAAATGATGACCTCGTGTCAATTAACAGTGGTAACTGGAAGTCTACAGACCAAAGTGTTCATCCTGCTTTGTCACCAGGATGAACAAAGCGAGATGCACCTCTCAGCCCTGCTCTCCCACCAAGATGTTCATGTGCATCAATGCTTTGCTCTGCAGAGGTCCACAGGGTGGCCAAGTTAAGCTTAAAAGGGAGGAAGTCTTTCTATAGTGAAGCTAAACCCACAGATTTTAGGTCTCAGCTTCAAAGCCAGGTGTGGATTTTAAAGCCTTTCCCTATAGCTTTGGCATGGCATTAACACAGCTGGCAAAATGTGCTCAAAACTCAGTGGTGGGGACCTTGAGCATTGCTTATGATCTGATCAAGTTTCAGTATCAGATTCATGCAAATCATGAAAATAAATCTACGCTTTTTGATATTGTTGTCAGTAATGTGTCAAGGAGAGCTCTGAATGGAGCAGGAGAATCATTTAGTTTCCACAAGAAGAGAAGGACCATTTCAGCCATCAGGACTGTGTGGCAGGAGAAGGGTCTGGAGGCCATGTCTCGGCAGGGATGGAAAGAAGAAAGGCCTCGAAGTACATGGACAGAGAGACACCGAGGGAAGCTGCTCTCAGCAACAAATGAAATTTTGGATGTTATGTGAACAGGGCTGATAAGAAGAAACTACAACTGTTTGTGTTAGCATGTTACACAAAGATTGAAGGGAAACAGGAAGGTCAGAAAGGAGAGTAGATGCAATAAAGGCTTTTATTCATCAGTGTAGGAAGTATTCTGAGCTTTCATAGACTGGGCCATACCTGAAACATGTATTTTCTCTGAAGAGCTCTACTCCAGCACATCTGGAACTGATTTCTAGGAGAAGCCAGAGGCAGTTTGCTGCACTCCCATGTGAGATGCACCTGTGAGAGGCCCATGAATCACCTTAATAAAAGTGAGCATAAAAAGGGTCATGGGCTTATGCAGTGGGGAACCCATGTGGAGGGCTCAGATGCATGATGGTGTTACTGTACATCAGCTGAGCCCTCCTGATCCAGCATGTGCCCTCAGCCCCCTCTCAGCCAAGGCAGTATGTTCTCCCTCGCTCTCCCTGCCTGCAGCTCAAGCCCTGGGGACCTTCCCAGGTGTGCTGTGGGTTTGGGGCAGCCAGACAGCTTGGCTGGTGTGCGAGCCCTGTGACTCTGCCTGAGAGGGTTTTGGTGGTGCTATGTGGCCAAGGGAAGCCACAACTCTTCGTCAGCAGCAAAGCTTGTTTCACATTATGGGCCACTGTCTTCTTCTGCTCCTACAGAAGCTGGGGAGAGAGAGGAACTTTAACAGGCAGGGGGACTTTGTATGCCTCATGTTCATCCTCCATCAGTCCAGGAGAGTGCTGAGTTGGGGACATCAGCCAGAGCCCCTTGAGGTTTCACAAATTATTTTAAACCTTGCGAAGGACAGCTGCTGCCAACATCTACTCATGGAGTCCTTCATTTACTGGATTTTTAACAGGGCTCTGATTTTCTTCACCCTTACTGTCTTACCAATGCCACTGAAGTCATCTTCCTTCCAAGCCACTGATATTTTTATTTAGTATTTCCCTTCCTGCGCTGTGCCATGGCTGCAGCCTAGCAGAGGAGTGCCTGAGGTGGGGAGAATGCTGACTAGCTGTGGAGGAGTGGCCTCGGTCAGGAGCTTCATGTGGGGGAGTGGGCAGCAGCATGTGCCACAAAGTTTGTGCTGCAGAACTGCAAATGGGAACAAACAATTAGCAAAAAAGACTGAGAAAGGAATGAGAAGGAAGGGGAGATTGAGCCACTGTTTTTTTCAGTGCATTAGCTGAACAATGTTGCCACCATCTGAATAGTAGGTAGATGAAATATTGTATATCTATCGAGAGACATGAGAATGAACTGCGAAAGATTCAGGAAGTCTGATTTTCTCACTGCCTTTGATTGCCACTGTACATTATCACTGGAAGATGTTTCTATCCAGTTCAGCTCCTCTCAGGAGATGCTACATGGCTCAAACATATCCAGGGAGGCTTCACTTCCAAACTCCTCCTGATCTTTAATGTGAAATGATGCTCGTCTGTTTTTGCTTCCCCTTATCCTCATATGCTCTCATTGCCTGGGTGCCGTTCAGGACTCCTAACTGGGAGAGAGAGCAGTGCAGCTGGCAGGCCCAGTCCTGGCACCTCTCCTGTAAGTTTTTTTGGATGAGATCTCATGCGCTGAGCACCTCACGGTGCTTTCTGGAAGCCACTGTTGCTGCAGCTGTGTGGTTGCTCCAGTGCCCAGGAGAAGAGGGTCAGCACTTGGGAATGTGGATTCCCTGGAAGATGTGCCCACCTTTAGTGACAGCAAAGACATGGTACTGCATCTTTTAACCAGAGGCCCTTTGCTATTCATTCTGGGGCAGCCACTTAGTCCAGGGAAAAGTGCGGGTAAAGCCAGGCTCAGAAACCAGGACTGGTGTAATGTGGAGGTGTAATGAAAGTGTCGCATACATAGAGTTCAGTCAGAAGCAGTTTGGCCAACAGTAATGGAGAATTTCTTGAGTCAGAGAGATTCCCAAGATTCAAAAACACCCATCACTGAAGCAATCAGAGGCCACATGTTACATTTCCCTCCTCCCTCACGAAAGCGTTAGTGGGCACATGCTTGTAGCTCTACACACTTTATGCGGAGGTGCAGTTCCTTTGCGCGTACATCTCACAAAGGGCAAACTGGCTTTTTCTTGCCCTGTCTGTCACGCACTCACAGCCCCCCAGTGCTTTCACAACCACAGTTAGTTTTCTAGACAAAACCTCATCCAAGTCCTTCCGAGAGCCTGTACTCACCTTGATTTTTCCTTGGCTGAAAATAAATCTGCCGTGATTGGAGCGTTTCCTCTCCGCTCCATGTGATTCTGATTTCACTAATTGAAGTTAATCTGATAAAGGGAGGAACTGCGGAGAAGAATAAGAGCAAAGAGGCAGGCGAGCAGGGGTCACCCGCTGTGCCACAGAGAGAGGGCTTTGTGGCTGGGGAGCTGCTGCAGGGCACGGAGGGAAGCAGCACGTTGAGGCCCTTCATCTGTTTGGCCCATGGGCTGGGCTGAACTGCCGGCCACCCTGGCTGCCCGTCCTGACCTCCCCACTGCCCTGCAGCACAACCAGCACTTGCAAGGTGGGATCTAATGAAAGGCATCAGGGAACAGAAGGAGCGCTTCTGCCTCCTGATCATATTTATCCAGAACAAAATGAGAATGTAGGCTGGCTCGGGGGATGAGTAATAGATAACAGAGCAGCTTCTCATGTCCAGGCCCCTACTCTGGCTGGTGCCTGGAGGGCAGCACTGATAAATTCATTGCCACCTGATGGTGGTTAAAGGGTTACTGTAGGAAATGAACACTTGGATAAAAAGTACCTTCTGTGGACAAAATGGTTGTTGGAGTAAGGGAGCAGTGTGTAGTGACAAGTATCCCAAAGAGAGCAAAACTGCTGTTCATGGCTTTGCCACGCACGAAGCTGCTTCCCTCCAACTCTCCTAGCAACACCACCACGTGGAAAAAGCACATTGACACATAACAATCCAGCTCAGTGGGAAAGACACCTGACAAGGTGTTATGTCTACCACTGAGAGCAGGTCACAACATTCCGCTTCATTGTTCAGTATGTTCTTCAAAGAGCAACCCAAGGTCTTTGGGTGCAGCAGATTTACAGTGAGGGAGATCTTCAGAGAGAAATGGCCCCTCAAGCCACACACATGTGTATGGAATATCAGAGACTGACTACCGGAAAGCTGGGAAATGACGTGAGCTCACCTTACTTATTTTTCTGAAATTATCTTGTTGGTGTTTAGGTGCTAGAATTAAATTGTCCGAAGACAATGCAGTATATCAATCCAAAAGCATCAGGGATTAACTTTGTCCAGTTTCTGTCTGGGCAGCAAGCAGCCACAGGTAAGGTAGAGCTGGGAGCAGAATGGCCTCTTGCCCCACACCTGCCAACAGAGATGTTTGCAGAACCTCTTTGCTGAGGCATGATATTCACACGCAGCTAAAGATTTCCCACTTCTCTGCTTTCTTTAAATGGCTGGTACATACATCGATTTCGACAGCACCCCTGCCCCGCCTCTGCAAACTCCCTTCATTGTTAACTTGTTTAAATTAAACACAAGCATGGCCAGGATCAGCAAGCAGCCGTCTGTTTTATTGGTGCTTCTATTTCAAATGTCAGTCTTAGTCCTTCCTTGCTGGGCTCTGATCTCTCATGACAATTTGATTAACTTTACATTTCCTTTTATTGTTGGGGAAACATTTGGAAAATCTTAACATATCCTACTGGCTGGTTCTGAGACCAAGATGGTGATTATGTCCATGCTTAGCATCATCCATCAAAATCAGGCATCTGACAGTCAGACCACCTGAAAAATGTGTCATTCCTGAGAAGTTCAGGGGCCATAAAATGTTTCTTACTTGTGAACAATCACAGGACACTCCTTTTTCTCTCTGCAGCAATGCTTTCATTAGGAAATACTTAAACACCTTCATTAGAAGGGAACACTTTCCACTTTGTACTGGTTTTCCCAGATTAGAGGACCTTCTCAGCTCCCACCAGCTAGGAACCGGTATCTGGGTTTTTCTGAGAGACACATTCCTGTCAGGACTCCCTGATGGGAACGTACTAGTAATGAGGAACTACCAGGATATGACAGATCCCAGCGAAAAGGGTGCTCCATTTCAAATTAACAGAACAGCTCAGAACTCTTTCCCCTTTCCTTATGCTCACACTAATCTAATAAGAGTCTCCAGCCTCTGGCACATACTCATGGCTACATTTCTGCTGGCCTCTGAGCTTCTGGATTTTGGCTCAGCTCCAGAGTATCAAGGCACCAGTGGAAAAGGCTGGAAGTGAGCCTATTTTTGTCTTTATGTTTCAATAGCAGGATCAGAAATAGAAGTGGTAAGAACCTCATGGAAAAAAACCCCTGGTTTCCTGGCACTTTTGATGGAGTTAATTACCTGTAGACATTTAAATTCTTTCCCTTGCATCATTTTCATCAATGTGACGCTGTAGAAACTCAGTCATTTTGAAAAGCCACATCAGTTTTAACTTTATTTCTGAGGTCATTGAGATGAATTCTTCTTCAGAAAGCACTCAGATGTCACAGTTAAGCTGATGTCATTAGGCCATGATAAATCTACCCCACACCTAAGCCATCCATTTACCTGTTCAGTGAAAGCTAAAATCAGTGCTATCATATTGTAGTCACCCAAAAATGTATCTGGGAAACTTGGTCTCAGATCCCAGTCCCTGACAGGAACTCCCAGGGTCCAAAGCAGTACCAAGTACTGAGGGTCTCTTGATAGTTACTCTAAAAAGTTAAGCTTCATCTCAAACTTCAGGGTACATGTGTCTTATAGCACACCAATTCCCAATGCTTCTTGTGGGATTTGCAACTGCTGCTGAGCACTGCAAGTTGATGATCCTGGTACCAGGATCCCCCTGATGGATAACTGTAATAATTTTATTCTAGTCCATAATTTTCAGTCCCTGGTGAAGTCCTGCTTCAATTCTCTGACATTTCTAATATTTCTCTGCTGAGACAAGCTGCCATTTCAGACTTCAGGAACGAGTAGTTCTCTTCCCACTCAGAGGATAATTATGACTAGCTATAAAATAAGAGCTGCTTGAATCTCTAATAAAGAGTCCCAGACTCTAGCACTTCTGCAGTCAAACCCCAGCAACAGAGAGGTCTAAACCCTTCAGTAAAACATAGGCTCCTTATAACTCCAAATATCTCTACTTCTATTTTGCAACACAGTACTAAACCTCTCTTCAAGAAGAAAGCAAGCTATGCTAGAAAGAAGAAGAAACCACAGCCACGCTAGAGTTAATAAAGAGGGCACACAATGAAAGCTGGAATCTGGCCCCTTATTACCAGCTCTCCCTGTCTGAGTTCCCACAAGCCCCAGGCCTAATCCAGTATCTTGCTTTCAGTGCAATGGGTGCTGGGAAGAGTCCAGCCCCCACTGTCCCAGGGAAGTGGTAAAACCCCATGCGCCACTTAATGCACTGCCTCTTACAGGCCCATGCAGCAGGTGAGCAATTATCACTTGCAGCCTAGCTTAATGCTTTACAGGGTCTGAGAACTGTTTCCAATTAGCCTCAGTGTGCCATGGAAATTAACTCATTTGTGTCACCTCGGCTTGCAAGTGGACTGTGAGGAACTGGTGAAACAACTGGAATTGAGTACAGGTGGCACTTCACCTCTCCTCTGGCTCCTTGGCACTCCTTGCACTGCATCTGGGGGGGGCTATACTTGATGGAAGAAAATACGATGGAAAAAACATTTTGATCCATAACCAGGACCTGGGGGAAGGCTTGATCCATCCCCAGAGTCTTGTCTCCATGACATTTTTCCAGGCTGGTTCTCTGTGTCCCGAGAAACAGGCTTCCAAGCACTTCTCTTCAGATTATTTAGTAATCTCATGAGGCTTCTCAGCATTTGGGCTCTAAAAGCCTCTTTTTATAAAGAACTGTGTCATATGTGTGTTTTATCTGTGAGCCTGGTTTAATGAATGCTTTCAGACATTATGAGCTGGTTCGGAGCCTGCTGTAAAGCCAGCACCATTCCATCAAGCTTGCCACAGTGTTGTTACTGCCAGACATTTTCTCTTACAAGGATGTTCTGAAAGTAGATGTCAGGGCTAAAATTAGGCTAAATACTTGCAGGGATCCTTCTGTGATCTCCTAATACAACTTCAGTGCCCATGAATGATGTGCATATCAAAGGAACTATGATCTCCTGGACAAAGACCAAGAGGATTGAGGAGCTCTCAACTCTTTTCTGAGCTTCAATATGAAGAGTTCTGTGTCGTTTTGAGCACATCACCTCACCTCTCTGTGCTTCAGTTTTTTGCCTTCAGAGGTTACAGTAATCACATGTTGTTTAGATTATATAGTTAAACACATTGCAATATTATTTAATGTCAGTGTTGAAGAGATTTCTTACATCGATAGCTTGATTTTGAGCTTGGCGAATTCTGCTTATGCGAGCTTCTTATAGCACCTCACTCTTGAAGAAACGGGACAAGATATAAGCTGATTGTGATGATCTATCCATCTAAAATTATCTGTAAATGACTGATTAAACTTTAGGGATAGTGTGCCTGTGTGCTATATTTGGTCAAAATATAAATGAGAAAGCCAAATCAAGCCCTCTTACTAAAAGAGCCAGTTCTATTGAAGAACTGACTATAAAATTACTGAAGAAAGGACTTTGCATTGTTGATCCTGCTTCTGTGGCCTGTACTCTGAATGTAATGTTATCACAGCATGTCAGGGTAGCAGTGGGGTCTGAGCTGTAGGCAGATGGCCAGAGATCTAACCTGAATTCCCAAGATTTATTGCCATTTGGTCGTTAGCTTTTTTTTTTCCTCCGCGAGTGACACATAGCTGCAGAGAGCCCGACCGGTCTGGGTCCCTCAGAGGGACCAAAATGCCACGGCAGCATCATGGAAGGCTTGTGCCCGTCACTGCAATTGAATTAGCTGCAGTAACGACAGGCAGGGGCTGCTGAGCAGCCCGGAGCAGCAGGAGAGCTTTCGGCCAGAGCCTGGGGGTGGCCCTGCACCGGGGAGAGGCTGCGCACCCAGGGAGGGGAGCTTCCCAGAACTGGAAATGTCAAACTGCTTCACAAGGAGAATCCGGCCCGGCCCCAAACCTAAAATGTCAAGGCCGAATCTGAACTGCCCCAAATTTGGATCTGGATGTGAAATCTGTGGCTTGGGACCATTTCTGGTTTATATTTAAAAAGCTAATTGTCTCTTGCCATGGGTAGCTAAGTGTCGCAAGAATGGACATGGAAGCCGATTGAAATCTGTCAGGATTCTATTTTGCAGTAGTTGGAAAAAAGCTTCTTTCCTGGATGCAGGGAACCAATTTTGCCACATCTGCAAGCCAGGGAAAATCACTGGAAACTCTGGAGTGAATAATTATACACAAATGTTTACAAAAAAATAAATAAGAAGAATGTATGCATAAGTGAAGAATAACAAATGACATGTGGCCAAACCCCTGAATAGCTACTAAAGCCTGGGACTGGGGTATGCGATTTTCACATCATTTGCAGCCTTGGGCAGCTAGAAAGGGTGGAGAGGTGATATTGGTGTACAACGGCTGCTCAGTACCTCGTATTTATAGTAAATTTCCAGTGGCCAGGGAAACAGATCACACAAATCCAGCCTGGGAAAGGATAGAAAATGCCCAGGATAGCCAGTTTTCTGGGTATTCCTGGCCAAGAGAGATGATTTGAGCAGTATACTCTCCTGCTTCAGGCCTGCCTGTGCCCAAACTCAGACTTATTGCTGTCCCTTGCTTGCTCTAAGGCCTTACAGTCTGTTCTTATTTCAGAGACATCTTCTGTGTCTTTTTTTTCCCCAAGGACTGAAAGGTCTCATCTTCCAGGAGATATTACTTCCTTTCATGTATTTGCTCCCAGCCTACTTTTGCATCCCTGGAGGGTGGGGGTCTGTTCTTCAGAGCCTGCAGGACTTCTGCTTTGGTTTTGTGCTCTGCAGAAAGCAGCTAAAACTTGAGCTCTGGCTTCCCTGGGCAGCTTGGGTTCCTCAGGGTTCCCACCCACCTCCAGGAACACAGCCCTCTCTCTAGGGGCTTATTTCTCTCACACAGAACCTCAGGCTTGCCTGCTGCAAATCCTGAGCAAGAAAGAAGTACAGAAACTGCATGTGAGCAGAAGAGATTTCATTTCTCCTGCTCTCGAAAGGAGATGTAAGAGAGGTCAGATGCCTGGTGCCATCAACATCATTCACTTTGGAAATGGCCTGTCCCCAGGAGAAGGAGTCCCTCAGTGGTTTGCTCTTCTCAAGGCTGAAGTAATGAGTACCCAGCAGTGATAAGAGCAGACTGGAAGCTCTACCATCTCTTAAGGAGCATGAGAAGAATCATTCCTGCTCATCTTTGGAGTTACAGGGGGATGGTAACTCTTCAGACCCCAATCATGCTCAGTAGCAGAGAGCTGAGCTTCTGGAATACGGTAGTATTCCTAAGCACCCCTTTGCTCCACCCCTTAGGTTGCTGGGGACCAATTTTCCATTTACTGGCCCTATGAAAAATAGAAGACAGAGAGAAAGCCAATTTGTGAACAATCAGAGTGAGTAGCTGTAGCTTTTTCGGAGCTGTTTTTATGACAGGTTGTTTCCGGGTGACTCTTGGCTGGTGCAAATGTCTGCCTGACACACAGCAAATGAGACTACGGAGAGGGCTTGAGGCAATCAGATGGAAGCAGCACCCCACTTTCCCCTTGTCCTGGGTGATAGCTGGCATTCAGCTGGAGCAGCTTAGTGATAATCTTCTGGGTGATTTGAAGTGATTACATCCTGCTTATAAAAAATATATTACACACATATATGGAGAAGAGCTGTTGACAGAAAATCAGAGAGTAAAGCAGAACCACATCAGCCTTTGGAACTGGCCTGCAGAAGATGATGCATTACAAATTACATTGCAGGGATTTCCTGCTTGTTACTGCACAGTAACAGGGCTCATTGCACACATAATTTACAATATCTAGGTAGGAAAGCATGCAGGATGTGGCAGCCACGTAATACTCTTCACCTTCTCCAAACTCACAGCTGACTGCAAGAGGACAAAATTGCTACAAGCTGCATCTGAAAGTAAATGGAGTGTTTTAATTGCAATGTGACTGTGGAGCTGTTGGGCAAGAATTCAGTTTTAGCTAGAAATGGGCATGATCTTGACTAGATTCTCCCCAAAATTAAAGGCTATTTTGATCTGGGATTTTCAGTCAAGCCATTTGAAAACCTCTTCTGACATTCAGACCCAGGGAAAGATGCATGCGCTTTCCCTTCCTCACCTCTCCTTCTAACCAAGTTTAGGAGACATGGACACAGACACAAACCCAAACCAAAAAGCTGCCAGGTGCAGCAGACTGCACTGCAGTTCCCCTCCCATCACTGGAAGGCTGCAGGCTCTGTGACGTCTTGCCAAGCTACCTGTGCTAACAGGGCTTCTTCTCTGGTAACCACACTGTGAAATGTGTGACTTGCTGGAAGACCCACCCCAGCACGGTGTCAGTGGTTGGGCTGAAATGGTTGGGATCCAGTGTACATAAACAGGGCTGGTGTCAGCATGGCACGGGGGATGGAAGGGAAGCCACCCATCTGTCGCTCTCTTACGGTGGCACACCATTCACTGCATGCAAGGCTGGATTCTGCTGAGGAGCAGGAGCACACAGGGTCATTCTCTCCCTCTCTCCGGGACAACTGAGCTCTATAGAAGGTGTTGAGGCAAGGAACATCATCAAAAAAACAACTTGGAGAAAGAGAGGTAATTTTTGAGGTCCTTCTTGTTCTGCAAGGTTGGAAAGTTTTGTGGGCTTTTTCACTGCTTATACACACTTTTTAATTCTCTTATTTTCCAGTCCTTTTTTTTAATCTTCTTTTTTTCACCTCCCTCCCTTCACATCTTCTTTCTATTCAGGGAAATGCAGAGGCAGCTTTCAGAATCAAATAGTGCAGAATTGACTGCCAAAGGAAAAAGTGCAATATCCCTCCAAGCCTATACCTTGTGATTTCTCAGTTTGTTCAAATAAAAACCCAAAATAATAGACTGTTATTACTAGAATTAATCATTAGGTTTTCAATGAAAGAAGGCCATAAATGACACGATTTTCACCAACAATAACAAAAACCCCATAGACAACAAAGAAAAAACCCTCAAGATGAATGAGAGACCCCCTTTTCAATGGAAAAAAACCTTAAATGTTTTCAGCTACTTCTAGGAATGAATGATTGGCTGCTGCTTTTATCTGAAACCTGGACTTGGTTTTTAGCTTGGCAGCTTTAGAGCAGACAGCAGAACATACTGATCTACAACACAGGGCATGTGAGAACACAGCGGGCAGGATACAACCACTAAGTTTCCTGGTTCCAGTGCTCAGAACTACCTGGATTATAAAGAATCTGATAACTACTGGCAGTGAGGAGATGGTGCATATTTTACCTGCTTCATTTGACCCTATGGGCACGAAAACCACCTGTTTTCTGTGGCAGGAAGACCCAAAGGCTCAGAAATAAGGATAAAATAACATTTTTGCCCCAGCAGAGGATGCTGAGGCTGTATCAGCAGATGTTCCTGTATCACTTTCTGGGTGCTTTCACCTCATCACAGCTTGTTGGGTCCATGTTTATTTGGCATCTCTTGAAAAAATTAACCCATCCTTGGAAAAGCTCTTTTCACTCTGTTCCTAAACTTAAGATGTAAAATCCCGTTCTCTTGGAAATCCATGGGAGCATTGCCACTAACTTTCTTCGGGCTGGGATTCAGCACGTAGCCCTGGACCTCAGTGCCTTGGAGAGTGTCTCCTGCTTCATGGAGAGGGCTATATTGTCCTTTGCAGCCATGTTCTGCTCCAACAGCAAATTCATCAGGTGAAAACCCCTCTTCTCTTGCTGTTGTGGTTGTTTTCTGGTATTACATAATTTTGAGGTTTGTGCTAGTAACAAGTGTCAAATGGCCCTTTAATTTCTAATCTCTCTGATACTCTGTTGCTTCCCTTAGCTTTCCTTCCTTTTGCCTGCTGATGCTTTTGGCTCCTGTTTCAGCAGCATTTCACTGTCCTGTACGTTGTGAGTATAAGCGAATTTGGGCAGAGTCCCTGCCACCTGGGGCCAGTAAATTGCTGTGCTTATCTAGCACTATATCTACAGGGCCAAACCTACTGATCGTGCCTGGCTGTTGAATCAGTGTTGCCACTGGACTGGCATGAGAGAAGAATCCAGCACTGTCTCCTTTCACCTTTTGCTACTTGGTGTCTGCACTGTGCCTGCCTGCACAGCTGAGGCAGAAGGGCCATGCCAGGTTTTGCACTGGAGCGTGTACAGGGTCTTTACCTCACGCCCTGCAGACAAAGGGTTAACTCCCTCCCCAACTCTCCAGCAAGAGGAGGATTTAGAAGAGACTGCAGCATCATTCCTTAGGCATACCCAGATGCTCAATATTAACATAGGCAGCTCTGTGAAGATTTTTTTCCTGCTACCCATCAGATGGGAAAAATATTTGGTTGGAGTAGTGGTTTGGGTATCACTTTGCAGGTCTGGAGTATAACTCAAATGGAAAGACATGTAGCTCCAATTACTCAATGTAATTCAGAACACAGAAGAGCCGCCTCTTGCTAAGTCAGTATTTAGTTTTTTATTAGCTCTTACTTCAGTGGTAAAAGCCACAGCAAGCTGCAATCTTGAGCTTTTTTTTTTTTTTTGAGTATACATATGTCTGTATGTGAGGCCAAACCCTCAATCTCAGTATCCTGAGCATGAGAGCACGCACTGAGATATGACTCATAGGTGTGTATTTAGCTACAGTCTCTAATGAAAGAAGAAAAACAAGACAAGACCAAACTGGAAATTAACCAAACTCATTAAAAAATTCCAACAAAACAAACCAGCAACAAACCTCAATTCTTTTCAGCATTTTTCTGTGAGCTTATTTTGTTCCTTTTCATCTGGCTGGATCATGAAACTGAACTAATCTCCTGGCAGAGTTATGCAGTTCTCATGCCACAGGCAGGTATTGTTTTGTTTGGATCTGCAACACTACTAAAGTTGTTTGTATACAGCCCTGTTTTCATCCATGTTGAGAGTAAAAGCAACATCAACAGAATAAAAAGTGAAAAAGAGAAAGCTTTCCTTAATGGTGTTGTTATCCCTTTCATGACAAATATTTAATCTGAGCCTAAACTAAAGTGATGATATTCATTAAAATTTCACTATAAATGGACGACAATCTATTCATTAAAGTAGAGAAGGGAAGTAGGTGACTTGTCTGACTTGGAAAACTTCACTGATGAAACAGGGGATTTAGTTATCTCAAAACAAGAGGGAAACTTAACTAACCCCCAGGAGTACTCAGGGGCCAGAAAGAGACATTGATAAGGAACAAAATGCTGCCGAACCTTTGTAAAAGTACAATGCTGCCTGGCTGAATAGTGTGAACTATTAGCTGCAAACCACAGCTGTGAACATGTGCAACAGGATCAATAAAGTCAGGCTCTTCCAGAAAAGTAAGTGTTGCTTTCCCATTTGTTCAGAACCAAGTTTACTTTCAGAGTAGGATGTGTTCCAGCGACTCAGTTTAGTGCTATAGCTTGAAGAAACCTGAAATATACTGAGGAAGATACCAGGATAGATGTTTGTTCCAGTGCAAAAACCTGCAACCTTTGATAAATAACAGAGCATGATCCCAAGCTGTCTCCTAGATTGCCTGAGCAGAAGGTATTTCCCCACAAACCTCCAAGGTTTGTTTTCTGTTTCTAATCATTGTGACTGCAGGCTCCTTGAGGCAGGGACTGCTCTTTGTCATCCTTAGTGCCTCTGTGTGCAACAGTCTAGTTTTGCCCTCTCCCAGGTGACGAGGGAGGTCAGCCACCTCAGTCCTAAAGTTATTTCTGTTCCTCATTGTTCCTCTGTTGTATTATTGGCCACTATGTACATCCAAAGGAAAAAAATTGAGGTTATAAGGAGATGTAAGAAAGAGATGTCTGGCACAGTAAAGCTGTCTGTCTGCACAAGCTCTGCCTGTTCTTTACATCTCTGAACTATTCTGAATCCAAGTTTTGGCTTTATACTGTTCCAGGATCAGGCTTGTTCAGTCTTCAATGAATTTACCTCAAGACCTGGGAAAACTAAATAACTTGTGCCAATTTCATCAACACCTTTCTAAAAACAAAACAAGAAAGCAACACCAGAGGGTTGAACTAAATATGTTTGACAGGCCATGCTTTTCCTCCTGGGCTTTAAAGTCCAAGCAGCACAGGCTATGCACAAAAATGGGGTGGTTCTCTCCCCACCCTTCCAAAATTATTTAAGCCAAATGAAGGATGCCTGATTTCCAACCTGATGCAAACTCCAGAAAAATGCAAGGCCAATTTTGCTGTGTCACAAGCTGATCTTTCACAGATGCTGAAAAGCTAGGAAGTGCAATTATGGGAAAATTGCACTAAGGCAAACAAGTACATGCCAAGTTCTGCCATTCTCCATTACTCACCTGAGCCCCTTGATTGTGGCAGACAACACACCATCTGCATGTGCTTTGTCAGAAGGGAAAAAACATAATCCCAAGAGCAGTGCCTGACTGGAGGAGTGGGAGAAGAGGGGGCAGCTCTCAGAAGAAGCATGCACCCGAGGGCCACTGCAAAGCCATGGTGGTGTCCAAGAGCCGTATGCTAGCTCAGGAGTCATGGCTAGCAGAGACCTTCTCCAGGGTAACTCCACACAGGGCAATCTCAGCACTACCACAAGGCAGTTCCCAGTGCGTTTGGCCATCAGGGGTTTCTCCAGATCCCTGGACAATGGCCCTCCTGAACATCCTACGTGAAGCTCAGTTTTCATGAGAAAAGCTTTCCAGGCATTTGAAGATGTCAGATACTCCCAGCCCCTTCTCGGACCGGAAATAACTCATGATTTTTTCTTCTCAGAAAAAATTACTCATATTCTGGTAATGCTGTTTCCTAACTGGGCTGGATCCCACTATTCCTGAGGTATCAAAACACAGAAAAGAAGAAAACAAATGGAGAAATAGCACAAGAGGGCAGGGAAATGAAAGAGCTACTCATGCTCATTCAACCTCCGAGATCACTCGGCTTGCAGGTCCCCATTTTAGGAAGGGGTCAAACAGCATCTCCTCCCTTGACAGGTTTGTTGTGGGATAAACACCCCAAAAGGCCCCATGGTGCAGGAACAGGACCTGAACAGATGAGATTGAGAAATAGCTTGTCTATCCTAACGGGCTCCCAGGGGAAGCTGTCTCCCTGGAATAGCACAGCTAAGTTGCAGTGGGGGCAGAGAAGTCACTGCCTTCAGGAGGTTGCACTAAGGGCTGGCTGCCGTATGGCAGAGGGGTCATCTGCAGGGAAACCTACCCCCTACTCCACAGGAGTATGTAGGGAGGTGGCCTTGTGTCCTTTCAAAGCTTGCGTACTGCAGTTACAGTTACAGCACTTTGTGGATGTTGTCGAGCCTGTCAGCACCTTATCACTCCAGTGGCTGGCAGCTATCAAAAGTGAGTGTCCCAGAGGGGGAAACTGAGGACCAAGGAACAGGGGTTTATCATTATTACTATTTACAGTAGTAAATAGTAATTGGAGTAGTGATCACAATAAAACTGAAGGAAAATGCTGGTGGTCCCTAAAACTGGGAGCTGGCATTTCAAGGTGGGCGCAGCACCTTCCTCTGTGGTGCTGAGCAGCTGTGGTGAAACGAGGAGAATTTTTGGTGCAAACCCCATCATGAGAGAGAGCGGGGAGGCTCTGCTCCCCTCGGCCACTGCAGGGTATCCTGGCTCCCCACAGAGGCACCTGCCCAAGCCTGTGGGACGCAGCCCCCTCTGCTCTGCTTGCAGCCCACTCCTGCCACAGGTGACTCTCACCCCTTTAGGCAATGAGAGCCCCATGAGCGAGGGTGGCAGTGAGGGCTGAGGAGGCTCAAGTGCTGCCTGCAAACACAAGAGATTTCTGTGTGGCTTTGTCCACATCCTCTCATGCTGGTGTTCCACAAGTATTTCAGCAAACACATTTGCTTGCAGGAATGTTGGCAGATCAGCAGCATTTAGAGAACATCCAGGGCTGGACCCAGCTGTGTTGTGAACTGGGGAGGTGCTGGGCATGGGGAAAAGAGGCTGTGTATACACACATGTGTTGTGTGCCTCAACACACTTGGGTGGTGCTTGTGGAGCAGAGGGCAGGCTGGGAGACCAGTCCCACATAGTCCCTGCATAAATCTGCTCATGCATTAACAGAAGGTGAATTCTGCTTACGTGAGCAGAAATCACAAAGGAGAAGCACAGGTGCTGGAGAGTTGAATTCACCAAGTGCGGAGAGAGAATCTCCTCAGTATGGCGCAGGAGAGCGGTTGGGTGCAGCGTGGCAGCACGGCTCATGGAAAAGCCAGAGTGGAAATACTGACTTCAAAGTCAAAAAGGGTCATCCTACACGCATCCCATGCCAAATGTCTGTGAAAAGGAGACTTGGGCACACAAGAAATTATTTTCTGATGAAAACCCTAGAAAAATGGACAATTTTGGTTTTAGCATGACTGTAATCAGCACGGTAGTGCTTAAGGGTCATGGCTACGTGGAAAGCTTCCCTGTGCTCTGCACTGTGCTCACACTGTCAGCTGGATCGGGCTCTTGAATACATCTGAAATCCTCTTTTAACCGTGGCTTTATTCTGGCTCTGGCTCCAATCAGGACCTGGAAAATGGAAATGAGAATAAAGTGGGAAACAAAACCTGCACTGGTTCCCTTGTTTCAGAATGAGACTTTTACACTCTGCTCTTCCTATTGGGACAGTGGAGTAACCAGGGAAACAGAAAGCATTTTGCAACCTCAGAGGAAACAAAAAATCCATGATTACTTTGTTAGCCTAGTAATCAACCTTTAATCCCCTTTTACTTTACACAGGGCACAAAAGTGGTCGGGCTGTAGAGGTTGCACAAAGTCAACTCATGGCAATGCTTGAGGGTTTATACTGTTTTGGGGCCAGGAGAAATCACCCTGGCTATCTCCCACCCCAGGGAGATCTTGCAATGGCTGCCAATGCGTGTGAGAAGTAGCTGATGAGGAGTTAGGGAATTCTGCATGTGGAATAGGAAGTTGGAGTGGATGAGTTCCTCAGAAGCATCCATCTTGTTACACATGTTCAAAATGATGCAGACAGCTGAACACATCACTTTTTGGATTGCTTTTCTGAAGTGCTCAGAAGTCTCGAGACAGCATCCTAAAGAGTGTGTCTGGGCAGGTGGGTGAGTTTGGATGAGAAATCATGTAGATAAATGCATGAAGGCTGATGCCAAGAACCAAAGATGTGCCTGAACTGCTCTGGACTCAGCGTTGGATGATGCCTGTAGGGTCATGCCAGTTTTTACAAGAGCAGGGAAATGAGAGTATTTTCCAGCACCTCCTCTCTTTAAAGATTTGCCTTTCCTCAATTCCACTTGTGTGAAGTATGCCACATTACTGGACATTTCTGTGCCAAGTGGGGCATTTTTCTGTCACAGAATAGATTTTAGAGCAGAAATGTATACCTTGAATTCAGCTGCTGCTCCTTTTGGCCGCTTCATAACCTGTAAAGTCTTACTGTGGATATCAGTGCTGCTATGACAGTATCTGCATGCTAGAAATCAGACCTCTGAGACATAAACTTTTATTGCCTTTCTCAAATTGTAATGGATTTATGGATTATCCAACAAAATTTGAGTACTTGGACCAGTAGAAATTTCTGATTACATCTAGATGTTTACCCTGCTCACCCCTGCTCCCCTCACAGCCTGTCAAAGGCTGGACAAGCATGGGCAGCAGGGCCATGCATGCCTATGTGTCCTTTAGATGAAGAACAGCCTGTGATCAAGTCCTCTTTGATCAAGCATGAGGGTGTGTGTTGAGCTGATTTGCATGCACCCCATAAGTGTAGAAACTGAACCTCCACTACCAAAAGGTATTTCTGCTTGAAACTTGACACCAAGTGAAAGGGAAGAAAGTGAGTATATATGCAACTTCCTCCCACTAGTCTAAAAATTGCACTGGCAAGCTTACAGTTGGCAAAAGACAGCAACGGATGCGACTATTTTTTTTGCATTCCTATAAATTTAGTATGATTGCTCTAATTCAGGACTTTACAAGCAGCTCCCTCATCTACATCAGATCTCAGTATACCACCTCATACTTCCTTCCATTCCCTACTGCACTTCTTCAGTGCATAGACTATCCTCATTCTGTCCACTCTCCTCAGGCCATCCTGAAGTCATTCAACTGGCAAGACAACATGAGGAAAATATTTACTGTCTTTATAGATGCTTTTTCATGCAAGCTGGTATGTAGAAAGAAAAAAGAGATCTGGCCAAGGGAGTGACCAGCAGACCCTCCACAGCGCACCAGTAAATGCATCATGAACCACTGGCCGCATCAGCCCAGAACCCAGTCCTACCCCTTAGCAAATTTGGGAGAATTAGGTAAAAGATGCTTTGCTATTAGTTTTAGATTCAGAGAGGAGAGAAGTTGCTCCAAGACTGTCCAGACCCTTGGTAGCTTCAGGGACAACATCTGATGGCTGTAATTTCCAGGCTGGTTGGATTTGCTTCCTTGCAAATGGAAAGACCTCTGTGATAGAGGTTCCCAGGCTACTGTGGGTGTAAACCACGCTTGTGCTTAGAGCCATTAACATGCGTGACTGTGTCCTGTGACTGACAGTGCTGCTGTGCTGACAGGAGGGCTGCTGGGGAGTCCAAACTGCAGGAGCAGGAGGATGCAAACCAGCATGGGATGCTGGGACAAACCCCACTGCATTGTCCTGGATCCCATCTTGCTCCCAGGCCAGACCAGATGCCGTATCTGCAGAACAATGGGAGCCCTGGGGACAATGTCATCTCCTGTCTGGAAACTGCTCTTGGATATCTGTCCTCTCTGGCACTACCAGGGCTGTTATGGTTTCCAGACAAATGGACATTTTCATATGCCCCATATGGGGCTTGTGGAATTTTGGTCACTCCTAGCCAGATGACCACTGAGTTCACTCCACTTATTTACCTTTCTGAAACAGAAATAAATTCTGGTTGCCTCTTCTTTCAAGACAGGAACAGTTTTCCAATTTTTTTTTTAATTTGAGTTGTTGGGATTTTTTGGGGAAATTTCTAAAAAAAGGTCAGAATTCAGTCTTCACATAGTACAAGATTTGGAAAAACTCCAGTTGCACCAAGTAAAATTCTCTTCTTCACTCTCCATCCCATGAGCATCCCATTCATTTTGTCGAGAAATCAAATCCTGATCAACCAACCGCACCCAGCCCAGTTCTGGAGCCCCACCAGGCCCTTCTAAGTGCACTTGAAAGACCCACCAGTGCTGGCACAGCTCAGACACATCCAGCCATCTTCAGAACTGGCACCATATCACGGTGCATCAGCTTGAAATGCGTGCGGAGATCTGCACCTCGCAGATGTGAGGCTGTTGGCAGGCTCCCTCACCATCACCAAGCTCACTGCAGGCAAGTGCTTGTTCTTCTACTTCTAACAAAGCAAGCAGGAAATATTTCCTTTCCCTTCTTTCTGGTACTGCTGGAGGCCTCACAGTTAAGTTTCTGCTGCCTTCAGTCTTTCTTAAAAGAGGCTGGGGGTATGGAGGATGTGCTGTAAGCAGAAAACAGGAGGTAGGAATAGTTTCATCTTCTCCCAGGATTTTGGATCTGGGCCCACAGATGGACATTTTAGTTTTCTTTAAGGTCCTGAGCATCCCACTGACACCGCTGCAGATCTGTGGGGAAATCCAGCCTTGGATCCAGTTCAGGAAGAGAGTATGCAAGACATGGGCTCATCTCACTCCCAGAGAAATAATTCCTCTGTTTTCAGTTCCCTCTGAACAATATGCAGTGAAACTCCTGTTTTCCCCCTGCAGTGCCTGCTGTGTCTCTGGGCTTCCATGCAAAATTTATTTCTAGTGAATCTGTTATGGGAGCTTGGGAAGCCTTATGTAGCCAGATCATGTGGAGAAATTAGCACAGGCAGCAGGGAGCAAAAGAAGACAAGACAAGCTATAGGTGGGATGTCTAATGGGAGATTAAATCAAATAGGTGAATTTATTTATGAAGGCAATCATCACAGTCATCCCAATATGTAAGAGAAGTTTGAATTCTGAAGTCCTTATAAAGGAAAGAGGTGTTTGCAGCTCTCACTACAGAAAGGAAAGGGACAGGAGATCCATGCCATAGTTTGGAGTTGAAGACTCCGTCTAAATCTATTCCTAATGGAGATAAACCCTCTAAGGTTAAAGCATCGTTGTATTTCTGGGAGATGACAGACTGTAGCCTTTTGCTTTACTTTCCATGTGCTTCTTAGGGCTTGCTAGAGAATGTTTTGTGATCCCTTGGGCATGCTCTTGCCCTGCATATATCAATGTCACTGCAACACTGACAACAACTGAAGTAGCTACTGTCACCTTTGGCAGCAGGAATAGACAGGAGCCAGCTCTGCTGTTTGCTCCTGCTCAGCCTGGAGACAGGGCTACTGCACCAGGTGGTATTAGAGGCATGTGCGCATGCCAGAGTGAGCTGGCCCCCAAATTCAGCAGGACTGAGACTGGAGTGGAAGAGAACAGGGCAAAGGCACCAAATTCTGACTGTTCCCAAGCTCACAGAATTGTGTTGATGTCAGTACTAATTAACATTTTCCAAGGCCAGTTTGAGCTTTGATTACCAGCTGACAGGTATGTACTATTTCCCTTCTGGGATCTGTAGCTCCCTGCAAATCATCAAACTGTCTTCAGTCAGCTTTGGACCAGAGGAGTTTTGCCAGAGGCATCCTGCATCTGTTGCATCGTATACAGTACATTAAAACCATCTTTAATGCTCTTTGTAAAGAAACCACAGTTGTTAGAGAGTCCTGAATGCTCAACCCTCATGTACTTCCTTGCTGTGTAGTTATTTGCCTGCGTTACCCCCCTGTTGCTTTGAGACATGGTAGTACATAAGGCAGCTAATCATTTAAAGCTATATTCATCCTTCCTCTTGGAAAGCAATAGTGGCAGAGACATAATGACACACTGGATCGAGGGGGGTTCGTTCAGTCCCATCTGTAATTTATCGAGTGGGAAATGCAGGGGGGATGTCTTTGTTCATTTGTCTTATTCAAACATGCCTATCGCAGCCTCTTGATGTCCGTACAATGATCGGGCAGGGGGGAGGGAAAAGGAATTAGAGAGGAACAAATTGGTGACAGCCATCACAAGAGGCAGTCCCCGCCAGTGCCTGATGGAGAGCTGCAGAGCCCGTTCCTCAGAGAAGGGCCACAAGGCGAGCGCTCACGGGATGTGGGTGACACACTCCAGCCCCCAGAGTGACACAGGAGGGCAAGCATGTGGCACATGCTGGGAAACACGGCCGCTCCACGTGTGTGTTTTAAGTAGATGTAAAGGGAAGGTTTCAAACCAGGTAGTTTATAAAACCCTAAAAGGGGTATCAGTAGATGCTCTTGTCAGATGTTCCTATCGGCAGCCACTTTCCCTTTCTTAATCTAGGAGTTTTTCAAAACAGATATAATTGTGGTAGTTGGTAGGGCTTACCCAGATTCAGATAGCATTTTAGGATTCATTAAACATTGCAGCATCTTGAGACTCCATCAGGAAATGCGGCTGAGACTTCCTCTCTTGTCCAGAGCAGCAAACTCTACAAAAGGAGCTGGTTTGTAGAAAGGCTGCCAAGAGCCAGTGTCCAGTGTCAGGGCTGGAACGAGGCTGGGCTGGTATTGTTACACTAGCTCTCAGTAAGCAGCAAGGTCTCCTGAGAAGTGCAAGACTTTACTGTCACTGCTTGGCATTTGAAGCAGGACTCAGGACACAGCAGAGGGGTCCTTGTCCTGCCTGTCACCAGCACAGAGCGGAGTGGCCGTGCTGAGACCCAGCACAGTGACTGCTGCTCCCATGGCTCCCCATCCTTTTGCTCTTTTTGAAAATTATGTTCAATGCTTTGGCCAGTTTCACTGTCATTTGCAAAGAATATGAAATATTCCTGGATGTACCAGGTGTCATGTTTAACATACTGCTGTGAGTTCTGATGCTATAAAAACAGAGCAGTTCCATACCAGCAGCAGATGATGCATTGACAGCTACAAATTGAAATGTTTCAACATTTTATACCCAGGGAAATTCATGAAGACTGTCTTTTCACTTTCACTCAGAATGACATCTCAGTTTTAAAAGTGAAAATTTCTCACAAAGTGAAATTTTACCTTACCATCAAATGAAGGTTTGCCCCTTCGTTTATACAAGTTTTGAAAGCAGAAAGGTCACTTCTCTCTGTATCTCTCAAGCTTTAACAAAAACAGTAAGGTGCCCAGACATCACTGGAAGAACCATAAAACTTTGACAGACAGGCAGTGTTTCGCTCTTAAACCTGGTCTCATGCCAAACCTTAATGTGAAAGCATGAGAATGTCAAGAAGGAATGGCATTAATTGGTATTTCCTGCGTGGTCTGAAATCTCAGCATCTCTCCGAACTATGAAAATGAACAGACCATTCATACTGTCTGACACAAAAAAAATGTTGATGGGAAACGAATTAAAAAACGGCATCTTGCAAGTCAGATTGTTGAAAACCTATCCTTAAATTCATATTTTCAGCAAAATCTTAAATATTTTCTTATCTTTTCAGTGCCAATTAAACAGAGCTTTTAATCAGAATCCATTCCATTTATCTGAATCAGGAGAGGAACTAAGCTCAGATTTTAGCCATTTGAAAGAGAAGAAATTGTCAAAATCTTTTTCCTGACCTTATCTGCTGGGTAGGCAGAACAAAAGAAAAAGCATTGTTTCCTGGAGCTCCTGTGGTCACACAGGTTTTAGAAACAGGCTTCTCTGATATCACAGGAACACCCTTTAGATTTCCTTTTTCAGTCTGATCTATACCCACCATTTTAATTGATGTGATCAGGAAGCGTGGGGCAGCAGGTTGGTTGGGATAAGAGTAAGTTTGAAAGCTCTTCTACACGACCAGAATTTCTTATTTGTATTTATCTAGCTTGAGCCTGCCCCAGAAGGAGATTTTTCCCCTAAAATATCTCCTTCTACCTGGTCAGTAAAATCCTGTGAGGAGCCACTTTCCAAAGCCTGGGCACAGTATTCAAGCCTACAAGGTTCAGAGCCACATCTGAGTGTCTTGAAATACCAGCAGCATTTGCATCCAGAGGGAGAAGAGATTCAGGGAGTGAGTTCATTTCCATTGCTGTGGAGATCAGAGGCCCCGAGTTTCGTACATCAGTTTTCACAAGCTTAATTTTACTGACTTTCTTGCGGTTATTCCTGATTTATGACAACAGGAGATTAAAATGAGGCTTAGGGAGGATAGCTTCCTGCTGAAATCCCCAAAGAGACCAGATCTTGCATTATTTCACATCAGAGTAAACGATTCCTTTGGACAAAAGAAACCCATGAAAGAGATAAATATCCGTCCAAATGCTAAGACAGATGGGCTCCTTCAGAGCTTCCTTACTAATCAAATACATCAGTGCCCCCTTCAGTAATGTGACGGGCGATTTAATGTGGGATATATTTCATGGGGACTGGGGGAGAGGGTCCAGGATCAGCCTCCCTGTCGATGGGGATGGCCATCCTGATGACCTGGAGGTCTGCTCCATGCGGGTATTCTGTACCAGGAGTTTGTCTGCCTTCCTTGCCATCAAGTCCTGCCACGGCTGTACAGACGGACAGACAAGAGAGTGTGAGCAGCCACTGCAGAAAGACCAAGTTAACAGTAGAGAAACTGTCAGGAGTCAGACATTTGTGGTTAGGACGCAGGGAGGGTGAAAATCTGGTATGTGCCATTTGCAGAGTTGCTTGAATTTGGAGAACAAATAGAAAAAAGACATTTCAGGCCTTTGCAGAAAAAGCCAGCACAAGTGAACAGACCTTGGCAGTACAGTTCCCCCCCAAAATGAACAATGGAAAGTAACAAAAGCCTCAGGACACTATTAAGAATTAAAAATAATATCTAGCAGAGCTGAACCTGGCACTCTCCTGGTATTTGGCATATGCAGCTCAGCAGCAGCCGAAGGGTGCAGTGCTGCCCTGCAGACCTACACTGGTGAGAGCCCACGACTGCAGAGGTGAGCTCTGGGAGCTGAACAGTGTGAGGCAGAAATTCTGTTAGCATGCACAATATTGGGATAGTAAATCATACTGATGGGCAAGAAGTGCATTTTCCATCCTGTGCTTCCACTATTTTTTTTCAGTGTTCTCTTCAGGATGGATTAGAGCTTGTTTGAAGCTTTTCCATGAAAAACAATGCAAACACAAATATCCATTCATCGAGGTTTGGAAAAAGGTGGGAATTTCTTCGACATACTCTAAGCAAGGGGTCTGGGTCTGGATCACCTATGGTCCCAGAGAAGGCTTTAGCTGCTGGCCGTTCTCAAGAGAGCACATCCACCTCAGTTTTGACCTTTTGAGACAGGAGAAACTTCTCCTAATTAAGCTTCTCCCAAATCCCTCAGATGGTTTAGGATATGGCAAACAAATTTTTTTCTGGCAAGAAAAGATTACGCAAGAAAATTCTTGCCCTGCTCTCATGACCTGATGAACTGTGAGAGCTGTCCAGAGCTCATGCTGCCTCTGAAGCTGCTCATCCACACTGCTTCTCACTTTCCTGCACTACTGCCAGGGTATATTTGTCCCTGACAAACCTATCAGACACCAGCAAGGTCTTCTTCTGCACTTTGTAGCACCTTCTGCACCGTCACACTCTAACTATCATCAGCTTTACCACAGTCCTCATGGCCTTCAGGCCTGGCAGTTTGGCATTTGTAATACAACTTGTGTAAGACTGACAGCAGCCAAAAATTCCCTGTCTCCCCCACCCTGCCACTGGGCACACTCCGAGTGGGCTCTTCCACTGCCATCCCAGCAGTGGGTGCTGCCTGTTGGCCGGGCTGTGCCCCTTGGGATGCCTGCCCTGGTACCCAGCTGCTGAACAAAGGGGCAGTGGTATGGCAAGCACCGAGATGCTGCAGCCGGCAGACTGTCATCTGGATCTACTTTGTTCGGGAAAACCACTTAGTTTACAAATATTTGTATTTAAATTCTTCTCTGCCCACTTAATTCAAGCCTGTGCTGCAAAAAAGAAAGGAAACCTTCCTTAGAGAAAAGCAAAACACAAAGGCGAGGTGGAGGGAACTGCTCATTCACTAATACCACATTTTCCACAATGGAAATAATTGTCTCTCCTCATGTTTGACAGTAATCTGCAGTCCCAAAATAAACAGGGCTCCTCTCAATTTTGCTTCAGGGTATTTCCCATCTGTCAAAGGGGAGCAGGAGATCGCAGACAGCTGCGGCAGAGGTGCAGCATGCTCGGCTTTGTACCCCTCACTTTCACCTCAGAGGATTGTGGTGGGAAAGGCTTAACATCTTCTGTTGGCCGTCAGGGCAGACACACAGGTATCTGCTGCTCCCTCATGAGCCAGTGGAAAGCCAGGACTGGCAAGCAGAGGAAAAAGCAGTAAGCTTTGGATGGAAGAAAGGCCCTCTAAAGGAGCAATATGGGCTGAAATGCACATCATCTAAACATACACAGGACCGTGTGGTCCTTCACCACAGCAGCTGACCAAAGGTTCATCTATTCTGGCCCCTCTGAGACCTGCATAATTGATGCTTAGGAAAGGACAAACAAGGCAGATTTCAAGCACGTATTTCCAGACTTCCAGCAATTTAATATCCTTGAGTTTAACAGCTCTAAATGATTTTTCCCCTTTAATTTACCCTCTAGTAAGTACATTATTTATATCCAAACATCCTGTGACAAAGAATTCCATGGCTTAACTCTAGTCTGGATGAAGAAATACCTCCTGGTGTTTTGATCCTGTCACTAGCTGTTTTTTTCCAAGTCTCTTCCATTCTAGGAATGGAAGATTTGGTGACTAAGCCAGGCCAGCCATTGTTGTTTAGGCCCTTGTCCTGTGTTCACTCAGGCTTCTCTTTTCAGGCAATGGAGGACACAACAGTTCATAGCGGGGTCTGTAGGTGACTTACCTGGTGGGAAGCCAGGGGACTCAGTCAGGGGACCCCGGTTTAGTACATACACATGCCTTACTGGCTTGCACACACTCTAATTTTGGGGGTCTGTCCTCGTTGTTTTCCTTGTTCAAATTTAAAAGTAATTTTGAACAGAAAGTAAATAGATGCACTTTCTATGCTGTGAAGAAATTCAAAAATTACCACCTTTCTCTGTTTTCTGTTGTTCGTTTGGGTTTTTTGTTTAGTGGTTTGTGTTTTTGGGCAGTTTTTTGGTTGTTTTTCTGGTGGGTTTTTTTTGAGGCTGGTGACAAGATCTGTTTAGTGAAAAAGACTGCAACTCCATGTAATGGCACTTCTCTCTTCAAGATGAACTGGTTCTAAGACTGTGGTCAAAGCTTGGCTTTCACCAGACTAGCTGTCAGGGGATACACAACAGGCAGAAGGAAATAATCATGCAGTCCCAAAGGGTTCCTTAACACATGGAGGCTCAGACAAGGAGATCAGGTTTTGGGAATAATGACTGGGAGAATGCTGGCAGAGAAGGCTATGCAGACATCTGCACCATGTGGCTGACAGACCAGAGACAAGTCAGGTCCAGCGAAGAGCAAAAGGCTTCCTATAAACATAAAATAAAATCTGTGAAGGCAGGGAAAGGATTCCACTCTCAGGCTCTCTGGGGATCTTTACAAGAGAGCACTCAAGACCTTTCCAGATTTTGAGCTGTTCTTTGATATTTGGTGTGAAACTGAAGGCACCCAACTCTTTCAGAAAGCATCAGGAGAAGCAAAGAGCTGACATCTATTGCCTAAATGCATCAGGACAGTGTTAACTGGGAAGAAACCTTGTACCTTCCAGGAAGGTTTTTGTGACGGTCTTGAACTGTTGGACTTGACCTCATGGGAATAGGTATGAGCAGCCTGCAGCTATTGAGGGGCCTTGGGCTGTCAGCAAGACTTGGAGAAAAAGGTTAGCTTGCTGAAGACTCAATGCTTCCTTTCTTCTACAGGGAGAAGAAATTGCCACAGACAAAATGGATATTCAATTCAGACAGGGGAGACCTGCAGATGAGCAACAACCCAGAAAACTACTGAAGGGCTCTCATTTCTGAATTTAGCCAGGAAAGCAGAGATTTTTTGCCACTTTAAATTGTGCCCTTTCCTGTGAGCTTCAGAAGTGCTGGTCTGTGAAGGGCTGTGGATGGGTATCATGCAGGACAAGAGGCTCAGCAGTAAAGGGGAAGCCCAGGGGAACCTTGTGGCTTCAGTCACAGTTTCCTCCTACACAGTTTGGTCAAATTCAGAGTCATAATTAGAAAAAGGAGATGAGCAAGAGACAGCAAATGAACAAGGTTTCTGGATCACGATTTACCCACCCTTAGGGACAGCTGTTAGTTCACTAGTGATAACCCCAGTGTCATAATAAACACTGCAGCAGCTTCCTGCAGGGGAACAGACCACCTGCAGTAACTACAGGAGCCTTAATTGTGCTGTCACAGAGCTGCAGTTACAGCTGAGCTGAAAATGTGGCGTGCTTTGAACATTAAAAGTGTAAAAATTTCATCTGAATTATTGTTAGCATTGAAAATATTTATCTTTTCTTGCCTTATGTAGATGTCATTGCCTTACCTAATGGGAGTGGCAGTGAGAGTTCCTCATGTCCACACCCAGCTCTACAGATGGGATATCCCTCTACTCTGGGAGAAGACTACAAATTCCATGATCCCCTTACAGCAAGATGTGATGATGAGTAACTGAAAACATCTGTTTTTCTGGTGGGTTTACACATCTAAAAAGTGAAGAGTGACTTTTGATGGCTTACCAAAGTTCCCATTGCAGATTTTTTTTTTTTTGTAGGAAAAATGCCTTCTTTTTGGCTGAAACCCCCAAACTTCATTTGTTCTGACATCTTCCTTTCTAAAGAAAATTTGAAATTGTCCAGAAATGCACAGGCAAGAATTTTAAGGAGAGCTAGTATTTGTCAGAAAATAAATTAATATAAAGAAGAAAAAATTACAAACACAGAGGCCTTTCCGTAGGCAAGCAGAAATTTTCTGCACACACACAAAAAACCCCTTTATAAAATATTTCCCAATTTGAGCAATGTTATATTTTGACAGTTGTAATTATAATGGCCTGCAGCCTTTGACTTTTCCTTCATGGAGCCTTTGCCGCTAATGCAGAACTGATTTAGGGTCTGGGGTCCCTTAGAGCAGCTGACTCTTATTAGATCTTGTTTCCGGCAGTAGGAGTGAGTCGTAAATGACCAGGTAGCCCAAGACAGGCAGGAGGAAGCCCCTCAGAGCATGGCTAGAGCACGGAGAAGAATGGTAGCTTGGGTCAGCTCAAAGGGAAACAAGAACACAGACACCGTCTTGGTTTTACAAAGTCCAGTGGATGTAGATGACTTGGGCTTGTAGATGACAGGTTTGATGGGAGTGGCTGGCATCCCTCTGACCTGAAGCCTTCTGAGATCAATTTTCTTGTTAATGCTGGGTAAGGTCCCAGTTACGAGTCCTGCCTTGTGCCCTGCGTTGCTGGTGTAGGAACACGTGGCAGTGGGAATGGCAGTCACACCATACCTCCTGCAATATTTATCCTTCCCTCCCCTGCTTCTGCTTTGGCACCACCCCCCACCCCAACACACACTGTGAGCCCTTTTTGGGTAGCGTGGGAGTTCCTGTGCTGGTGCCATGCAGCAGGCAGAGGAAGGGAGATGAACTGAGTATGGATCGTAGGTGCCTGCCCTCTTTGCAAATGGTATTTGACCTGAGCCATTAGTGCTGAGCTCAGCCCCTGACTGATGCTGGGAGCCTGGGAGCACTCTGTCTCCAGGGTCTGTCATGCCCATCCCTCTCGGATAACCTGGTTGCTGGCATTTCCTCATTGTGGCTCAGGAAAAGGAGGTTTCCGTACCCTCTTGGGCTGAAGTGTTTCAGACTTTAATGACTCGAGTCTGTGGAACAGAAGCAATAAAGATGTGGGAGAGAAGGAGGGGAAGCAAACTCTCTCTCAAAGGTACCAAAGTGTGTAACACCTCGTAAAGCAGTGGGAACTGGAGCTCAGAAAGTTATTGGAATCAAGACTTTCATCTCCTGTCAATAAAGCGTTATCAGCACCGAGCCCAATTTTCAGCTCTTAATTCCAGATGTGCACATTGGAACTTCATGGCTCTTCTCATGCTGAAACCTGCAGTTAAGTTCAGGCCCCAGGGCAGATGGAAGGTAAACTAGAAAACAGAGGAGTTCTTTCCACTTATGTCCAAATCCAAGAGTGTTAGGGTATGCCCAAGATTTAATCCCTACTTCTCTGGGTTCCAGTCAGGACGAAAGGATGTGATCTTACAATGTTCCCTTGATGAGAGAGCAGTACAGGATTAACAGGAAAGGCCATGAGCTATGGCTTCTTTCAGGTCTAGAAAGAGAGATGCCATTCAACTTCCTGGACAATCTGAAGCCTTTCACATGGAAAAATTATTTGAACAAAGGCAACTGGCTACATCTTCTCTCCAGAGGGATCATAGTATGGACAGAATTGAAACCATACATTTACATAATACTGCAGCATAGTCCAGAAGAGGTGGAGACAACACCTCACAGTCTTCACTGCCTTTTATTCACGCCTCCATTGCCTGTTGGTGGAAACACAGCTGTGCCAGCTAGAAGCCTGTCCTGCTCTTCCCTTCTGAACTCATCCTGCAACTCCGTCCTGAGAAGCCAAATGTCACAAACCATAATCAGTGAGCTGAAAGTTTTATGCCAGAAGGCGACAAATATTGTCACTGTTGGAGTACAAGTGAGGACCATGAGGATGAGAATAATCTGGTACTGTTCAGATGGGGTTATATCTAACCCCCACTGCCTCTGAAACTAGCAATTTACTGCCTAATTTTATTCACCAGTAGTTGACTGTGCTGTTCCATGAGGGTTAGCTGAGATGTGCTCCCACAGCACCAAGAAGGACACCCCATCTGCTCATGTCCTGCCTTACTTTAGAGAGGGAGTCTTGAGAGATGTGCAACTTGGGTGGGGATCATACAGTGGTTGAGTTCATTGAGAATAACAAGAATATGCCACTTGGATGTCTTCGCTGTGCAAAACGTGCCCATCGCCTGTGCCTCAGGGCACACTTTGGCTCTCTCTATGCTTTGAAATCTGTGTTTGGAGTCACAACAAAAGCAGACAAAACCTCAGCGGGCCAAGGATAACAGTGGCACAAGGCACTTTGAGTAGCCACTTTACAGGGTAAGATAATTAAATGTAGTCACTTTTGAGGTAAATGAAAGAGTAGTGCTCTTTTCTTTTAGTCTCAACTATATACTTGCCAAGGAACAATCAGAACAGGCAGCTCCTTTCAGTGGCAGACAGCCACACTTTTGGAATCAAGCACACAGGGAGTTGGAGATATCCCTGTACAAAATCCATGGTAAATTATCAGGGAATAGGGAACCCAGAAGAGAAAAAAAGCAAAGGGAGAAAGAATAAGAAAAAGAAAATGACAGAGAAATCCCTCTTCTGATTTGCAGTAAGTCTTCATGTTCAAAGTGAAAGCGATAGAAACACTAAACATTTTATAGTGCAGCTTCATTTGTTTAGGCTTCCCTACTGAGCATTAAATTTTATGGCACTTTAAAGAGTGCTTGATAGTTTTGTAAAGCCCTGCATTAAACACACACGTACACACACATGTGCGTGCGCACACGCAGCTTTAACAACCTCAGCATCTTGTAGTGGCCCAGGACATTCTAATTTTACACTGTGAACTTAATGCAAGGCATCAGAAAACACCTTGCTAAGAGAGAAGTGTTTGATGTTGGAAAGGAGAGAGGAGCAGAAGGAGAGAGTGTGGAAGGAGGCGAACAAGGGCCAACGGAGCCCACTCCAGCCCTGTCCCTGTCAGTCTCATGAGAGCCTGCTCTCATCAGTGAAGCAGCCAGCCCTGTGTGTGTTTTCCACGGGGGGTTTGTCTTTCCCTGGGCTGTCGTCACACAGGAAGTGCCTCGCAGCCAGTCCTCCCCAGGCAAACAGGTGTTTGCGCTGGTTTGCAGTGCACACGGTGGAAGGTGCAGTCCTGCAGCAGAGCATGGGGCACACAGAGAGCATCAGGTGGGGAGCATGCTCTCTTGACAGACTATCAGATGGATGAACACATTATCTGAACACCAAGGAGACTCCCAGGAGCTCGCCTGGCTTCCCCTGCACCCAGATGTATTTGGATTTATTGGAAGGAACTAGCACCCTTCAAAGGATTTCCTTTCATGTGCCCCACAGCACACACCCTCCATACCTTCTGCCAAAGCTGTGATGGACTTCTCATGTGATGAGACAGAGTAATGAGGGAGGTCTTAAGCAGGTCTGAGGCTCCAAAAACTTCAAGGATATGCTGGAGGCACTGAAGGACTGTGCTTCCTTGGAAATACCTAATCCCCTTCAGATGAGAAGCTCTAACCTATGTGACCCCAGAGCCATGAATCACCCACAAAAGGCCTGACTCTCAGCATGCTTGATTGTCAGGTTAGCAGTGGAAGAAGGGCTTTCTTTATGGTTTTCACTTAGGAACGCTCTGTCTGCTTAGGACTTCAGAGGAAGACCATTTATCAACAACATTTTCTACCCCAACTTCTCTCTATGACACTCTGAGCTTCTGACTGTGACAAGAAGGTGAATGTCAAGCTGCGGGTACAGATAATGCCATGTTGCCAATCATGGGGTGTTTCTTGAACTCCTCTAGTTCTCCCAGCAAGCTCTGACAAATGGGAAGCTGTTGGTCCAAGCAAGCAGAGTTGTTTTTTTCATAGTTTATCTACTGTTGTACATGTTTCTAAGAAGAAAGGAGCATGGAAACATCTGCTAGGAGAACCAAGTGTTTTTCTGGCTCTAGCTGCAGCTTACAGCTGCCTTTGAGTCGCAGCTTAAGAAGCTGCACTTCACAAGACGTCACTCTGTGCCCCATGGTGGCTGCACAGCAATTCGTGTAGCACTGCGTGCACATACAGCTGTGGTCTTCTGCCATACTCAGCTACAGAGAAGAATTGACAGCAGAGCCTTATGCACCTGCTTTACAAGACCACGGAGGGCTCTGGTCACCCATCTGGCCGGGTGATGGCCTGCCCTGGAGCCTAATACCTGGGAGGGAACCCCAGGTGTAGAGAGCTGTAGCAGATGTGCTGCAAACAACACTCCATGCGCTGCCATACGGACATCTTATGATGTAGCAAGAGGTGGGACAGGGGAGAGCAGCACAGAAGTAAACTGGGACCATGTTTTTCTTTCTGGTTTTACTTCCCAAGTGATATAACCACTTCACTGAGTTCATAGGCTGGCCCTCTAACACAGATCAATGCTCAGCTGCATTATAGCTTTTTGCTACTTCATTCCTCACTGCCAACATCTACCAAGAAGCCCCTAGCCTGGCCAAACCAAGCCAGGAGTCCAGGCTCTTCATCTCTCCTGTGTTCGGCTCCTCTGAAGGGCAACCAGAGCATTTTAGTTCAGTTTCAGCTCTGCACTGTGCCCAGAAAAGACATCAGCTGCTCTTCAAATCTGCCACCAGAAGTCACTTAGATTTTTAACAAAACTGTCAACTGCACAGTGAATTCACAGAGGGTTTTTCCTTTCTCAAACACATCCTAAGGAGAAGAACCCAAAGACTCTGTGATGGTCAGGTTCCCTGAAAGCCATGTGCTTTAGGCAAGACCAGTCAAGGGATTCGCTAGTTAATTTCCTTGGTTCTCCTTGCAACTTAAGAAGCTAAAAGTGAAATTTAAATAGCAGAGAAGATGAGTTATATAGATTTAGAACGTGCATGTTCTGTATTTTGTAAGCATTTCCTGTATTTAGAGGAGATTTCCAACAGCCCAGTAAAAGTGCTTAATACCTAGTTTATTCTAGTGATTCAATTATCTTTGTGTAGGTTTTAATTGTGTAGATTAAGCAATAGTAGGCCTGCATTGTCCATTAAAAGTTGCATTTTGAGCACGTAGAGAGAGATATCATGCAGACAGAGTCATGCTGCTGTGACTGAGTGTGGGAATGTGTCTTACCACTCTTTCCTCATGTGGTATGAGTTGGACTGAATTGGCGCTGGTGTGCTGGCTGGCTCCTAACTCCAAGGCAAAGCAGATTTTGAAGCCAGGACCAAGAACACCAGGACAAGACTTGGGTTATGTGCAAGAAGAAATTAAGCCAGTCTAATTAGCCCTGGGGTCTACCTCCAGTGTAAAACTGTCCCCACACACATGAATCAATTCAGCCTCACCAAGCAAGCAGCCTGAGCCCCATGTCCATGCCACAGCATGGGAAAGCACATATCCTGGCTCAGTCCTGGCTCCCACTGCAAGCCTACAGCAAAAATCACGATTCTCAAGAATCCCATTCAGCTGCTCCCCTCCCAGATTTTATTGTCTTTGGGAACCCACCACAGGCCAATAACAAATTATGCAGATAGGGAAGCTTTTAAAAACATCCTTCTGATTATTCAGGTGCCTGATCAAGAGCCTCACACTTCTACCTGTGGTACAAATGACTTTTTCTTGAGGCCCTCTCCTTTTCTTCTTCCTCTATTTTTTTTTTTCTTAGTTGTTCTGTCTTTCTTGTGAAAGAGAACTGAGGGGGAAGGGGAGGGGGGCTGTTTAAACATCATTAAAGCCAACTACTTCTCACAAAATATATGCTTGCAGGAGTAACCCCATTGCACTGGGGACAAATATATCCCGGTCCCAGAGCTGTCATCACAACCATATGCTTTGTACTGTGTCTCTGAATGGATTCGTCCCAAGGTGAATACAGTAATGCTTTAAAGTATTGCATTTGTTAAGTATTCTGTCAGGAGTATAAATCAGAACAGGACAGCATCCTTTCTGCTGGACAGGCAGGATCCTAGCCAGATCCTAGAGCCTCACGAGTGGCAGTCAGGGACTGAACACCACACCACATGCCCTCCTTGCTGGTGAGGAGGAGCTCAGGCCCAGCTTATGGGAAGATGTTCCCAAACTAATGCTCACGAGCCGTGCCAGGGTTGTGAATCCAGACATACAAACAGAAGTAAGGGCTGCAATCCTACTAGTGAGGACAGAAGCAAAGCAAAGCAAAACAAAAGCCGTGGGATAACTAGCATAATGTGTTGTCTAGATAAGTTACTCAAGGCAGCCTTGAAGGACAGTATCTACTTCTTGGGAGCTTGTGCTGCTTCTGGGAGCCATAGCAGCATGGGCACCCAAGTATTTCAAATCTGGCAAAGCCAGTCTGTGCCTAAGCTTCACCATATCATTTGAAGCTCAGGATGTGGCTGTTGGGCACTACCAGAAAGAAGTAGCCACAAAATATGAACTCTCCCCAAGTTTGGGAGTACTCAGATCCCTGCATTCACTTCAGTTTCCTCTCTGGCTTTGTCTGGGAGTGTTTGTGCCAGCAACCTACAGAAGAAAATGAAGTCCATTGCACACAGATGCTTGGCCAGCTCTCAGTAATGAAACACGTCTTTATCGTCCACAATTTTTGATTTAAGGAAGGGGCAAAACTGCCCACAGTTTGCAGAGAAAATAAAATATATAAAAAAAGAAGCAAGCCTCAGTGCTTAGGTTGTGAAATGCAGCTTCCTCGGGACAATAAAGACGTGTTTCATTATGGAAAGTGGCCGACCATCTGTGTGTTTTTGCCTCGTATCCCTCAGATCTGGGAAGTAACAAGGCCAGTTTTACACTCACTTCGCTGACTGTAACTGTGCTGACGTGTCTGACTTTGTAAACATTGCCAGCATTTTCAGAGCGAAGACCACATGCCTCCCGCTCCTCTGGGCACGCTCCTCCCGTGGGGCGCAGGGAGCCCTGCCGCTTCCCCTCCGGTGGGCAGAGACACTTGGCAAGTCTTCTGTCTGTTATGAGTTGCTCTGAAGGACGGTTCCCTGTGTGACTGGCAGCCGCTGGCATGGCTGAAATGATCTCAGAGGAGTGACACTCATTCTGTTTGCAGGGCAAGGCGTGACACCCTACCTCGGGACGAAGCGATACTAGACAGACTTTAGTGCTTCGCTGCTAGAATCCTGCTGTGCTTCCACACAGGCTGCTCCCCTGTTTGCTCTGCTCATACTGGTTTCCAAGCAAGGGCTGGTGCATGTGGAGCTGGATGCTTCCTGCCTGTACACAGTGTATGGCAATGGCAGTAAAGGTGCCCGGGTTGCCCCTCGTCCCCTATCAGTGCCCAAAGCTGCCCAGTCATTGCCTGGCCCTTGCCTTGCTTGCTGACACTGCCCACCAGCGCTCCTGCTTGAAGTGAGACTTTCTGAGCCGCGGATGCTTCTGCCTGTGCCCCAGGGCAGACCTGTGCTTAGCTGCTTGTGCTCAGGAATAGAGAAAAAGGTCTCCAACACGGGCAAAGATGGTGCTGCCCCCTTAGAAGCTGCTCTTTCATATCAGCCACTGCACCTGACCTGCGGGGACTTGCTGGGAAGGAATCAGTGCCCCCACCATGATCTCCAGCCAGAGCCACGAATTCTTAGGCAGACAGAACTTGTGTGGTTGCAGCAATGGGCAGGGTGGTGCTAGAGAAGGCTGCCATGGAAGGGGGAAGGAAGGCTGTTTTTTGTGTGAAGAGTGGAATGGAACGGAGGGAAAGATGTCCCAGGGCTGGCTCCATTTTGGGGTCAAGTCATTCTTGACATGGAAGATTTCGCCTCTCATATCTCACCTGTTGAAGGCTGGACCATCATGCAGATCTTTGGCTTTTACAGTTTTGAACATATCCTTTTATATTTCTGGCTCACTGTGCAGTCTATGTGTCCATCTATCTCTGATGCTTCCTATGGCTATCCAAGTGCCAAGGCTGCCACTGGTTAGGAAAAAAACGCTCCAGTTTCAGAAGAGACAGAGCTCTGAGAAGAGCAACAGTTTATACCTATCCAACATGATTGAAGATGTACCAAAATCTACTCAGGCTGCTCCAAATGCCATCAAAGACAGCATAATGACTCCAGCTGTGACCACTAGCCTTCAGATCAGGTCCTAAATGAAGCCATGTGAACTATACGTGGTCAGGAGAAACAGAGCTCTAAGTGCAAAATGTGGCAAAGAGATGACATTTTCCAAGCAGCCAGTGAACTTATTTAAAAGAGAAGAGAAGAGAAGAGAAAAGAGAAGAGAAGAGAAGAGAAGAGAAGAGAAGAGAAGAGAAGAGAAGAGAAGAGAAGAGAAGAGAAGAGAAGAGGAGCAGCATAGGTTTCCTCTGTGTCTGTTCTGAATGCCTCAAAAAGGGTTATACAGCACCAGGAGCCCTCATTTCCAAACATGACACAAGGAGCTGATATTGGTGTTTACACAGTCATTTTAGGGAAGAAAGAGAGTTTAATTTCAACAGCACCCCACCTACAAGTGTGCCTGGATATCATTATTGGCAGGTGCATGTAATCACAAAAACACCAATCAAATAATAGAAACATTAAGTTTCAGCCCAAGATCAAAAGAAAGAACCAAAACCTCTACCCTGGCTCAGCCTGATGTGTCAGCCACATGCCTCTCAATACCTATAGCTTCAAGATTATTCATTCCTCCAAGGCACATATGTTCAGCTCTCTAGGAAAGCTGAGGAACTTCTTGTCCTGGGCCCCCACCTGCAAAATCAGTCAGCAGCCGCATTCCTGGGAGCAATGCAATGAAACCAAGCTTGGTGAAATTTCTGGGTGGTGAGGTCTTGTAAAGGGCTATATGCAAAGCCCCAGGAGCAGGACAGCTCAGGTAACCAATACTGGTGAGCAGATGTCCAGCCGTGCCTACTGAGGGTTTGCAATACCCCTTCGGGGATGGAGAGGGTAGAGCAGGAGAGTCAGGGACAGACAGGTGACAAGGCAGCACTATTAAAAGAAGAAGAGTTGGTAGCATGGCACTGATCAAAAATAAATGTCCTTCCAAGGCTGGGGTCACTTGCCCATCATTTAGATTATTTTAAAACAAGATTATATAAGGAGTTGAAGAAGACATAGTGTGGATCAGTCCTTCACTGGGTTCCCAGAGAAAAGCTTGAGATAGGATTTAATAGCTTTTTTCCCCCAGTTCTAATTTCCATGAAGTGGAAGCCTTTGTTTCTGCCAAAACCGGAACACAAGGTTTCTTTGAAATTCTTGGCTAAACGTTCCTCTCTTTGCACCAGGAGAAGCATGGATTTAATTCCACAGCAATCACTGGAGCACACCCAGGGCCTCTGGTGTTCAGGCCTGCCTGATGTCCCCGCCATGTCCCCTGTTCCAGCCTTCACACAGACACTGCTCATGTCTGTCCAATGCGCTGAGCCCTGTCACCAGGGAAAAACCAGTCCCTGTCTCCATGAGGCTACAGTGCAATGTTTTATTCTTTCTAAACTAACTAGTTGCTGGGCCACTAAAACTGGCATTTTAGAGTCACTAAATTGCAGCTGCTTGGCATAGTGCACCCAGACAAGCAAGGAAAAAAGGAAAGAGAGCAAGGGATTTGTGCACACAGTGTCCAGGTCAACAGTGGTTTATTAGGTCCCATTAACCATATGGTCACGATTATAATAAAAGTCTGAGTTATGGCCAGTGACATGTGCAAACCACCCCCCCCTCCTCAAAAGCCAACATATATACGATGGGTGTAGATTCAATGTGAACACAGACCTTTATCACAGGAGTTTTTTAACCCTTTCTCGTCCCTAGGGGAAAGGAAGAAAGACATGAACACAACCAGGCTATGTCTGATAACTCTCGAGGTCAGCAAAGCCTCTCAAAGAATAGAAGCTCTCCTGTTACTGCTCTCCTTCCCTTCAATTGTTTGCTGTAGTTTCTTGGGCTGGGAGGCCATTCTTATACCACCAGGCCTCAGAAATTAGGATACTTTTCCTTTCTGAGTGGGCCCAGCTCCCTGCTCCCTCTCCACCTGCCTTGTGAAGAGCCTGAGTGGTTCTTCTGAGCTATGTAATGCAGAGCAGAATTTGCCCCTGCATATTTCTGAGCAGTTTTGTAATGACATAGCTCTGGACTGAAACACCTGCATGCTGACCCTTGCAGGTGAGAAAATACTCTTGGTGCTGTGAAGACATCCCATTTCTTTAGTACCACTCACGGAGAGTGCTCACAGTACTCCACTGGCGTGTAATGATTGGATGTGTGAGATGCAAAGACGCGCCAACTCTTTCAGGGGTCAAAGAGCCAAGGTAAAAACAGACACTGGCTAACGTAAGTGATAACACTGGTGACAGAGCTAGAAAGAAAATTCAGAGGTCATGAGAAGGAAGAAGCAGAAAAAATTTCAGAGATATTTTCCTGGCCAGGCTAGAGAAAGCAACGGAGAAAAGGAATATGCAATTTAAAAAATTCTTTCCATTTTAATCATTGCAGAAGTTATTAACCCCTGGAATGAAATTTAAATGTGTGACTTTTTGCTCAGGCAATGTGCCTTTGAAACACAAAGACCGAGCTGGCTGTGAAGGGCAGTGGCTCCTCCGGTGCTGCCTCCTCCACTGCAGTACGTGGCAGGCAGCAGCAGGTCTGCGGCTCCCTCCCCTGCAGCTGCGGGAGGCTGGGACAAGGTCCATGTGCCCTCAGCCTCACACAGCTACAGACAAGGGACACAGAGGCCTGGAGGTCCACACAGAGCCCACAGCCAGCCCAGCACCATCCCTCTGGCCGCCGCTGCTTCCAAGCCCTCTGGAGAGGTGATGGTACCAGCAGCTCTGCCATGTTGAGTCTGGCTCTTTGCCTCAAGGTCTCAGAGTCTATGAGATAGCTCCAATGAAATCCACACCCTGTCCTGTCTTTCTAAGTGATCAGTTTGCTGGAGATGTTATCTTCTCTCAGTGCTCCTTCCTTAGCCTGCGTGTTAGCATCTTGTCCTCTCGTGTGAACACACACCAGGCAGATCTCCAGCTCTTGTAAACTGGGACATGTCTGGTGACACTCCACCCTAGTTATGCCCTTTGACCATAAACAATGATATTATAAAAGATATTTCCATTTCCTGGCTCTGGGGAGAATCCAAATCTAGCTCTTCACGGTTCGTATACATCATCACTAAGGCATGGAAGGACTCCTCCCGCTCTAGGCCACTGTTACAGGGCTCATCTGAAAAGCAAGAGAGTTTGTGCCCAGATCAATGCTTGCAGTGAGGCTGGTGGCAGAGAGCAGGCAGATGCAGCAAGGCACAGATGGTCACTGCAGGCAGGGGAGAAGTGGCTTTTGGTGACTCTTGAGGAAGATGCAGCAAGGCACAGATGGTCACTGCAGGCAGGGGAGAAGTGGCTTTTGGTGACTCTTGAGGAAGACCTGGAATTTGGGAAAGATTATAACTACATGCAGCAGTGGTCAACGTGTGAAGCCCCCTGGGGACAATACCTGGGTCTATTCTCTCCTCAGGCATCTTAGCAGTCTGCAAACACTGCAGCCAAACAATTCCCAATGTGCCTCCATCATGCCTGAACCACGTTCTTAACCATCCTCTCTCCCAATGTGGCTGCCTGTTCGGCCTCAGCCCAAAGTCACGCAAAACTCAGCTGTTAGCACTTATCCGAGCACCCCCTCCTGACACACAACCCACCCGTCCCCTCCCCTCAGCAGCTTCCTAAATCTCTGTCCAGAGGAGTGATTTGCCTCAGGGATTCAGTTCTCTTGGAGAAAAGGTCCCGGTCAGGAGCTCAGCTCACCTTTCCATCACTGGGAGCTGGAGAGTTTCAGACAGCAAATCCTAGGGCATAAATAAAAGTTTGGTCGAAACTTGGAAAGTGCCGGACGTGCAAAGAAATGACCTAAAAGGTAAAAGTCAAAGATAAATAAGAACAGTTCGTGTAAACTGTGTGCTCATCTTAACAATAAACAGAGCGGCTGCCGCAGAGAAACTTGAAAGGGCTCCACTCTGCAAAGATGAATGGTTTGCTGAGCCTGCTCTGGGCTCCGTTTGAGGGGCTTCAGCATGAGTAATTGGGTGTGAGAAGCACTGGCTCACCAGGACCGGAGCAGGCGAGCTCCAAGGAGGGGAGCATAATGATCACTGGGGTTATTTATCGTTTCGTTTGCTCATTAGCTTGGCATCACCTTAAGTCTCCAGCCGCAGCACGTGACAGCTTTGAACTGGCGCCCCGGGTGTCGCGGACGCTGTGACATGCGGTTTGATGTGTGCCCCGCAGCTCCCGTAGGATTTCCGCTCTCCGCTCTGCTCAGCCCAGCCGTCCAGCTGGGAATAAATCACCCTTCCCTCCTCAGAACAGCTCAGGGCTTTATTGGTATTATCTATCATTGTATAGTCCTCGTCCGGACGCGTGCAAGCTTACTGTCTCTCAACAGTGAGGGCAGGATTTCAGAGTGCTTGGAGAGCTAAAACACAGGGAGCTAAAGCCTAGTGGGTTTCCCCAGGCTCACTATTCATCACAGGCAGCGTGCGGAACTGGAGACAGGACTGAGATGTAGCACGGTTGGCTCTGGCTGCAGGCTCTTGCTTGCAGAGGGGCAAGCTCTGCAGAAAGTCTCCAACCAATTTCCCAAGAGCGTGGCTGAGTCAGTTCTGCTCTCTGTGGCATTTGGCTGGAGGCTGAACCCGCACTCCCTTTGCCTCCTCAGCAAGGGCAAATCTTCCTTGCTGGCACCACCTGGCCTGAGCAGTGTTGGAGAAGATGAAATGTTAAAAGGCAAGCTCAAGGAGAAAAGAGGAACTTGAAAAGAAACTGCCAGTCCAGAGACACCTGCTCCAGTCCAAAACAGCTGCACAAATGCCAGCTGACTGCTTTTAAATGTAACATATAAATGAGGCTTTGGTCCAATACATTATGGACTGCACAGGCCATCTGCACAAGGGAGACTGCCAGTATCAACATCTTGTGCCATTAGCCACCTTCATTCCTTTTATTTGGCACCAATTTTTCCCTAACCTAAAGAAAGCGTGCGTTACAAGTGACAGACAGAGACCACAGGCTTCCTTAAGCCACCCTGATGTGACACCGTGATCATGACAATGTGCCATGTGACTGCCGCGATAAAAGACAAGCTCACCAAAACTACATTGGCAGGAGAATGCCAAGAAAACACCCCTGTGGCTTGAGAAAGGTGAATAAGATCCCAAGCTGCCAAACTGCAGTAGCATTTACACTGTCCTTGTTCCCTAGCAGATCCAAGATCCGGTCCACTTGGCTTTCTCTCACTTTCCATTAAGAGGGTTTGACCATGTTCTGTCAATGGCTTGCTGGACCCTACTGCCTAGGGTGAGCATTAGGAAAGCACTTATGATCAGAAACGGGCACCTCATCAAATGTGGGAAGGCAGCTCCATTGCCCAGCCTCCCATATCCTAGTGATGAACATCAGTTAATGGAATGAGAGCTCGGTGGTAAAGGAAACACGGGAGCTCCTCTCTTCCTCCTTTCAGAAAAAACCATCTAGTTAGCAAAACTGATGTAAACAACTAAATGTTTCAAGATGCAGTAAAAGGCATCAGGCTTTCAGTTCTGCTGGGGGAAAACTCAAGAGTCCTCAGCCAAGAAATTTGTGCACTTGGACAGGGAAAACTGGAGACTACAGGCAAGAGCCTTTTAGGAGCTCCTAGTCATGGGTAAAGAGCTCAAGATATCTAACACAGAGAACAGCAGTAAGCACATGGCTTGGCCATAAGGGCAAACTCAAAGTCAGTTACAGGTCCAGGGGCATGGATGCGAGAGGCATTCGAAGGCAAAAAGGTGGTTTTGAAGCTGTGGAACCACTCACAAATATAAGGTGTTTTTTCTCTAATAGCCCACCCAGGAGACATCCCCCTCACTTCTCTGCAGACAGAACTACAATGCTGACATGTGTTGTTCTGAGCATCCATCCCAGCACAACCATTCTGCAAATGCCTCTGTAGTCTCACCAGCAGTTTTCAAGCTTCAGATAATGCTGATAGCTTTCTACCCTGCTCCCTAACTCCCTTCCCACCTTTCCATCCCCGCTCGATGCAACACGAGCAGCAGACCTCCCTTTTCAGGGCTGTTTTCCCATTTTTCCCTGTGATGCTCTGCTCTGACATGTGCCCCACACATGGGCCAGTGTTTGGCCCCCTGGGGTTGCAGGCAGGGGGCAGCAGCATGGCATGGATGATACCCTTATTAACACACTTCCTCTCCACATTCTTGGACTGGATGTCTCTGAAACGCATTGGGTGGCAGTCCCAGGTCTCTGCCACCCCTCCTGCACTGGCACAGAGGATTGGTAGGAAAGGCAAAGCCAAGTTCTGCAACAGTGTGCCCATTCCCTCCTTTCTAGCTGTGAATGCACAGTGGCTCTGAGTCTGGGCTTCCTCCACTGCTCCACCTGGAGCCATCCAGGTGAGTGTGGATGCAGCACCCAGGTAAGTGGACCCCAAAGGGGCTCTGGAAGCCTGCAGCAAAAGAGTGCTCCAGCTGAAAAACCCAAATGCACCTCTGTAATGCTGGCTGACAGACACATTAAAGGCATCTATTTCAGCTCCTTGGAGCCAGATGCCTCCTCCTTCCTCTGCTGGGCAGAGAGCCGGCTCAGCATGGAGTTTTCTCTCCCATTTCCTAGGGATGTCAGTCAAAACCAGGCTCTTGGAAGTTCAAGCGTGGCCAAAAGGAAGCAGATTTCAAAACACACCCCTCCCTCCATTCCCCCCTTCCTAGGCCTTTTGTTTCCAGTTCCCCCTCCTCCCATCAAAGAAAGAAACAAGAAAAGATTCTGGAGTCACCAAGCCACGATCTATCATTCTTTCAGGGGAGTTTCTTCTAATATTAATCAACACAAGCCTCTCTCCCCGCCTCCCCTGCCCCAAGGGAACAGTGGGCTTGGAAAGCTCAAGTGGGTTTCAAATGGATCTTGCAGCAAAATTCCTTAGTTCTCAGTTGGAGTGAGATGGTGCTGGTGCAGTTGCCAGGCTTTCTGAGATTCTTGGAAGATAAATGAGATTCACTGCCTATTGCCTAGTGCCATGAAGGAACAGGACACCCAGAAACTCCTCTGTTTTTTGCAAATTAGGGCCAGAGTTCCTGTGTTGCTGCAATTGTCCCCAGCGAAGAAGGTGAGGCTCCAGCTGGGAGCTGATGACACCTTCTGTATTTTGCTTTTCAACCCTGAACGGGATTGCAGAAGCATAAAGATTATCCTAAATATGTCAGCTGCTGACAGACCTCCAAGGGTGGCTTCAAAGTGACACGAAGTACAATTTCTCAGGCCACTTTTTCCCCTTCAGGACCCTTCCCTTGGTCTCTCAGGGGGTTCCAGCAGATCAGCACAGAAGTGAGCTGTTTCCTCTCTGTGCCCAGTGGTGACAGCTTTGCACTAGGACATGAGGCAAGTTTGGGCTATTTGGAGGGTACAAAGGGACCGAAGAGATGCAGAGAAGTTGCCTTGTCCTGCAATCTCTGCCCCAAGTACAGCATGAACGCCTCTGGTGTTAAGCTCTGCAGATGAGCCAAGGAATGTCCTCAGTGGCTGCCAAGTGGGACACTCCTGTCTGTGCAGTTCAAGATGCTAGCTGGCCTCCCCTCAGGCCAGGGCTTGGGCCCATAGATGGCAAGAGGCTTACAAAGAGCTTCTAGTTCATCCTTTCCCAGAGGTAAAGCAGGTGTCCAGTCAGTGGAAATTAAAACCATTACTCCATCACTGCTGATCTGGCTGTTTTGCAAAACATCATTTGCAAAATTTTGCACCCAGGCTGTTGAAATAACATTGCCACTAGATTTACTCCAGTCCATTGAAACCACAGTGGTGGTTCTCTAATCTTTCATGAACCTTTGCCAGCTCTGCTGACTTCATGGATTTTGGCATGATCTCTGCCCTCACATCCCTTTGACTTTTTATTTCTTTTGTTATTTATTTAGTTTAAGCATTAAGAACCAATAAGCAACTGTGTTACTAGTGCTCCTCATAGCTCTAAAAACACAATAGATGAGGGAGAGCAAAGGGAAATCTTCCAAGATCCTGCACGAGAACATGGGTGCTGAAGCGTAAGTGGACTGCTCCACCCATGAAAGATCTCCTGAGAGAGTCAAACCAAGTCACAGTACAAGAACTTTCTGATAAAATAGTGGGGCCTCCCGAACACTTTGTTTAAGACAGCTAATTAATCTGATGTCTAAAGATGGTAACATGAACATCCTCCACTACCAAAAGTAGGGACTGACTCTAAACTTACAGAAGCCTCCTTCTGATGACAGATAATCTGGTAACAATCCCTTCAATATATGCCACCAGCAACAATGCTGTCCTCTCTAGATCATGATCTCCAGAATACTCTAGCCATATTTTATTCACTTTTTATCTCAGTCTAAAGGGAGATGATTTCATATTCCCTGATTTCTGATTTTCATTCCCATAGAAAATTACTTCATATTAGATTTTTTCCAGCTATAATAATAATAGTGCTGGAGTTTCAAAAATGCTATTTGATTTGGTTTGTTTTATCATTTCATTTATTTGTATGTTCTTCTTGCTTCCACTATTTCATTGCATTTCACCATAAACACATGCTGGACACTTGGAAGTAGTGTAAAAAGGATAGCAAATGCTATTTCATTGCATTTCACCATAAACACATGCTGGACACTTGGAAGTAGTGTAAAAAGGATAGCAAATATAATGCAGAAAGGAAGGAAGACAAAATGGTATTTTGAAATCTGACACTTTTCCAAAACCAGAAGCAATATTTTTCTAAAACAAAAGCCTTTATAAATGTCTGAAATTATCTTAAAATTCTGCTTCACTGAAAATTATAAACATATTAGTTTTCATTTTTAGTTTAGACAGAAAGGAGACTCATCGCTGACGACATCTCCTGTGCAAGCAGCATTCAGAGGCCGAAGCAGCCCTCGATCTGTGTCTTTAAGAAGGAGGGATGACAAGGGGCTGGCGTGCAGTGGCTGTTAGCATTTCCAAGATGCTTTGTATTATGGCAGGGCAGAAGAGTTGACAGTCTCTTCTCAGTTCTGTGGTTAGCTGGCTACAGGCATGCAGTCATTACTTTATATTAATGTGAGATGTGAACATTGTTTTGCTGGTTGTAATTATTCTCCAAGTGGTACAACCTTAAAAATTACAGCTTTGGAGGATCTCTTCCTCTGTAGTTCTTCCTGGGAGTCGCTGCCTGGGTCGGTTCCCAATAATGAGATTTTCTAAGGAGGCTGGGAATGTATTGATTGATTTATTTGCTTTTGGATGCTAATTAACTTTGATGTTCCGCAGCCACGCTCCTGGCTGCCATACTGCGTGCAGGGGAACAGCGGAGCTGGGCCTCTGTTTAGGAACAGGACCGCTGTGGGGGTCAGATGGGAATAAGTATCACTGGTTTGTGTTGCATTTACTTCCTGAGCCAGAAGCAGAAACCTTTCTGAAGGGCCCTGCTTTTCACAGGACATGCCAGTAGACAGGAGCAGGGGAGTCCCTGCACACCAGGCCTTTCTAGTACGAGCAAGGCAGACGGAGATGCCCCAGTGTGGGGCTGCCTTCCAGTGAACTGGGAGTGAGAACTGTCCACCCTCATCCAGGCAGCTGTACCTTCTGGCAAAGGTTGTCCTGCAGCCACTAGGGCCTCCAACTTCCACCCTGACAAGAACAAAACCAAGGCAAAGACATGTGAAACAATTGCTTAAGCAGCGATGAAAGGGATCATCCTCCCTTTATCTCCACAAAAGACACTGTGTCATCAGTCTTTGCACCATATTTCAGCACTGTTCTCTCCAACGAGCCTGCCAGTGAGGGGCTGTGCAGCTGTGCAAGCAGATGTGGTGATGGCTTCAGTGTTGTTGAGTCTAAGGTTTGGATGAAACCCAAGTGGCTTCTCTCACACAGGCGAGAGCCATCAGCAGTGATGACCTCTGGTAACACTCAGCTCTCAACGGGATCATAACCAGAGCCTTCCCCTCCGTCACCATAGCCCCTCAGCACGCATTGAAATGAGGTGCTGGAAAGCCAAGAAGCATACATGAACCCTGCTAGGCTTTGGGATCATGTTGCTGTGGCACACTAATCCTCAGGCCAGCAGAGGGAATTTAGAAAGGAATATAGTTGGCTAATGCCACACACTGATGTTCCCTCCTCAGCCCAACACTGACAAACACACCAAAGGTGTCTGGCCTTCAGCTAGGGTGCACAGTGTGCTTCAAGATCCAAGTGAAACTGCAACGTTCAAACTCTGCATGCTGGAAGTGCAAACATATTTTTCTTCTTTACTGCCTCCCTCTCCACTCTCTTCTGCTTTTGTCTTAGTGTACATCAGGGCAAAGTGAAATAGGAGTGGAGAGATGCACTCATTTCTTCTGGTACTGCAAAAGAGAGATGGCCTCTTTTACAGGGGAGCTCTTTGCTTATAGAATACCCTTTTAAGAGCTCTAACTCTTAAATGTTTACACGATGCTGCATCTACTAGAGCAACACATGTGATACCCACATTTCTAGTAGCAGCCTCCTCAGCCATCATTTTGCCACACACATAAGTCAGCAAGACCTCCTGCGTGTTGCTCTTGGAGCTCTGGCTTTGTGCCTCTTTCTCCAACCAATTTATACCACACTCAGAGCATTCAGCAACTTGCCACAGTGCCAGAGCCAAGCCATAAATCCCTTGTGGGCAGTTGAGCTATAAATGCCCACCTGGACCTCTACGCTGCCAGGATGAATCAGGCCACCCCCTGGGGCCACCAGGAAGTGGCCCCTTCCCTGCTCCTAGCCACACAGTCACCCTTAGGGTGGAAAGGGTACCTACTGCTGATGCTTAGGAAGGACCCAGTCTGTCTGGAGCATGGTGCTGTTGTTCAGCCACAGGATACGACATGCTGCCTGTCCTTTCAGTTGTGTCCAGCTCTGGGTGGTGGCCCCAGTTATCAATAGGTGACATAAGGGTTTGAGATCTGGACACAGCTTGGCAGCTGCCTTTTTATGTCATATCTTAAAAGCCAGCCTACAAATGGTGCTACAGAAGAGGTGAGTGAGGAGAGCTCCAGTTAACCTGGACAATTCACTCTTGAACAGGACACAGAGAGCCTCACTGAACTCAGAGTGAGACAACTGGGGAGGGATCTAGCACAGAAGATGGCCCAGTTGAACAAAATCAAACAGTTTTCACGTTGCAGCAAGAGGTGGCAAGATGAGAGCAGGCAAGAAAAGCTGTGGAGACACCTGTTCCTGCTTGTGACATGGAGGCAGCAGAGAGCTGGTGCTGTTCATCAGCAGGGTAGGTGCAATTATCCCTCTAGAGAGCAGGCAGGGTGTAATCATTCATTCACAGTAAACTGAGCTTTGGTCTCCTGCTTCCTCTCTCTTTCTAATCTTGGTCCTGATCCCCCATGATTATTCAGATATCAAACTCCTCTTTAGCTGCCATGATGTGCACTAGAAACCCAGCCATGCGCCAACAGTCTGAGCTTAGTGACAGATCAGTGGGTGCTATGGGATCGTTCATTGAGCTCTCAGACAATGGAAGGACAGTTTTTTCCAAACCTTCTTACTGGCTGCCAAATTTAATGAAGATACATATTGGGACAGTCAGCACTTTAGGTGGTGAGACCATCAGTTGTCTTCTGCAATGAAAAGGGCATATTTTTTTCACCCCTCTAGTTACTGAAGCTTATTGAGAGAGACTGCAAGAGTTCAATTATCCCAGCTGAAAAGTCTGGGCCTGCTAAATTTCGTAGGGTGGCTAGCTGGGCAGCACTATTGCAACACGAAGATGACTCAGCCGCACAGCATCTTTGTTGGCATCCCATTAACTGCTGTGGAGACGATTATTTCTTTATTGCTAAACCAAGTCTGTCAGTGGCTCGGGGCATTTCTATGAAAAATGTAACAGAGGAGGAATAATAATTCAAAACATGTCAGACCAGAAAGCCACGGCTCATCGTATCAGACTCCTTCTGCCTGAAGATCAACCAGTTCAGATCGTTCAGAGTGGGTGAACTAATGCCACAGATGCTCATGACTTCACCGAAGGCAGTGCATCCTTCCAGGAAAGCAGGATCCTCTTCTCATACAAGTGCCCTTACAAATATAGAAACAGAGGAGAGCAGAGTAATTCTCAGAGTAGAAGCTACATCAGCAGAACTGACTCAGAAGAGAAATTTGCTTTTCAAAGTTTTCCAAGAGGCGTCAGCTGCTCCTGGGTGAAGTGATGCTAGCAGGCAGCGTCCAAGTTACTTTCCCACTGTGGGAACCAAACCCTTTTAAAACTGTTTTGACTGTAACCAAGGAATTAGAGAGATGGATGAAGCCAGCCGAAAGTGTGACAATCTCCTAAAGGCACACAGATGGTGAGCAGACACTGCAAACTGATTCACTTTGAGCGATCACTTTCCTGAAGCACATTTTGGACAGTTTTCAACCTCTCTGAGGACCTGAAGAAACCCGTAAATTCTCCAAGGCAAAATGAGGGGCGGGAAGGGAGAAGGAAAAAAAGCATGATTTTTCCTTGAAACGCACATTCACACGTAGTTAGTTATTTATTTGCCCTTTGACATTGAGAGAAGCTCATCTCCAAGAATGATCTCCCGTGGCTCAGGCCAGATGGAGGCGGGCTACAAATTTCGTTGCTAGTGCTAACCATGAAAAGATTTTCCCGTTTTACCAGAAACCACAATCTCCCATAGTTCCCAGACTGCTCAAGTGATGTATAGCCTGGTAATTGTCCTGAAAGATAAGGGAAAGCCTCCTCTGTGGTTGCATTTGATATTGGCCTGATGTATGGGATTGCTCAGTGCCGGCTCGGTGGAGGGTGTCTAGAGACAGTGTGGAATATGCTTCTCTGCCTCTTCTTGCTGGGGAAACTCTGCTGGTGGCAAGCAGGATCCTGAGGGTTGAAAATTGCTTTCCCACATCTAACATCCCTTTCATAGCAGCCTTAGTCAGTTTTTGGCATGAGGAGTAGAATTAAAGAGTTGTTTATAGCTGCTCCAGAGCCTCCTCTGCAGTGCTATCTCCCCTGTGGCACCCCTGCACCAGGGACTAAGTGGAGCTGCTGAGACAGCTCAGAAGGGCAGGAGTGAAATGGGGCATGGTGGGGAAATTCTTGCAAGTGGAAGAGGGCAAAAACTTCTGGAGACGGAAACCTTCACCCACAGCAGGTGACAGAAGCTCAGTTTCTTGTGTCAGAGGAAGTGTCAGTGGACAAACCCCTGACTGAGTGACTGTTAGAAACACTGGTTGTTGAAAATCCAGCTAACCAGGTGAAGCCTGATACAGAAATCTTCCAGCTTGGTGCTATACCGAAGAGATGGACCACTTAAGATTTTCAGGTAAGACTCTGTGATGTCTATTTTTTCACTTTTCAGAGACAAATGGGGATCCTGTTAATAATTTGTGATAAGCTTGTCCAAGCAATCAGGACAAGCAGCCACTAGATGGCATGTCCATCCTCATGCAAACTCGGTATCTCACAGCCCTGAAAGTCCAGTATACCCCGCTCATCCCACACAAGCACAGCAAAAGGATGATATTTATCTCAGCATCTGCTCTAAGAAAACACTGGCACACTTTGCAGTTATTCTGCATTGGGGATCTGCAATCTGATGAACATTCCTCTGTGATTTTAAAAGGATTTAAAAATAAGCTGCACACAGATTTTGCCAACTTGCTCTCACTGGTTTCAGTGAAGATGTACTAGGCCTGCAAAGCGCATTTATGTGCAAAACAGCTCGTAAAAAGAAATATACAGTGCTTTGTTCTCCCACAGGAGGGCTAGTGAATTATTTGGATAGAACCCACATGAAGTAAGACGTTATTGGTAGATACTATTTTCCAGATCCTCAGCTGCTGTTATGTGGTATGCTTCCCTCGTTTATACTAGCTGAGAGTCTAGTCTCTGGGTCTCCAGATCAGAATTAAGCAAGACACCAAGCAGCCTTCGGAGAAAAGAGCTTTTATTTGAGGGGACTGCCAAACACATTAGATTTGGACAACTTTCTCTCAGAGATTTAATCTCAGAGGAACTGGCAGAACAGAAAAGGCCCAGAAACATGAGTGAATCAAGCACATTAGCACATTTGTGCTGTGAGCAACAGCGTTTTCCATGTAGTTGCAAATATCTGAAGTCTTTAAAGCAGAGACTTCCAGTGTTGCTTTTGTCACTGAAAAACTGGCTTGCACTATATATAAATTAAAAAGGATTTCAAGCTTATGGATTTCCCTATCAAGTAATTCTTATATACCATAAAGAAATCGGGTTCTAGTGCAAAAAAGCTTAAATCACCTCCCCCCTCCCTAAATTTTTTCCACTACAATACGAAGAAAGTTTAGAATATCTCTTGCCTTTTCTGTTTCTGCACAAGGGCAAAGAGTGTGCTCTCATTTGGTGTTATTTTGAAACTGAGAAACAATTTCATTAATTCAGTGAAGTAACACTTTGCGTTCCTCTTGCATGCCTGTGAACTTCTCTAGCACTTACCAGAGGGTGAGACAAGCCAGCCCTAACTCTCTGTAACAAAAACTAGATCAAATTAGACAATGAATATATTACTTTCTCAAAGAAAAACTGTAACCAAAAATAAATATTTGAATTTCCTAAACACATTCAAAACTGACGGGAAGCATACAGCAAAACTATACAGCTTGGAGGGGAGGGAAATGGAGTCTCACATTTTGTGAGTTCTCTATGTTGCTAATCACGGGGGAGTCGTGGTGCACCACTGAAACTCTGAAGTGCTTTATATGGTGCAAATAACAAATATTCATCCCCAGGAGAGCATTATTGGAGATCCAGCCCCTGATCTGAGACTAAAGGGAGACACCAAGTGGAGGAAAGACTCATGAGTAATTGCAAGTTGCCAGCAGCCCTCAAGGATTTAATTCCTCCATGTGGTTTGCTGCAGCTTTATGTACCTAAGTAGGTGATGCAGGGGTGTATTTGGGCACTTCACTGGCCATGTGGTCATTGAGACCTGCATCTGTGTGAGAAAAGAGAGCAAGGTAAAGGCAGAAAACAGATTCTTTCCAATGCAAGATTTAAAATGGCTTAACACAGCAAGGAGGAACTTGGATGCCTTAATAAATGAAATTGAAGGGAATTAAGTCTCTAAATACTTTTGTGGATCTGAGCTTATGTAAGAGGTATTAGTGTCATAGGATTGTTTGTTCCACTTGCCTTGCTCCTTCAGGTAAATCGTGCCAGTGCTGCGCACAACGCCCTGAGAAAATACCCAGCCTGCCAGTACCGGCCCCCGGATGCTCCCATTTACTTGGGCAGACCTTGAACTGGGTTCTCCTTACTCGGGTTTTCTGAAGTGTTCACGTTAACTGGACCAAAAAGGATGACTTCTCACCAGCCTCTGGAGGTGTGGGGTGTGGAAATAATACTGCCCAGGCAAGAGCATCTCTCCTGGAACACCCCCCACTCAGATCAACAGGGATCAGCAATGTTCATTTATTTCAGTCCAATGCAAAAAATAAATTTCAATATATAGATGAGTGTTTAAAAACATTTATTCAGCCTTCTATGAGATGAAGCTGGTCTAGGTCAACATGGGTGCCAGAAATGAATCACATATGAGATCTGCCCACATGCATCCATGTTTTTCTAGTGTCAATTCTCTTCTTCATATTTTGAGAGACAATGGCAGATGCATTCAGCTCTGCATTCAAGTTATGAACTTAGGAGGACAGCAATCTTATCAGCACTCTGGATCCTTCTTCCTACCATGCAGAAGAATGCATATACTTAGCCAGGCAGCCCAACCTCAGGAGGACTGTTATGGAAAGATATTAAGCAAAACAGCTCAAATCTCGTGGGAGGGGAGGGATCTCATAGTGCTTTGGCATTTTGTAACCTCACAGTGCAAAGCTGCACATAAAATCCAGAATATCCCTTCAGTCTGTAAATATTAGATCAAAAGAAGTTTATAGATGAAACTTACTATGCTCCAGCAATCTGCCTTTAGAAACAAGATTGTACTTGGTTCGTGGAAGAACAGTGGATATTCTTGCTGCCCTCTGAACAGGAGGTTGGGATTCAAAGTGACCCCAGTGAGCAACCAAGCCCTGTGCAGCCACTTGCTCACTCCCCACCAAGAGGGGGAGAATCGGAAGGGTGAAAGCTGGAAAACTCATGGGTTGAGATAAAGACAGTTTAATTTTAAAAAGGAAGCAAAGCCAGGCACACAAACAAATCAAAACAAGGAATTAATTCAGTTCTTCCCATGGACAGGCAGGTGTTCAGCCACCTCCAGGAGAGCAGGGCCCCATCACCTGCAATGGTTACTTCGGAAGACAAATGCCAGCACTCTAAATGTCCCCCATTCTTCCTTTTCCCCCTCGTTTACATGTTGAGCATGCTGCCATACGGTCTGGAATATCCCTTTGGTCAGTCGGGGTCACCTGTCCTGGCTGTGTCTCCTCCCAACCTCCCATGCCCCCCGCAACTCCCTCACCACAGTGGCAGCAGGGAGAGCAGAAAGGGCCTTGGCTCTGTGTGAGCCCTGCTCAGCAGCAACAAAAACACCTCTATTATCAACCCTGTGCTCAGCACAAATCCAAAATACAGCTCTGTACCAGCCACTGTGAAAGATATTAACTCTACCCCAGCCAAAAGCAGCACGCCTGCAAAAGACACAAACAAAACACCTTGTACCTCCAAGGAAAGAGAGCACACCTGAAGAAGCAGGTTACTGCTGTGTAACAGGAAGAAAAAACATTTTGGTGTCTACTATAGAAGCCTCAGGAATACAGTCAAGTTCTTCATGTGTTAATCCATATCTATAGGTGTTTAAAAGGACTGAGCCTGAGTGCTACCCCTTTGAAATTAATTTCTGGTTATCAAGGATGACTGCAAAAGGCACGAGGAGGATTGTAAAACTGGGTTAAGTCCTAGATCCACTTAGTTTCACAAAGTCCCACTGTGGATGTTGTTAGCCCAGGCACGCCCATGAGCTCAGCAAAACAAGCAAGAGCTCCTTAGCAAGTGGGAGACATTTCTGAAACCCATATAGTAATTTTCTGTTTTATCTGCATCAGATGAGCAAGCCCATGGCAACAGTCATGGACTCCTAACCCAGAGACACCTGTGACCTGCTCACAGACCTTTTGAGATTTGTTTCTATGAGGATTTTTTTTTGAAGGGAGAAATTATGGAAAGCACAGGATGGTAAATCTTGATGATTTGTTCCAGCAAATTCCCCATCTCAATGGTCAGATAGATATCCAACATGTAAGAGGGCACAGGCTTCCATACTTGCTAGTGCTTAACAGACCACAAAAATGTAGAGTTCAGTAGTCCCAAATCTAGTGCCTAGGAATCCCTGTGTGCTGGATTTTCCAGCACTTATTGAGGGGGATTAACATTTTCTCACAAAATACCAAGTTTGGGAGTGCAGTCACCTCACAGTCAGCTGTGAGGGACTCATACCAGGATCCAAAATAACCCAGCTACAGACAAATCTGCTTCCCAGTTATACGGTGCCTCTGGCAGAACAGTTTACTTTCAGCTCATCCAGCTTCTGGAAAACTACAATTGCCTGCATTTCTCATTTCGTCCAGAGGAGGGCAACTGGTCATCAGGAAAACAAGATCCATTTACTCAAGCTGCTGTGCACTTAGAAGTCCTAAAACGCAGAATACTAAAAATATTTCAGTCCTGAAATATCCTTTCGATAAACATGTCTTCCCCTAATATAAGCTAAAATAGTCCCCTCTTGCCCTGCAAGCTTCAGCAACCACTGCACTTTTATTGCTGTTCACTTTAACCATTATTCTTTCTATATTATTATTCTGATAGTAAATCACAGCTTGGGGCAAATAAAAGAGGATTCCACTTACGGTGCCATGAACACACTTCAAATTAGACTTGACAAAATCTGTAATTTTAAATTGAGCTTTGCATTCTTTCTATTCTATACTGTGCTATCAAACAGACACTAACCATGAACTCTACATTGTTTGGTTATTTTGTTTTTAACTTGAAGTTTAAACAGAAACACATACACACTGCCCCCACCCCCACCCCCAGCAATTTTTTGCTCTATTTTTGAAGTATTTTCTCCTTGTCAACTTTGAAAGGACTTTTTTTTAAAGTTTTTAAAGTTTTTTTAAGTTAAGCACTTTGTACTGATAATTACATCACTCGTCACTGCATCACCTGGACCACTCAATGCTTTGGCCCTATCAGCGAAGAAATCCTTCCTCTCTTAGAGTCACAGTAATATGTGGCCAATTCAAAGACTTCTTAAGGGAAATAGATATTCAAACATTAGAAATCCACGTGTCTTCCTGTTTCTCTGTTCTCCCTAATGCCAAAGACTAATTTCCTCCTTCTGGTGCATGCAACACTGGGCAGCAACCCGTGCCAGCTGAACCTCAGACCCTTTGTTCTCAGAGATCCTCTGAGACTAAAGAAAAGAAGCTTGGTACCTTCCACTCTGCAGCTGGCAGCCGAACAACCCTGAGAGCTTCCATCCCAGCTTCAGAGAGACATGGAGAGCTGCCTGTACATAAAATGGTGGAAACTTTCTTGCTTGCATCCAACTGTTCCAGGATGGCCCCTACCCTGCCTGACATGGGTTTACCAACAGGGAATGAGGGGGCTGTAGCTCCTTGCATCATTATCAGCCACCCATAATTATCAGCCGCCCATGCCATATTCATGTTTTTCATTGCAAAGCAGCGGGAACTGTGCAGCTTCTCACAACCCTGGGCAAGGTTGCAAGCAGCCATAAAAGCACAGCCAGCCAGCTCTGTGCAGGGAATTAGTATTCCCCCGTGCCTGAGGAAACAGACCTTGTGTACAAATGAATCAGAACCTGTATGAAGCTGCATCGCAAGGACTTGGACTCCTGTGCAGAGTTCCCTTGTTTACCTACAGAGTAAGCCATGACTTGATTTGGTACAGAGATTAATTCCTCCTAAAAAGAAAGTATTCATTTGACAGGGAATGGTTGTTGTGTTTGAAATGAAGATGGCCCAAGGCAAAAACAGATTGCTTGGCTCAATGACCCACTGGCTGGTCTCTGGCTGCCTTTGAAATGGTATTCAGTTTTCGGCCTTACATGCCACATAATGGTGGGTTTCTCCAGCCTGGGTGTTTTCTTACAAGCACTTTTGTCTAATCACTAGCTGAGAATCCAGCTCCGATGTGTACATTGTAAAAGATGCTGTTTATACTTGGGCTTTTAGGCTGCCATCTGTGCACAGCTTAGCTGCAACATCTCAGTAGATCTGTTTCTCCTCTGCTGCCAAGTCCCTGTTGCAAGCCTTCAGAAGAGCATGATTCACATCAGACTTTCTAATAAAATTCAGGCACTTTGTAAGCTCTCTTTTAAAACCTATTCCCTTCTCTCAGTAAATGCAGTGGTATAGACTTCATGCTTTTTCTAGACTCACTGGTTCATATCCGAGTGGCACTCGAGCATAACCAGTTATACATGCAATCACTGATGCATATATACTCCCACCCTGCCCTTGCTAACACGTATTCTGTTCTCAAAGCCTCTGACACAAATGAATTCAGGCACCAGAGCGGCTGGCACAATCCATTTGCACTGCACCTTGTAATCACTTTTTATTTAAGACCCATTTTCTCTAAGAAACAGCCTTTGCACTAATCCTCAGGGGAAATATTCTGAGCCCAGGCTTCCTTCCTCAAAGTAGGACACTTTTTGTAAGAATCAGAAACAAGCTACATGCTCAGTACCTGTAGGCTTCGATAATCTGTCGGCACACAGATGAGGAAGACTAAATATAAGAACAGGCAGATGCTATTTCACCTGCCCCACCAAGCCATGTGTCTTTATAGGTAAGCATTCTGGCTTACAGAGTACAGGCATAAGCCTGAGCAGATGTTTAAATTAAAGACAAAAACTATCACAGAGAGAGAAGGGGTAAAGGAAAAGCACCTTTAATATTTTGTTTGAGAATAGAATTGTTTTTAATGGAGGTTAATTCTGCTTGAAAAGAGATGCTGGAGTGCTGCTGATTTCCAGAAAGACACTGTCCCCAAGATTTGTTGTAAATGAGTTTTCAGATATTGCCCCAAATAATTCTCATGCATAATTTGCCCTCGTCTCAGACACGAAGAACTGGCCTTACAATTTTTTTTTGTATGAGAAATGAGTCTGAGCAAAAACAGGCAGTTTGCAGGCCATGGATAGGCTGGTATTGCTGTGAACAGCTGCAGAAATAGAGCTGGCGAGACCACACCCACAAAAACCCCTGCGCAGAGCGAGTCATTTCACTTCCACCTTATTGTCCCTCTTCTGCCTCAGCATCTGCAAATGCCCTCTCCCCAGCCGGGCCCTCACGCCAGCTGAGGAGCCTGCAGTTACCTGCTGGTGGCACGGAGGCAGACATGGAGCCCAGGGTGCCACATGCGATGTGTGTGGCGCTCAGCAAGTGACACTTGCTCTCCAGGTGCAGCCTCCTCCCATGGCCCCTCCTGCCTCACGCTATCCAACATGCATGAAGGAGGACTTGTTATGTGGCCTGGCTTTGCCCATTACATGGCCACATGCTCGTTCTGACAAAAAAAGCTGTCTGCAGGATAAAACACAGGCTAGTGGGAAGGCTGCTGAGCGCCACTGCTGAAAAAGGGAAGGAGGATGTGTTTAATCCTGGTACCAGAGGAAATGATTGGGAGCTGCAGGGAAAAGTTTGGACTGCACGGGGCTATAAATGCAGGAATTAAAGTCAAGTAAATGCAATGAATAAAGCATAGCCTAGAAAATGACCTTGAAATCTTTTCTTCAAAGCCTGGTGGCATAGTAAAGAATCAGCCTTCAGACACAGAAAGATGACTAAGAGGCATTTTGTTAGGAGAGAGTAAGGTGGCCACTGTACACCTGTCTCAGTACAAAAGCCAAACTGCTGTTTGCTGTCCCCAGGAATGAGAACTGAGACCTTGAGCTGCACGAGCTTGCTGATCCTCCTCTTGCCAGGACAGCAGAATACAGGAAAGTGAGGAATGTTGCTCCTCAGAAGGGTGAGGGACCTCCTGATCTTCCTTCATTTTAGGATTGGCTTGACGGGTTTGGTTTCAGTATCTCTGAAATGAGGATTTACAGAGGATCACGTTGTTGTTACTGTTAGATTGCCCTAGCACTTTTATTTTTATTTGTGTTCTACCAGTAGAGAAGAGGCAGGATCCCATTGGGCTAATTATGCCACGTGCCAAGAACAAAGAGCTGGTGGTTTGAGCTTGCTGCCTGCTGCATAGAGCGGCTACACTACACAAAACAGAGAAGCCCATGGAAACAATGCAGTGGCACTGGTCAGCAGAGCAAACAGCAGCCACAGCATGCGAACACCTCATCATCTTCACAGTGCGGGAGGCACTGGGGCAAACAAGAGCTTAACGGGGTTTGGAGGGGGAACAATGTGCAGCCCGGATGTTGTTTACAGGATTCACTGGGGCAGCGAAATCGCCCATTGGAAAAATCTTTCGGTGGGCATCAGGCTTGCTTTCACTGGGCAGGGAGACACAGTGTGCGAATTGCAGCATCAGACAAGCTGCGAGAGGCCTTAAACGTTTAAGGGGTGTTTGTTTAGGTGTGTGTGCGCTTGTTGCACCTACTTGACGGGCCAGACAGGGGGCTCAGGGGAGCGGACGGGCTCACGGCAAGTGCAGCGAGCAGGGCAAAGGGCCCCAGCGCGTTGCCTGGCCACCTGCCCGAGCGGAGGGCGGTGATTTGGTCTCAGGTGGAGAGGAGGAGGAGGCAGCGGCCGAGGCCTCACAGGTGGGCAGTGGGAAACGCGTGACTCGGTTTGAGGAGCGGGCAGAGCGGGCTCGGAGCGGGCGGTGCCGGGCGACGCGCGGAGCCCCCGGCGGCTGCAGGAGCCCAGGGGCACGGCAGGGCCCCGGGCGAGGCGTCCTCTCCGCGCTGCGCCCGGCGGGCGCCGGGCAGGGCAGGGGGTGGCGGTCCGCCCCGGGGCCGGCTCAGCGCAGCCGCCGGCTCCGCCCCGGGGGCCACATCGGCGGACGCAGAGTGCTCCGTCGTGCTCAGCCGTGCCCAGCCCGCCGAGCAGAGCCGGTAAGCGCGCTGCGGCCGCCCGTCCCCGAGGGGCCGGGGAGCGGGGCGGCACGGCAGGGGGAGGCGCGGGGCGGGGGCGCGTCCCCCGCGGCCGGGGCCCC
>VZRR01005965.1:108668-219197 GCA_013398015.1 Oreocharis arfaki
CCCCGCTTCCCTCGACCCGGGGGTCTCGGCGTGGCGTGGCGGGACGGGGACGGGGACGGGGACCGTGCCCGGCGGGGAGTTCCTGGGGGTTATCTGCGGGGCTTTCTGGTGGCAGCCCCCGGCGGGGCCCGGCAGTCCCGGGGAGCCCCGCGCCCCTCCCGGCCGGGGTGCGTGCGGGGCCGGGGGAGCCTCTCGGAGCGCCCGTCCCCGCTGCTGGACGTTCTCAGGCGCGCCCCTCCACGCTCGGGTCGGGGGCTGAGCCGTGATCCCTGGCGTAGCTGGTGTGTGACCTGAGAGAGACCGTGGCCAGGTGCAGCGGGCCCGGCGGGTTGCTGCTGTGCGGGGATATCGGCCGAGTGCCTCTGCTGCCTGCTGATGAGATTGGGCACACAGCTGGCTTCGGTCGGCTCTGTCTTGATTGATTTCCAGGATGTGGATTAGATGCTTCTGTAGCGATCTTACCCTGTTACTAATGCCCAGCCTGCCGTGTCCGTTTCTCCCCCTTCCCTTTTAAGAGCCCTATGAGCAGTTCAGAGTCGTGCTTGCTGTTCAACAGCTGGGTAGATGCTGGCTGGAATTGCATTTGCGATGTGACTGGTAACAAATCTGTTATAAGGGGGATAAGGGGATAGCGGCTTGTTACGCTCCAGGAATGCTGATTCTGCCTCAGAGCATTAAAGCTCTGCTGTGTATGCTTTAATGTAAAATGGGGTGTTTGGTACAAAAAAAACCAAAGCAAAACCCCAAACCCAACCATTCTGAAATCTAAACATTGGCTTCAGTAAACTGTAAAGCTAGTTTAGTGTTCCTATGTCTTGGACAAGCTCTATCATATTGTGTATAAGATGAGAGCTTGAAACTTTACTAGTTCTGCAAGGGAAGGACAGTGTCCTACTGCAGTGCTCTCAGAGGTAGAGGCTGGGGAGAAGAGCTGCTCTTGGAGGTGTTTGAGCTTCTGTTAACAGGAGAGGTTCACAGGAATGTAACACATCCCACCACTTGTGAGGCGCCTGGGCAGTTAGCTTCTGACAACACCCATGTGTTTCTGTGCAAGCAAGGGTGAACAGCTGGAGAGTGCTGTCTTGAAATCTGCCACCAGTGATACTTCCTCTCTATGTTTTTTCTTGTTGCTTTTATTTTACTTTCTCAGACATCTTGGGCTTGAGAAAAATCCCCTTCAAAGCCTGAGATGTGAACCTGCTGCTGTGAAGCTTGCTTGCTGCATGAGAACTATCAAGCAGAAGCTTGGCTAGTATAATTTTGATGGACCACAAGGTCAAAGTGTAGAAACATTGCTCTGAGAATCTAGATGGAAGTGTCTAGTGAGAGGGGCAGTCTCAGTAGTGTGCTGCTGTATGCTGATGTCAAGCATATGACAGACTGTGAAAATGACAGATTACTCAGCTCTTACTAAATAGTTCATGAGCACCAAGTGGGAAGAAAGTGTTAATGAGGCAGAAGGGCACTGGGTGGTACAGTCAGTGACCTGTTCTGCAGTGTCACTGCACGGCTGGTGGAAGACCTGCCAGTGTTCCATAGCAGAAGCTCTTGCAACAGTGAGGCGGTTTTTAACATTTACACTTGGTTTTGGTCCTTTGGCTGGCGCAGGAACTCCTACAGCTGCAGTTTTGTTTTAAAAAAAACCCAAGCAAACAAAAAAAAAACCCCAAACAAAAACCCATCCATGGGTGCTTGCTCGTGTTGGGCTACCCAGACAGGTGAAAAGAGCCTTTGCCAACTGCTCTGCAAGCCTGTGTGTGGATTTGGAGTGGCTCAGAAAAGGGAGTAGCCTCTCCTCACTCTTAGCATCATGTCATTTAACACCCCTTTCGTAGTAGGATCTTGCTGCCGAAATATCTTCACCTGGTGTAGCCTCTTTGGACCTGAACCCTTCTTTGCCTGTGTTACTTTATCCTTGCCAAGGGCTCTGGGCACCTCTGAGATGACATTCTCATCCCTGTGCTGCAGGACTGGGTGAAGTCTTGCAGTGTTTGTTCATCTTCTTACCTGCGTGCGACAGAAATAGAGCAAGATGCAAGCTGAGTGCCTGGAGAAAACCCTTCCTGTGGGCAATCTCTGTCCTGCTGCATGGAAGCTCCTCCCCTAAGAGGATTTAGCGGCTTTAACGATGTGGCTCATCTGGACTCTCTTCATCACTGTTATTGTCTCTATTTTTGTTCTTGGGTGCCAGGCAGGTGTAGTGTGACCTACAGCTGTAAGCTGATGCAGGGAATGCTCTAACGAGGCCTTCCCACAGCTCCGTGGGGTTTTTCTTGTCTCTGCTACTCAAACCACTCTGCTTCAAGCTCTCTGAAATGTGAGGGGGAGTTTCACATGAAATTTCTCATCTGACTGTAACCGAGGAAAGGTTTTATCACTGTCCTGTTGTTCTGTGTCCTGGTTTCACAGCTGTAAGGCAGGAGGGGTCCGTCCAGGACTGCAGGTGTTCATCCCGTAGATGCTTAAGTCAGAGGGATGCAGGCAGGAGTTTGGCAGACCTCTGGTAACCACAGGCCAGAGGGCACTTTTCAAAAGGGCACTTTTTGATTCGAACCATGGCTGTGGGCCTTGGTGCCTGCCGGTGTTGTTACAGGAGGAAGCACACAGCCCAGGCAAAAGGCGTTGCCACAGAGGCCTTTGGGCACTGATGGGATGGGGTCTGTTACAGGAATGCCAGGGTGATGCTGGGACTTGGATCATGCATGCCCCATGCTATCTGAAGCAGTAATTATTGCTCCACTGCAAAGGTGCCTGTGGCATGGCAGCCACTTTCTTCCAAGAACTAGAACAGTTCCAAGAACTGTTGGCTGGTGTGTGGGAGGTGCTAGAGGGGATGGGTATGTCGGGGCTCAGACTCTGAGTAGCTTGGAAGGCTGGAGGAGGTAGCAATGTTTCCAGTGGGCCTGTGGAACAAGGGATCATCAGAGCCTCAGTTCTTGCACTTACTTCTCAGTTTCCTCTGTGGAAAAACTTACGTGCACCGAAACTAACTTATTACTGTCAGGAATTATGGCATTTGCCCTAGAGTGCCTTAACTTCATCTCTAAAATAGGAGCATGACATCTGTATCCCTTTCTTCTCCTTCCCTGCCTTCATTTGTCTCTGTGGATCATGCCATCCAGAGATCTGGAGTCCTTTTGTGCAGCAAAGGGGTAGCTGGGCCCAGTAGCCTGCCCCCCACCATGTGGTTGTCAGCTTCAATGGGCAAAGAAAGGAACTATACTTGCACGAATGTATCTGTTGGAGGAATGTGGGATTGGAGCTTTCTACAGGCTACTGATTAATGGCGTACGTGTGAAGGGATGGCTGAGTGAACCACCTTTCCTTTAGCAGCTGTGTAATGAGATGCAATCCTCACCTAACCACCTCTGTCTCTTTTTGGCTCTTCTCTATGCTTAGAGGGAGTGAAATGGAGGAAAGGCTAAAAATTACAGGCTCTCTTGGCATGGTAAAAGGAATAATACAGGAGGCACTGTGAGCCAGCAGTTCCTTGACGGCTGGCTGGCTGTGGCAGAGCCTATTTGCTGAAAGCTCTCTGGGCTATCAGGGCTTTGGAAACACTGAAGCAGTTAATGGCTGACTTCAGTCTAGATGGGGTGATAAGTGGAGCAAAGGAACTGCGTAGTGGAGATTGCTTAAATCACTTCTTGTGTGCACTGACAGATTCAGAGCTAGCTAATTTTCTTGGAAGAAAGATGAGGCGTTACTGTGGGCAGCTCTGCGAAAGGGACTGCCTGGTAGATCAGAGCAGGAAAAGGGAATAAAACAGTAGCCTGTGGGGATGGGAACAGGGATTGGAGTCTGCCGACTCTGAACCCAAGCATGTGTCCTTTTGGACACCACAGAGCTAGGGAAGCTGGGTGGTTTGTGGCTCATCCAAAGTAAATATAGGGGAGAAAGGGAAGGAGACTAAGCTGGGGACAGGCTTTGTCCTGTGGGAAGAGGTGCGTGCACAGGCTGTCTGGCTGACTGCTCTAGTTCTTTGTCTCCTTGATGGAGCTTCAGAACTGGGACACCACCTGCAGGAACACCACCATTTAAAAGCAAGTCAAACCGAAGTGCAGTGCATGTACTTAATTTCTGAGAGTTCCTGGTGTGGTAAGTGCCCTGTCTGTCTTTAAGGAGCTCAGGAGCTGAGAAGGACCGGAGGCAGAGCCTTGCACATAAGGGAAATAGTGATGGAGTTTAAGGATGCTGCTGGGCTGCAGATTTTAGTTTCTTTGCAGCACAGCCTTGAGGCAGGTGCATCATGAAAGGGCTTTACCCTTTGCTACAAAATTGTTACTGAGCTGTAAGCAGATTGCTGGTCTCTTCCAGTATGATGATAATCCCATGGCCATGTGTACTGGAGAAATGCTGATCTGGGACAAACTGTATACATTAGGATATCCAGCAGCCTGAAGATTTGAAGTTACATAATGGGGAGTTCTCTTTGTAGGCAAAACAAGCCTGCTTCAGTCTCTCATACGCAAGCGAAAGAATGGATAACCTGTCAGAGCTGCAGCCATGCACCTTAAGCTGAGCCGATCTTCCCACAGCTGGAGTTGGGAGCTGCCCTTGGCCCCTCCTGCTCCCTGTCCATTGCCATGGAGGTAGTTTGGGAAAGGAGAATGAGAGGAATTATCTTAGATGGATTTGCATAGCGAGGACTGAACATGCTGTAAAGTAGCTTTACCTGTCGGGAATGCAGGAGGCTGTTTCCCAGAGTTTTTCTGGAAAAGGTGTTACAGTCACTGGATCTGACCATATTCTTCTCCAGCACCTTGTTTTGGTCACTGCCTCTGTGATCCGTGAGGTTTCTATGCCCTCCCCAGGATGGGTTCAAAGGGCTACACGGGAATTTGATGCCCTCAGCTCCTGCCTCTACAGGAGAGGCTTCATGCAGCACCTTGTCTGTCTGGTTTTAAAAGCAGCCTGCTCCCCCTCTGAAATGTTGCTCGGGCTGGTGTACCAGTCTGGCACGTGTTCGAGTGAGCTGCCTCTGGGGTTTTGTGCATTGGGTTGCTGTGGGGCCACGACCTGAACTGTGTTGGTGCAGGGCTTCTGGAACAGCATGGAAGGCAGGTGTGGAAGGGGCATCCTGGCACTTGACTAGGACTTCAAAGGCTGCTTCTGTCATCCCATAATATAAGAATATACAAATCCTAAATGCCCAGAGCTGGTATGTTTCCTGTGATAGATGGTTAGCAGTTCTGTTGGGAATAGATTGTGATGTCTAAATTAACTAGATTATCTCTAGTACTGCACAAAATGCCTCAGTGCTCTAATTAGACCTTTCCAGGGAAGTTTGTATACCTTTTGTGGCATTTCAGTTTCTAAGTGTTCTAATAATAGAGGAAAAATACTTGTGTTGAGAGTGTCTTACTCCCTTCCTACATGAATTTTTTTCTGATTTCTCCTTGGTCCTGCAAATGTCTTCCTTAACATTACTCGGAATGTGTGTGGAAAGAAATTGAAAGAAGTTCCGTATTCAGTGGTGGCAGTATCAAGGTGGTTTTTGGACTTTGGTCCCCAGAGCTAACATGCCTGCTTTCAAAAGTCACTGTGCGGAGTGCTCTGCTCCTTTCCTCTCCGCTTGTAATCAGTGAATTTGTAGAGTACCCTTTGCATAAAAGGGTGCTATTCTGGCTGGTATGGTGATAGGACACCATCTCTGGGGCTGCAGTGGTTCTGGGGCTTCTTTCATTCGGTGGTGTGGCACAAAGCGTCCTCTTGCCTGCTGTGGAACTGGTCATGTGTCTGTCGTGGGTGTCATGGATTGAAGTTGCTGGTGATGAGTCAGTCTTGAGTGGCTTCGCTGGAATGTCCTCAACTTCCCGGTGTACTTCCTTGGTCTCTTGTCCCCTCACTCCCTTTCTTCTGTGTCATCGGGCTAGGCTTCCTGTAAAACACAGAAGCAGAGCGGGATTTGGATTAAGGAGACAGGCTGCTGACCTGCAGGTTGCTTTGAATTTTGCTCTGACGAAACAGATATGGGAGCTATTCTGCAGCATCTGTGCTGCATACTTGAAGAAACTGGGGCTTCAAAGGCAGGCAGGAGTTCTAATTATACTCACCTCTGAAGTCTTTCGGGGGAGAGAGGAACCCTAACCAGACAAAACTCCAGCTGCCTAAATGTACTTTCCCAACCGCTGAAGAAGCTGCTGGACTCTTCTTTGCATTCAGGTCCCTTTCTAATGCAGGCTTGCAGATATGCACATGGAATAACTAAAGAGCACTCTGAGTTGTGCAGTAAATCTGCCTATTCCCGAAGGAAGCTCTTTTAATTAGAGAAGACTTCTGCTCGGCAGCTGCTGTGCGGAGCAGTGCTGAACCAGTGCTGTGTGGAGAAGCCCTGGTGAGCTGTGTGAAACAAGGTGAAGGCACAGCCCTTCTCTGATTCCCAAGGGGTCTGCTGCACTTCTCTGGGGAGACTGCATAGGAGTGGGAGGAGAGGCTGCAGGTACAACAAAAGTTCCTGCAGGCTGGTGGTGTGGGGGAGTGGAGCCCTGTGTGATAGATGAGCCTTGCAAGTGAGCCCCAGCCCCTCTGTGGGACTTGCTACAGGGATGGCTGCTCCCCATGCACAGAGCTCAGCAGCTCCTTCACACCAGATCCTCCAAGGGTGAGAACACCTTGTGTGAGTGCAGCTAAAATGGGGGTGGTCCTGGCTGCTTCTGAGGGGTTGGAGGTGATGCCTGCAGCTGCTGGTTCTTCTCCTGCCTGATGTGAGAGGACCTGAAATGTCAGAGTTTCTTCTCGCCCTCGCTCCCTGGGGTACCTTTTGTGACTCACAGCTTCCTGGAATGAAACTGAGGTGACAAAAATGCAGTTGCCAGAACTTCATGGGAATTTTTTTAATGTCAAAAACTGCATCAGACTAGCTGCTGCCTTGGCAGAAGAGGCTATTTCAAGGAAGGGCTATTTTGAGGAATTGCAAGCTGCTTTAATTCCCGAGTCCAAGACCTCAGAGGCCTCTTTGATTTGGTGCTGCAGTCCTGCTGGTGGCCTCGGAGTCTGAGTGTTTCTGCGTTTGTTACCAGTCTATCATGTTGCAGCTTTGGAGGCTGTTGTGGCAGTGATTTAGACTTGGTCGTGTAGTAAAACACTACTGTCTCGCTTTGTGTAGCTTCAGGCAGATAGCAAACTCTTCTATCCCGGTTGTCAGCTACCAGCAAGACCCACCGGCGTGTATTCGAGCAGGTGTCCGTGCACCCGGTGCTGTCCCACGGGAACCTAAACAGTTGCTCCTTGTTTGTCCAGAAGAGAGACAGCCTTTGCCACAGGGTGTTTGCTGTCAGGAAGAACAGCCTGTGCAGCCGTGTGTGAGCTGAGCCAGGTCAGCAGCTGTGTTACTGTGGTGCTGGCTGATGGTTATTCCTGTGCCCAGGGGCTCAGTGGAGAGCCCTGGTGACCTGTGATGGGTGGTTCTCCTGCTGGCAGCCTCCCGTCAGAGGAGGAGCAGGCAGTGGGCTTTGCTGGGCTGGCTTTCAAGCTGCTGCACTAGCGAGGGGTGGGTGTGTATGCTGAGGGCAGAGGGAGCCATGTGCCACAGCCATAACCTGCCCAGGTAGCATGCATGGGACCTCTTGCTGTATAGGTGGTTGGCAAGTTTGGCTTGATTAAAAATTGTGGAGCTGATGTGAAGTAAAACCAGGTGGGCTATGGGGGAAAGACAACAATGCAGTGGGACAGAGGCAAGTAAGAAAAATTGTGTCTGCAGTCCTATTAAAAAGTAGTCTTAGCCTCAATCATTATTTCCTGATTAAAGATGGAACAGACAGCTTTTTTTTTTCCCCTCTGAAATGAGAGCATTTATGTCTGCACTGAGGCTCATCGGATTATTCATACGTTAGTTATTCTGGGTTCTTTCTTGTTTTAAAATAAATACCTCCGAACTACTCTTTTCCATCTTATTCTTCTAGCATTCTTCCATCAAATAGTCTTCTGAAATATTTGTGCTATAAATATAGAAAAGGAGACCTTTTCAGGAAAGTAGAAAAGGCCACCCAGCCTCTCTTGGTTCAGGTTCAGCTGAACCCGTTTTCCAGACCACTGTGCATAGGTCTGCAGACTCCAAGGAGGCCCCTCTTTTTCCCAAAACAGACCCAGCTTTTCAAAGTCTTGCTGTCTATTTTAGCTGCCAAATTCCTAGGGAACCTATCCCATATGTCTGTTCTTGGCTTGAAACAGTTCTGTCCAGAACCTACGCATGTATTGCTTTGAAGGACTAATTGATTATTTTCTTTTTTTGGGATGGTGTTGGAGGAGTGATCTTAACTGCAGGTGGCAGGTCTATCATTGATTAATGTTCCTGTATTGCTCCAATTAACTTTGCTGGGATTACCTGCATGGTAATGTAACAACCATCAGGGTAGCAAAACACCTCTGTATTGCAGCCTGCCTTGGAGTTCAGGGCCATCTTCACAGAAGGGCTACCAAAAGTTTTGGGGTATCTCTTCCAGCTGGCTCAGTGTTTTCTAGAGGACCCCTTTGTTTCCCAGACTCGTCTGCTGAGATTTCTTATTGTGGCATTTCACTTCCTTAAATGCTTAGACTGGGAACAAAGCAGCTTCACTGCAGCTTCTGTAACAGATCATGCTGTGCTATTCTTGCTCCTCACAGCGCTGCCCTTTACTGCTGTACAATGTAGCTTTCTTTTCCACTTTCCATCTCCCGTAGGACGCGCTTGGCATGAGGAGAGTGTTCTGTAAAGGTGAAAGGAAAAAGTGCTAGACAATGCTGCCGTACATCTTAGAGACTGTATGGCAGCCCCTGTTGGGACTGACTGTTCCAGAGCGAGGTTTGAAATAGCTTCTGACTGCATCCTCAGAGTGACCAGGGTAGCAAGGGGTTTGGCTCTTGTGGCCAGGTGCTGCCAGTTACAGATGTGGAACTATTTGTATGATTTACCGTGATGTTGGAGAGGGAAAATGCGGTTGAGGTGAATGTTTTTCGTTTTGAGCAGGAAATGACTCAATATGACACAGGTTTAAAGTCCTGTACTTCAGGACTTTTTTTGCCCTCATGCCCTCTGTATGTCACCATTTTGGAAACGGGCTGCTTGAGACAGAATCCCTTCCTTAGGAGCTTTTTATAGTTCCGGCTTTCTCTTTTCATTCGTACCCTTTGGTAGTGTCAAGTGGCATCTGTGGCATGAAACTCAGGATGTTGTGAAATGTCCATCCTCAGACTGTCTGTGACAACGCTCCTCTCATCAGCAGGCAGGCAGACTGTGCTCCAGCAGGGCACGAGGTCTTGTGTGACCCTGGGATGGTCTGGTGGAAGTACAGCTTCTTCTAGGGCAGAGGCTGGGTCCGGCAGTAACCTTTTGTGGCTGTGTCACTGCTGCCACGGCATGTGTGGTGCTGTACCACAGAGTTTGGAGACCTCAGGCTCAGCTGGCCCCGTCTGCTTGTAACAAATGGTTTGGCTGACTTGCCTCCCTTGTCCTCCCTGGTATGCAGATCTGGGAGAGGTCACTGCTTTGTGTGAGAATCTAGCAGGAATCCTGTACTTCTGATTCCTGTACTGTCAGCCTGCAGCGGGGGCCTTCAGATCGGAGGCCCATGGTGACAGTAGGGCAGACCTTGCTGGAGAGGGGAGATTGTTACAGCTGCTGATCTGTGCTCTTGTGCTCTAGAGTCACAGGTAGCAGTGCCAACATACTAGCAGGGGCACAGGAATGGTTCAGGTAGAAAATGATCTATTTGGCAAAAAAAAAAGTTTCCTAAGATTACAAATAGTAAAGGGACTGTTTCTGGTAACAAGCCAAAAGATGCATCCCCTTGCGGTCTGAGGCACTCTCCTGTGCCACTAGGACTTCTTTTCACTTTCCAGTCATGATGGATTTGCAGTACTCTTCCAGCTCTATTTGATCTGTGGGCTAAAGGGTTAAAGCCTCTGCTTCTTTAGATCAGTGCCTTGCTATCAGCAAAGGATCTGATACAAAGCATGTGATATGATTAGAGTAGACTACTAGCCTGTCTCTTCTGTTGTTCAAGGAAGATTAGTTAATTCTAAAGCTTCACAGTCATTTGGAATAATAAGGCAGAGGCCTCTTCTGTTAGCTTTGTGATTGAGTTTTGGGGTTTTGGTTTATTTGGTTGTTTTTTTTTTTCTTTCTGCCACTTGAGATCTTGTGGATGTACTCTAGGAGGAGAGGTCTTAGGGAGAATCTGAGTGCCAGATGGCACTTCCATTCTCCAGTGGACTGATCTGTCAGCTGCAAGGGACTTCGTTGCTCTGGTGAGTCAGATAGCTTGGCAGGGTGTCTCCAAAGGGTTAATCTGAGAAGGACAAGGGAGTGCTCATTGCCCTATGCCCTTCTGAACAGGCGATCTCTGGTGCTTTGACTTGCAGAAGTGTGTGGCTTCAGCTATGAAATGAACTCCAGGAGAGCCTGCAATGACTTGGAATGGTGCTGAGTAAGCTCAGCTTCCTGCCTGTGCTGGATGCTGGTGCCCAGGCTCTGCTCAGCCCCATCCACCTGTCTGTGGAGGCGTGTGGTCTGAAGACTCAATAAGCAGAAGGGAGGTGGAGAGAGACGTTGTTTGTTCAAGTGCTGTGCAAGTTGCTAAGCTGTGGAAAACTTCCTGCCCTTGACGTAAAACTACTTTCTCTGCTAACTCCTGAAAAGAACCAAGAGAGCAGGAAACCTCACTTCCCAGGTCAAACAGGTGCTGTAACTTCTCAGAAACACGTTTGTCATGGGTATGCTGAGTCTAATCACCCACTAGTTATTTGCCCTAGCATCTGAGAAAAAGGAAGTAACTGAAAACCAGTTTGTTTGGAAAGGGAACTTTACAGTATAAAGTCCTCGACCTTGACCTCTTGCATTTTGTGGGAGGAGGAGGCAGAAAAGATAAAAATCAGTTATACTACTTGGCTCCTACCTAAGTCTCACGATCTCTGTTGTTGTCTCATAAAACAGGAAAAAAAGGCTTTCTTCCTGCCTGGATTGTGGTAGCTTTTGGGTGCTCTGGCAGGGGGGGAAAGCTGCTGCGTCTGAGGAAGGTATCTCCAAGCCAAGTAGTGTTGGGAGGGATATTGTACAGCTCCTTGGAGGAGATTTGTTGACCTCCAAGGCATTGCTTGCATGAGAAGGGAGGCAGAGGAGCCTGTTCTGTGCATGTACTTGCACCTGTGATTTCCAGGCTGATGGCTGGAGCAGGGAAACACTTTGAAGCATCTCCTGAGCTGCAGAACCATGCCGGGGAGAAGCTTACCTGAGCATGAGCAGAGTGCTGCTTGTCTGTGCTGGTCACCCTGCTGCAGTTCAGAGTGGAAGTCCTGCTCACAGGTTTTGCTCCTCTGTGAGGAGTTGTGGGGCAGGCCAGAGGTGGGGACTGCTTTTGACGCACTGGTGCCACTGACAGGTGTGGGAGCTGGTGGGCACATCCATTTCAGAGTTTAAGTTTGCAGCCTGACAGCTCCAAGTGCAGAAAACAAAGCTGAGCTGGTCTCGCTGTGGAAGCGATTAAAGAGCCAATGTAGTCAAGTGACAGAGTTGCCCAACCAGTTTTGTGAAAACTCTGCATTTGTACTGCATTGTGTGCTGGCTTTAGTCAGTGTGAAGACCTCTTTCTGGACCTGACCTGCAGAGCTTGTTGCACAACTAACGTTCTAATATGTGGTAATTAAAAAGAGAAAGTCCACTAAACTGTACTTTTGGCTATTTCTTCTGTCTGCTATTTCTGGTAAGTTGATTAATGTCTTCTACTTTTTTTTTTTTTTTNGGAGAATCAAATAACTTCTGGGACAGTTCGTGGGGGTTTAGGGTTGGTTTTTTCCTCCCATTTTTTTGGCAGAGTTGTATCTCTGGTCTCGATGCATGGAAAGTTTTGCTTAAATCGGAGAAATGCTGTCCTACAAATACTGTCATGCTGTGCAAGCATGAGTGTGTAGGCTGAAAATAGCAAAGAACTTTCTCAATTTGCCAGTTGTAGGGACTGAAGACCTACTTAAATGTTGGCTTTCAAACTGAAGTGTGAAGGCCAGATGTTCTCAAAACCTATTTCATTGCTTGTAAATATAGAGATGAAAACAGACGCTTCTAAAACCTCTGCTGCTCTTTGATACTGAGCTGTAAACCTGGTTTCTTTTCAGTGATATGATAGTGGTTTATAAATATCTGATCACTTCCTGTTGAGCATCAAAAGTACATTTCTAAGATACGCATTTCCTTTTTACAAAATACACAAGATGTGCGTGCTGTGATAAAACACACTAAAAATCTGAGCCGTAGTAGGTAGTCCTGTGGGTGCTTTCTAATCCAGGATCTTGCTGGAGGATGCAGCTGCTAGTCAGATAATTCACACAACAGTATATTAAATACAGAAGTCAGACGGAAAAGCTGAATGCCTTACCAGGCGCAGCAGGAGCAAGTCTGCCTCTGCAGTGTGAGCTGATGAGTCTCCTCAGAACCTGTTCCTGAGAAATCTGTTCTTTCCAGTGGTATTTCTGCAGTGCTTGCAGCCAGCTGTTGCCTTGCTCTAGTCTGCTCCCTTTGCCCCAGGAATAGCAAATGCGGAGGGACTGCATGCTCGTTTGAGTGTCTGTCCTGCAGATGTCTTGCAGATGCTGTTAGGGTCTCACTGTTCATGTCTGTGCTGGTAGTTCAAAGTTTGCTGACAATTAAGCGTGATGCTGCAGTTTGCAGGCTGATGTAGCTGTGCTGGTCTCTCTGTGCTTAGCCCTCAGACCATCTCCTCTACCTTGAAGAAAATTGCTTCTGCTTAAGAAGAAACTGCCTTTAGTACTAGATGGAATGAGAGAGGGTCTGTTGTTTTGTTCTGTTTTCAAAATTTGTATCGTGCAGAAATAGTTTTCTACCCTGTACTGACACTTTTCTTTCAAAAATTAACTTGTAGCTGTATCACTGACATACACACACATCTATAAAATATGTAATATCTCTACCTTAATTTTTAGGATCCAGTTTCTTCCTCAATCCTTCCATTGTAACTTGTGAAGAGGTGCTATTTGGAAAATCTCCACAACAAACATAATCTTGTTTATGTTTTCAAGGTCATTACACAGCTGGTATTATCTCAGTGAAGCTTAAAGGAAAGTTCAGTGAATTCAGACTTGGGTCATTCATCAGCTCTGTGGTTATTTGCTTGCCAGAGACAAGATGTACCTCCCAGGTGTACTGAAAGTCCAAGGCCTTTGTATATTAACGTCAGCAAGATGAACTCCTTAGGATATTCTTTGTATGTTAATGGGGCTGTTACTTACAGTCCCTGCCCTGAGGGCAGTGGTGTACCTGGTTAACAGGAGACTTAGTAACTCTGTCATTGTTCATTAACTGGTACAGTTGTGTGAAGCTGTCCTGTCCCATCAGTCATGATCAGGAGACTTCCTGATTGCCGAATGTCTGTTCTAAATGTGCATGGATAGAGAGGCAGCTGGGCTTTGGGGTGCAAGGGCTCAGAATCCTGCAAAGAGTAGCCTGTTTCCTCCTCTGCCTCATGGCTTTTTGAGCTGCCCCTTCCCCAGTCTCTCCTGCATGGGGATGTCTGCTTTGGAGCTGGAAAGTGACCATTTAGTGAGCAACTTCTTTAGTGTGCTGGCTTCTGTGGGTCTCTATCCAGCTATGCATCTAATCTGGTTCTGGCTCCTGGGTTGGGATAATACTCCAACAAGTAACTGCACTGGCCTTCAAAATGGCCTCAACCTCCTGCAAATTACTGTGGAGATAAACATCTTTATGGAACCAGCAGCATACTGATCTCTTCCTAGAGACACCTGCTAGTTGCTTTGGGCAGAGGGAGCCAGTTATGCAACCTGAGTACAGTAGTGGGAGCTACTCCATCTCCAGGATTTCTTGGTCAATCTGTCTGCAAATGAACCCAGCTTTGGTCAATGTTGTGGTGTGAGAAAGAAAAGACAGGGTGGTGAGACCAGATCAGGGGCAGCATTAGGTATTTTAAGTGTCCAGCCTTGTAATATCTTGAGGGAAATTATCTGTTGCAATGTGTAAGACTTAGCTTAGTGAGGTAGGTGGTGCTTGTTTGTTGTGTCAAGAAGCACCTGCAGTGCTTGAGGTCAGCTGAGGCTGCTTTGGAGGTTACTTCAGTGGACCAGCTGGACTTTCACCTGAAGATCCCACCTTCCACATCAGATGGAAGATGTGAAGAAGGATCAGAAGCCTTAGCAAAGTTGCAGAACCTTAGTTCATAGTGCTGGCTGCTGCATCTCTGCATCTGTCAAACTGGAAGTTTCTCCTTGAGCAGGCAGGAGGGATAGCAGAACTGAGCCAGCATGCCAGACTTACAGGACATTCGAGCTGTTTGTGGGGGCAAGGGAAATAGCAGCTTGTGAAGGCCAAATCTGGTGCTGGTTTGACCTCATCCTAGCCTGGTAGAAGCTGGTAGTAGCGCATCCTGTAGGGTCTGCCCTTATGTCCCCTGGTGTTAGAGCCTGAGGGGTGGTGGTGGGGAGCAACTGGTCAAAGTACACAGAAACAACCTGCAGCTTCTTTGAAACCAATTATTCCTGTCCTTAAGCAAGAGTACCTGGGGAAGAGGGGACAGCATCCTCAAGCTGTGTAGATGCAGTTAGATGTGAACTCTCTTTACCTGAATTGGAGTACTGGTGCTGAGTGTCAGAGCTCAGTGCTCTGGGGAACATGTGTACTGTCCTTAAGGGTTTGCATGAACTTTGCACTTCTTTGTAAATCTACTGAGACGGTGATTTCCACAGCTGTTCTGCTATGGTTTGCTTTATGTTTCTTCTTCCTTTTCTTTCATTGCACTCATAAATGAGCCCCTTATTTGTGCGGTACAGTAACTTGGCAGCTGAGGTAGTTCAGCTGCCAGAGCTCATCAGGGAGAAACCTGCGGATTGAGCGCAAGGGTGGTGCTGCAGAGGAGAGCTGAGCCCTTCCCAGCAGAGCTGTGTGGCCCAGGCATGTACAGTGCCAGCCTGGGCCAAATATCATGAACTTCACTGAGCACCAAGCATGCAGAGCTTGCTGGGTGGGGGCCGTACAGGATCTAATTGGATAGAGCAGAATTGCGATTAAAAATTAACTTAGCCTCTCTGCCCCTTAACTGGTGTAGTTATAATGTCTGTGCATGAATTTTCCCCCTCCCGCCTCTGTGGCCAGTGGTGGGGTCAGGAGGCAGAGGTATTCAACTCTCCCCATATCACCTGTCCTTCACCTCTTACAGGAGGGGGGCTGGGAGTTTCACAGGCTCCTGTGACAAAAATAAGTTAATCTCTGAGCTGTGATGGGACTCCTCTGCAGTCGCTAACAAAGCAGGGCTCTGTCTGCATCTCTTCAGGCAGACATGTCCTGGAGTTTATGTTCCTGCTCCAGATACAGGTCTTGCTGTCATTGCTCTTGCTGGGAGAACGACAAGCCTGAGAGCTGGAGGTCATGGAGGGGGCAGGAAGCCATCCCCTGATGCCAGTCTAGCCTGTGCAGACCTGTTCCATTCCCTCCTGGTTGGAAACCCCTGAGTTCTGGATCAATTGATGCCTTCCTGGAATTAGTTCTCCCTTCAGGTCCTGGGACTGAACCTCAGCTAAGAAAGGCCCTGGATCAACTACACAGCAGCGACACGGCTGTATTGGCAACCAGGGTTTTATCGCAGTAGTTCCTCAAAGCAACACACTGCATAAATGATCCTGCATATCTTTACAAGGTGGAGAATGAGAGGTTGGAAGAAATGCCATTCTGCAAGCTGATGGTCTCTTAGGAAATCCTCTGCAGAGCTGGCAACAATCTGGAGAATGACAGGGAAAATTAGGATGTCTATGTACAGGACTGTTGAAGAGAGTGGGCCTGGGGATGAAAATTCAGATGGTCAAAGCAGTAAGAGTGGAGAAGGAAAGAAAAAAACAAGTAATTGTGGACAATCAGTGGAATTTGAAAGCTGCAAACTTCATGTATTTAACCTTTGCCTGCATTGCTGCAAGACATTAAGGCTCAAAACTTGACCAGCTTCAGAAGGCACATAGGCAGCTCTGACTGCAATACTGGCTTATGGTACCAAAGCTGCCTTTTTGCTGCCGAGTGGCCTGTGGGTATGCCTGGTTATGATAACTCCAAGCTCATCTGCTTCCAAACCTGACCTATCTCGAATTCTGTTGTGCTGCTGCTTCTACTGTATGACAGTGTTGCTAGTCTTGTGACTGTGCAATTTCAGGAGTTGGAGATTTGAGGAGTTTCATTGATGTAGTGAACAAAAGTAAGTTAATTTCCAAAGAACAGAAAATTGGAAAAATAGTATTTCAGTGGAGCTCTAAAGTGTCTTAAAAGGAAAACCTTAAGACCCTTTTTCTCCTCTGACTTGAAAATTGTACTTTGAATTACTCTATGGCTAGGAGCTATGAAAGAGATACATTGCCCTGTGGCAAGAAGAGAATGTTGCATAATGCTGTAATGCCCAGTTGGGGTTTGTTGTTTGTTTTGAGTTTTTTTTTAAATAAACATTGAAGATGGTATGTCTTTAACAAGTAGCTGGGAGAAGAGCCCTGAAAGCAATATTTTGCTCTTGTTACCTCAGGCATATCTTCCACAGTAAACTTGCTTAACTGCTTAATTAGCTGAAATAGCTTTTATAAAGATCCTAACAGCTCTGCAAATCTCTGTTTTCCTGACTAATCAAAACAGTGTGGGCAGAGTTGGAAATAGGCAGCACATGCCTATTTAGTGCTGGGAAGTAAGTCAGTGAGTACTGGGGTCTGCTCCTCCAGTTGAAAAATTAGGAGGATTTCACCTGGGATCAGATGTCTTAAGGTAAGAAGTCCAGGGCATTGCGCAGGAGGTTGTTAGCTAGCTTAGTTCTTGGCTAGGTTAAAGAGGAGAAAAGCATTTGTAACCCCCACAACAGGAATGCATCATTGCCTAGGGATATGGCTGCTGTTGCGTTCTGGTTAGACTGCCAGGCTCCGGTTTGTGATGCTATTCAGAGGAGAGGTGTTCATGATGAAGCCAGGAAGCAAGCCAGCTGGATGGGAAAATTTACATCTTAGTTATCCTCTCCAAGTGCAGCCTTAGGTGTTGGTACCTTCCAGGACCAGTGGCCTGAGAGAACATTTCTCCCGCAGAAGAAAGGAGGAATTCTGCTAACAGAGAGCCTTCATTCACTTTTCCTAGGTTGGTAGTGGTGCAGCTGTTGTATAGTGCATCTGTGCTGGAACAGAACCAGCTCATGACTGATGGCTGCACCCAGGGGCACTGGAAATGGGAATGCTATCTCTTTGGTGTACATATGGACCAGAAACAATCACAGGACTTTTCCAGGGCTCATTTGAAGGACCTGCTTTTGGGTGCTGCTGGCTTTATGGCCTCTGACCTGAGGAGTTAACTGAAGAAAATCTGACTGAGATGTTGCCCATCTGGCTGAGCAGTAAGAGCTCCTTAGGTGTGGTGATTGCTGTACAGATGAGATTTTTGAGATCAGTCTGTAGCACAGCTGGCTGACATTTTATATCTGTGCTGCTTTCCCATCTCAATAACATCTTGCTAGGTGCTGTGCAGTGATGGGCTTAGCACAGTCTCTAGCCGCGGCATTCCTTGAAGTTAAGAGCAGCAACTTCAGCCACCGAGTTCAGACTTGTGCTCTCTCCTGGTAGTTTGAGGATGACTATTGCTTGTTGGGAAGGCTAGCCAGTTATAACAAGGCCCACATACCAGTTTAGCTCCAGAGTTAACCTAAATATTTAATAGGATTAAGCAAAAGCCTTTGATTGAAACAAAAGAACGTACTGGGTTCCGGTGATCCTTGGTACACCCAGGCTGACAGCAGAGAACCTTGCTGACCTTGCTCTCTTGGGGCTTTTTCTTCCCAGGCCAGACTGGTGACCCCAGCCAGGTACTGCTCTTCCTCTGGCTGGTGATTCTTAAAGTGGCATGGTCTGTTTGGAGCAAGGAGCTAGGTAGAGCAAATTTTAAGGAACTTAGAAGTTCTCTGTTGTTTATATAGGAAACATAACTGAGTCTGGGGGAGGAAGGAGAAGCAGGAAAGCTGACAGAACCACAGAATGGGTCCGGTTGGAAGGGACTATCCAGTGGGTCATCTGGTCCAACCTCGCTGCTGAAGCAGGGTCGTGCTAGAGCACGTGACACAGGATTGCAATCCAGATGGTTCTTGAATACCTCCAGTGAGGGAGACTCCACAGCCTCTCTGGGCAATCTCTTCTGGCATGTGGTCACATGCACAGCAAAGACGTTCTTCCTCATGTTCAGGTGGAACTTCCTCTGCACCCATTTCTGCCCATTGCCTCTTGTCCTGTTGCTGGGCACCACCAAGCAGAGCCTGGTTCATCCTCTGACACCTTCCCTTCAGATGCTGACGGACATTGATGAGGTCCCCTCTGTCATCTCTTCGCCAGGCTGAACAGATCTTACACTCTCAGCCTGTCCTTATAAGAGAGATGCTCCAGCCCCTTAATAATCTTTGTTGCCTTTAATAATCTGTGTTGCTCCAGAAGCTCCATGCATCTCTTTTACTGCTGTCAGGGAATTGAAGTGGCTTGCATCACTTTTCACCAGCACTAGTGGCTAGGGTTGGTGTTTTGGTTGATGCTGCTATTGCAAAGTCCATATAAATAGTGATAGAATTAGCATTGTATCTGTGATTAAATCTCTTCTGTAACTGCTGATAGCTCTGTATCACTCTTCAGGAGATCTTGGCAGCAGTGACTGTAGTGTAGTGCTGGCCTGTTTTGCTGTCTTGAAAAGGCAACTCTGGTATTCTCTGCTGTCTGTGCATGTGCTCTGAGACCCACCAGATGATCCAGAGCTCTGCACAGGGTAAGGGTGTTGCTCTGAAGCTGCCCAGAGGACCTGTCTGTAACATAACTCATTGTCTGTCTGCTTTCCCCTTAGGTCCTGTAAGTGAAAGAAGATGGGGTCTGGCTGCCTAAAAGTCACCAAGTACTTCCTCTTCCTTTTCAATCTCCTGTTCCTTGTAAGTATTGTGAGCATCTGTGGAGTAAGAAGGAAGGCCTGGACCAAAATTAGCTGGAAGATGTTTTTGGTTTTTTTCTGGTTGTTGGCCCAGTGTGTTCATTAAATAAAATGGCCACCGTTTTGGAAAGAGGGAGGGAACCCCTGAAGTTGAGGGATGTCAGAGCTGCTATGTGTGTCTCAGGTAAGCCAAGCAGCTCCACTCCCAGTACCCACCTGCTGCCTCCGGTGCACACAGCTCCCTCCCTGCCCTGGGAAGGGAAAGCAGGAGTTATGGGCTCTTTCTTGAAGGAGAGTTGTTGTTAGTACTTTCTCTGACACATCTGGAGCAGCAGCTGAACTGTCCCTAAGCAGCAAAGCTACAAAACCTGCCAAGTAATGGCAGTGCCCTCCTAAATAGGCCAGGCAGGCTTCAAAGAACAACTCTAATTTTGTTTGAGTCCCAACGGCTGGTTTTGATTTGTAACAAGATGAATTAGTCCAAGTCTCCTGTTTGAAATGGAGTTGGGAGGTGGGGGAGACTGGGACAGGCTTGTCTGGGGAAATAAAACAGCCCACTGGGTGCAGTCATTTTCAAGTGTGAGGCTTAGCAAAAGATGAGCTCCTTTTGGAACAGATTGGGTCTGGGAGGGCCACACACATTCTTGCATATATATTTCTGGTGCTTAGATATTGTGTGTCCTGCGGATGGTGATGATACTGTTGGCAATGCCTTCCTGCAATGGAATGGTGTAGTGGGGAAGTGCAAGGTTTCAGCTTTCCACATGTCAGCAAGAAAACAGCCTGTCTGATATTGTTATCCTTTGTGCAGTGTGTAAGGAAAAGAAGGGGTCAGGCTGGGAGGGGAGGGAGGGAAGTGAATCATGATAAGGTGAGCACTGCTTTCTGGTCTCTGTCCTTGCACACAGCTTCACTCCTGCTTCCTGCATGGCTGCACTGTGCTGGTAGCACACAGGATGGACTTGAGTCACATCGGGATCTGGTTTTCCTTGGCTTACTGTGCTCGCTCTTTGCTCTCTGTGTTTTCTTCCATCCTAAGGGTAGTTAACTGCAGTCTAATGGTCCGAAGTCGGGGGTGCTCAGGCATCCATGGGGAAGGCTCTTGGGAGAGAGAGGTGAGGAGAGGTGTTTGAAGTGCCACTAGGTCTTTCTGAGTATGATTTAGTCCACTTTAAAGATGGGAAAAATAATCTGAATCCAGGCCTGTCCTCCTACTAGTGCAGGACTCCGTGGCAGATGTCAGCATCCAGTCTCTCTCCTCTCTTGAAGAAGTGATAAATTTTAAGCAGCGTATAACAACCAGTCTGCCTTGAGAAGCAGAGCTGTATTTGTTAAGACAGTGTTTGAGTCTTGCTGAAGCCCAGTATCGGGGCACTGTCTAGTTTTCCTTTATGCCCGAACCTTGGTCTGAGCTCATTAGCTAATCCCTATGTAGAGAAAGTTCTCCCCAAGAAAGCCAGCCTAGCACGGAGGGAAGGAGGAGGATGACAGCCTGAAATACTGCAGTACCTTCCAACACTGTCACTGTTTTTGCTGTATGCTGTCAGTGGTCATTGTGGCATCTCTATCCCACATTGCCTTTCTCTCCCTGCTCTGCTGAGCTGGGTGTGGTTGCAGGCAGCCTGTGGGGATAGATGTGCTCTCAGGAGGCAGAGGTGAACTGCTTTGTTGGGCTGACCCACATCTGTGCTGCACTTTCCTAGATTTTGCAAGACTGTGAGGATGGCAGGCACTGAATCCCTCTCTGGGTCCTGGAGAGGTTTGAGAACTCCTGTCTGGGTGGCAAGTGATTGGAAGTAGCTGTTCTTTGTCTTGTGCACACTCTGCTCCAAGCCAGCTCCTCTGGTGTAGCACCTAGCCCCACTCTGTCTTGTGGAAAGCTGATCTGATTCACTGAGCTGGACCTGGAGAGCAAGAACTTTAGGGTAGGATGTATTGTGAGAAGGTCTGTGCTGACTGAAGGGAGAAGCTGCTTTAAATGAGCTCTTTAGCCCTGCCGTACAGCCCAGGCACTGTCTTCCCCTTGGACTGCTCTGTCAAAGTAAGGTCTCCAAAGCCACTGTGTTCTGGCTGAGCTTGATACCTCTCTAGAGTGAAGATTTTGAGTGTGCTTCTGTCTTGACTGACAGCAGGCTTTTTGCGTGTGCCAGGTGTTGAGGAAGGTGGCATACACTACTCCCTCCCTTTGATAGGAAGTTGTTGACCTGAGGCGTTTTTCCATTATTGTTGTTCAAGGTGTAAATTGGGGAGGGTAGCTGGTGATTCTTGACCTTGTACAATGTGGTAGAGCAATATTAATCTAGCAGAAAAACTGCTTGTATTGAAGTGCTGTGAGCTTGTCAGCACAGACAGGTTTTGAATGCCTTGTGCTGGTTTCCTGAAGCTGCTGAGCTTTGAGGAGAGTGCTTGTGCAAAAGTGAGCACTAATGCTGCTGACAGAGCCCTGTGTCTGCTCTGGACCTTGAGCTGAGCCTGTGTGATTGCACCCTGTGCAGGCCAGCCCTTGCTGGCTGAAGTGTGCTCTTCAGCCTTGCTGGTGATTGAAGCCTTTAGAGACATGCTGGTGACTCTTTTTAGAAATTAGGCATTGAAATAGCACTTCTCTGCAGCTCGAGGTCTGTGAGAAGGTCGCTTGCTATAGCTGAAGTAGTTCAGGGACTTCTTGGAGCCTTACTTCAGGGAAGGGTTTGACCTCCTTTGGTTAAAGGGAAGAAGGTTACTTGGGCTGCCTGCCTGCTTGCTAGAAAAGATACCGGATAAGCTTGGAGTATAATCTTCGTTTCCTAATCAGAATTTAACACGTCTACCTTCTTGGCTAGCAGACACGTGCTGCAGCACATGCTTCTCCTTAAAGGAAAAACAGCTCCGTGAGACAAATTTACCAGTCTCTGGCAACTATTTCTTTGGAATATATAACTGTCTCTCCTGCTTCTAAGCCTTCAGTAAATGCAGCAGAAGGCTACTACCTAAAGCAAAGCCTGGAGTTTCAGAGCCTTTCTGTTGGCCCCTGTGCCAGGCTCAGTGTTACGTCACACAATCCTAGCGTGAAGGAAAGCAGTGCTGGGCAAGGACAGCTGGGAACCCCCAGCTGCTCTTTCCAGAAAGATGAGTCAGCTCCATGACAGCTTAGTTTTTTCCAAGCCCCTCTTGGCTAGCTCTCTGTGGGAAACTGCTGACCCTGTCTTGAGGGATCTGCATCCTTCTGGCTTGGGTGTGGAAGGAGATTTTATTGAAACTGGGGGTGAGACCTCCACCTCCCAGGAAGGAAAGGAGACATGTGTTCCCCACTTCAGGAGTTTACAGTAGTGGAGCAGAGGAATTAAACTCCATGGAAAACAGATGTGATTTCTTCTGTGGAGGGTCTGAAGCCAAGCCTTGCTAGGCAGAAGCAGCCTTGCTATGTTATGCAAACTCCTGAAGATGCTGAGCAGAGATACTATCCTCCTAGGAAGTAAATATACTTTTGTTAATGGGATAGTGTTTTCTCCCTGTAGTTATTGTCTCCCTGCCTTCCCCTTGTAGTGTTTTCTGCAGCAGCTCCTGGCAAATGCACAAGTTGTGGACTGGAGCAAAGATCAGAGTGAAGACAGGCCTTGGATAGTCTGTGCACCTCATAACAAATAACTTCCCAGGAGCTCTGCTCAGCAGCCCTTCTGTGTTTTGTCAGCAACAGCAAAACTTAGGTGACATTTCAGGGTCAGTGAACCAAAAGGGATGTCACATACAGCCCGGTTTGCATCTCTGTTAAGACAAATGTTTATTAAAAGTATAGTTTAAATATGAGACTGCCTTAAACTGTCAATTCAGCAGTTCTTGATACTACCAAGTTTGAGAGGAGTTTTTTAGGTGTCCCAGCTGTTGCGTGTACGAGGGGCCTTTCTAGCTTGAGCAGCAGACTGAGCATTGTGGGTGCAGCATGTTGGGACATAAGGCAAGGGGGAATTATTTTTTCCTGGGAAACAACAGCTATGTGCTTTCTGAAGCTGAGTCAGTATGCTCTTCATAGGTGGGAACTTGCTTGATGACTTTTTAATGCTATCCCCAGAGCTAACTACAGGTTGTACCTTCTGCCGAGACAGGAAAGCTTGCAAGCAGCTTATTTCAGACTGTGGCTTTATCTTTGTTCAGAAAAGCTTCTTTGTATGAGGAGCTGAAGCCTAGTGTAAACTTTCAAAATGTGGAGCCAATGTCTGTCCATACAACGCCCTGCCAGCTTGCTTCAGGTGGTGGTTCCGCATTTTCCTTGTCTCCCAAGAATTAGAGCATTATCTAGTGAAGCACAGAATTTCAATCTCTCTTTAGCCCTGTTAGTTTATTTCACTTTATCCTATCTTGAAATCCTGCTGATGTGAGAACAGCTGCTTGCAGTTCACTTGCAGTTGTTGTCCGCTCCTTGTTTCTTCAAAGCCTGTTTTAGACCTTTGCACAAGTGTTTTCCAGTCCTAGTTGACTGAACAGCCCAAGTTTCAGCTTCTTACCAAACCAGAAGACTTGCTGATACTTGAAGGCTAAAACAGAGCATGCTCCCCCCCCCACCTCTCAAAGTGAGATGGGAAAATGTGTGCGTTGCTTGACTACTGAGTTCACTGTCTGGATTCAGCTGAGTCCTCACAGGGACGTATTGCTCTACTAATCCTTGCCCTAGATAAGACTGTGTGGTGAGCAAGGCAGAGGCCACGGCTAATGTTTCATAACTCTTGAGTCTGTTGGGGCTCAGATGTATTGGCTTGGGGGGCTGAAGTGTTCTGGCATAAAGGAGGGGCCAAGCCAAAATGCCTAAGCTTGGCTTTAAGAAGGGTGAAGCACTTTGCTCAAGGGAACCTACTGCTGGTTTTTTGTCTTGGTGGTTTGAGGCCATAGCATTGTAACAGAGCCTGACAAGCCAAAGATTTCCTGCCTGGAGAGGCTCCAGCTGCCAGATATCTAATCCTTTGTCAGCTATCTTCCAGCACGGCCCTTAGAGTCACAAGTTTGTCTATTAAAAAAAAAAAATTAAAATCAAATGTGTTTGTCTTTCCTTGGTTCTTCACAGAAGCAATACAATTACCTTTTGCTTCTGACAACCGTGGTCTAGCAGCAGGGTGTCTCTTCCTCGGACTGTTTTGAATGGTCCTCCTATACAACATCATGTGCTATGAAAATACTGTGTGAAAAACTGCCAAGCAGATCTTGGGGCTCCTATGCAGTTGGCTGAGGCATTCTTCCTGGAGTTGTGCTAATCCTGTTTACTCTGGGAGGAGTACTGTAGGGGAGATGGGTGGGAACAGCAAAGGAATGATTGTTTTTAGTCTGGAAGTATGGATAATAGTGACTGCCTCCTCTTATTTGTCTAAGCTTATAACTTACACAAAACCCTCTATGTTTTGTTCTTGCTGTTTCAGGTTCTGGGTGCTGTGATCCTGGGGTTTGGAATATGGATTCTGGCCGACAAAACCAGTTTCATTGCAGTTCTACGTAAGACCGTGTTTCTTCACCTTCCTTCTTTTTCTGAATTACTCTGGGGCTGTGTTTGACCATGGTGTAGTTAGGAAAAGCAATACTTTCGTGCGTGGTCTGTGGCCTGAGCAGTAACACTGTTTAGCAAGATGGGATTGTTATCAGGGACACAGTGAAAGGGAGCAATCCTGGAGACACTGCATTCCTCCTCGTCTTGTGGGTTGGAACACCAGGACCAGACTGAGTGAGACCATTGCCTCTTCAACCAACAATCCAAATAGTTTGTCTTAAACACAGGGGCTGATACTTCATCCTATTTTCACTGCATGCTCTGTGTTTCCACAATGGTTTCCTTATTACGATCATGTGCGAAGGCCCCCGATACCTTAATGCAGTTTAGCTGTGCGAGTCTTCCATTCTTCCACTGCTTTCTTTCTGTAATGATCTATTTCGATTTGAATGTTTTAAATGCCAAAGAAAGTAAGTACCTGGTTTTATTGATGCTTCATGTGCATTGAAAGTTGACAGTATGTTTGTTCCTAAGGAGTGGAGGATGCAGATTTGGGGGTGTGGGTGTGTGAAGTCTTTAGTGCTTTGACTTCTAAAACATACTCTTGTATACACTAATGAGACTTACACTGGGCATCAGAGGTGTTCTGTGTTGTGCATGGTGCTTAGCTTCCTTTCCCTAAAGTCGGCCACAGACTTTGACTTGAGTCTTAAGAGGGCCTGCTTTCTGCTGAAACCAAAAAACTGAGCTGGCTTAGCAGAGTCTGGGCTTCACAGGATTGTGAGTGGACTTTCACCATGTGAGTATCTCAGCTCCATCTTTCACAAGCTCCGCTTCCTTTGAGCTTTTGCTTAGAAACACTTCAGGCTTTTCTGCTTACTGTGGCTCTGGTTACTTGTCACTACCTCGAGAAGTGCTGAGTTAGGCACCAGCCTCAGATGATGCAGGAGGGCTCCCTGCATGTGGGGAATGAACAGTAATGGCATTCATAGCCCTGTTCCCAACTACACTGATTCTGCAAAGGGCTTTACCTCTCAAGTCCTGCTGAGCACTCTGGCCTGGTTTGGACGGTGCTTGGTGGAGAAGACACCTCTGCTAATACCACACATGCAGATACTGCTCCTTACTCTGCTTTTGTGCTCTGGCATCTGGCTTGCTTCTGCAGCACTACAAGGTCAAGAAGCACAACAAGGGGTGTTGGTTAATAAAGTGGGGGCATGAGCAGAAACAAACTCTTAATATGCGTAGCCTAAAAGGAGCCTATCGTGGCCTGGCTGTTTGCAGTACCCCTTACAGTCTAAGGTGGGCTTAGTACCAGCAGGTCAGCAGCTGATTCCCTCAGGTTGATGGGTGTTGCAGCCACTTGTGGAGGGAGAATTCCCTGAACTTGGCTCTGTTTCTTCCCGTTTACTCGGAATCTCTGCTAACAGAGCATTTAAGGATTTAGTTTCCTTCCTGGAGATTTCCAGTATCAGCTCTCTCCCTGCCCCCTCACTTCCTTTCCCATGCCTTGCCCCTCTTTCCCTCTGCTTTAGTAACCTAGGCATCAGGGAGGGCACTCCAGCTGCTGCCAAAGGAGCCTGTTGTACTTGCTTGGCTGCCTGCCCGGCGCAGGGAAAAACACGGAGTGATAGCAAACAAGCAGGAGTTGGATGCCCTCAGAGCCTTCTCTTGCAAGACAAGACTATTGCAGATGAGAGGTGCACGTGCAGCTCCTGTCCCCTGACACTGTCGGTTCTCCAAGGGGCTTTTGGGTTGGAAATGCCTTCCTCTTTCTTCTAATGGGAATTTGACGAAGCAACTGCTTTCTAGCACTTTGGAGGGGCTGCAACCTGGGCACTTGAACACTGACTTGCATGATAGCTGAGCTGAGTTTTAGGGAGGGAATAGGGTAGACTTGTGAAGGCCACTCCTGTAAGGCTCCTGCTTCAGTAAATGCTTAGCAGTATCAGCACATAACCTGCACAGCAAGAGTCACAGGACTGGTGAGGAAGCAGGATCCTGGGGTTTGTGGCATATGTCCAGCCAGGGAGAAATTAATCAAGGCCTGGAAATTAATCAAGGCTGATGCGACCTGTGTGGCAAATGGATCTGCTTCACTTCTCAATAACTGAATTTTTCTCTGTTCAGCATGTTTTAGGGAAAAAAGTTTGGAAGCTGGTGGCTTGTGCCAGCTATCAGAAGCAGGGGGAAGTATATATTAGGGGGAGAGTATCAGTCTGGGCTTGATTATTCTCCTTTAACATATTTCAGGAGGAGCTTAGAGGAAGTTTGCCTCCTGAGACTTCCTTAGTTCAGGAAACTAGATGCTGAGCTCTAAGGATGTTATTTTCATTAATCACTGGACATCCAGAATTCCCCTACATTCTGCAGCTTGCAGATTTGTGAAAGTCTTTTAATGATAAATGAGGTTCCTAGTTACTGTTTCTAGACAGAATATGTCTTCAACTTTTGTGCTGTAATGATTGCTCTCTCCAATCCTGTTCTGCAAGAAATAGTCTGCTGACCAACTCAAATGTAAGAGTTTTTCTTCTCTTGATTGCAGTACTAAATGCTAAGGGGAGGGGGCTGACAGCACCAGCGTGGCTGAAATAACCTGACCTAAACTTGCTTGAAAAACTGTTGAGTATTAAAAAGCGTAGACATTACAAACAGTAGCAATGGAGAGCTAGGATGATTTGTAAAAGTAGCTAATTTGGGCATTATATTTGTTCTGATCCTGTGGAATAGCATCTGTTTGCAGGGTGTCGTGTACAGGTGCTGCAATAGCCTGTGGTAAGTGCCTGGCAACAGGCCATTCAACACTGACTTGCTAAGCAACCTGTTGCATCATCCGTGCTCAGCACTAGCTGTGGCTTGCTTCATGTTTCACTCCACACAGCTAGTGTGTCCCAGAGTTGACTGTAAGTGGATAAGTGAAAACAAGAGTGGCTGCAACAAGGAACAGTTCATTAAAGTGAAAAGGCTACCCAAAAAGGGGGTTTAGGACTTGGAAGAAAGCTTCCCTGAAGATAGCAAAGGGAATTGAAGCAAATAGACAGTAGTTCATCTTTTATCTTACTTTTAGGAGTAGATAATTTATCTTACTCTTACTCAAAGTACATTCATGAAGGAGTAAAATTCCAATAAGCAGGTAACTTTCTCCAAACGAGGTTCATTTGTTTGGAGTGACTTTGAGTCTTCCAGACTCTGGGGACATGCAGGATGGCTTTTAAGTCTACCTTCCTCAAAATACAACCAGAAGCATCTTTCTGTCACTGTGTTTGGCCCACCTCTGTGCCGTCCCTTTGTAGCAGACAAAGACAATGATCAGTAGATATGGAGACAGTTCTATAAATGGTGATGGCAGACATATTTTTTGTCAGTAGCTAATGTTGTTTCCTCTCCTGGCTCCTACAGAGATGTCATCTACCTCCCTGAAGACTGGTGCACACGTCCTCATTGGTGTTGGGGCACTCACCATGCTGATGGGGTTCCTGGGCTGTCTTGGAGCAGTCAATGAAATTCGATGTCTCTTGGGTCTGGTGAGAGTATTCATGCCTGTTTTAGAGCCAACCTTTAATACCTCTCCTGAAAAATATCTTTTGGATTGTAGATGGGGCTCTGGTCTCCTGGGGATGCTGTTTCTGCTAGGTCAACTCAGATCTAGTTCTTAATTTGCACACATTAAGTTCTCCAGCAGTCAGCAGACTGCAGCAGAGCTCCTCAGACATTGCTGGTAATGATCTCATAACTCTGAGAGAGGATGTCACTGACACTTTCTGCACAGGGTGGGTTGAAGACTGCCAGCTGAGATGTGTACCCTGTCCCTCTCACCCTGACTTCCCAGTTGGCACTGTGCTCTCTATGGTGGCAGATCAAGTTCAAAGGACAGTGAAAGAAAAGAGGAAGAGTGACAATGTCCTGCTGTGTTACATCTCTGGAAAGTGCAAGAGTCAAGTGAGATCCAACTAGGAATGTCCTGTGTGTCAGGACCTCTCTTCAAACAGTTAATCTGTAGGAAGTTTTCTGTCCATGATGGGTGAGATGATACCAGCTTCATACACCTCAGCCTGCTACTCGACTCTGGCTTAGTCAGAGCACATATGTATTGGAAACCAAGCATGGCACACATTGTGTGTCCTGGTATTAGGAGCATCTCCTAGTCTAACAATAGTAGCTGCCATCATTTAAAAGTAACTTCAGCAGTTTGCTGGTGAATCCTTAATTTAGATCCTCAAACAAATTAAATAGCATTTTTAAAAAGGTAATTGATTAAAAAAATAGGTTTGTAAAACTGACTCTGTTTTTTTTCCTGTTGAGGCTCAGGGTAGGTAGAGTCCAGCTGAGTGAATGAGGCCGCAGTGGTCTGGGAATGGAGTTGGACATGGGAGAGAGAGTCTCAGTTGGAATGACACATGCAGAGAGTGCTTGTAAACCCCCTCGGTCCTGAAGTCTTTCTGTTGACGTGATGGGAGAAGTGCTGAAGGGCAGTGGTCTGATGTTGGTGCTTGTACTTAGGCCTATTCGTGGGAAAGCGTTGTTGATAGCAGAGTTTGTCTGCAGGCAAAAAGGCATTAGTTCAATGTTGTGATTTCTCTTGTATATGAAATTTTATTAACTTTTATGTACAGACCTTTCCAAAGGCTGATACTGATTACCTATTGTTTTTTGTTTCCAGTGCTTCACCTGCCTGATGTTAATCCTCTTAACTCAGATTGCTGCTGCACTGGTCATCTATTTCCAGAAAGAAACGGTAAGTTTTTATTACTGTGTGTCTTTTCCTTGGTCTTGCCTTGGGAGAAGGGTGATACCTAGAAATTCTTCCTTCCAAACTGGGCTATACTGCTAGCAGGCATAACCAGAGTCTCTTTTTCTCTACCCCAGCTTAGTAGCTTTGCTGTTTGATTTTTCTGTATCTGCCTCAATAGTGCCTCTTTCTCAAGGATTATGAAGCTTTATTTGGTTTGCAGGGTTTATTTTTGGGTAGTGGGAACAGTGAAAAAGAAAAGTCCTGAAATGCTTTAGACCACACCTCCTCCTCTTGATCCTGCTGTAGACAACTATTTGGGCATGTAGGAGCAGTGGTTATTGCCATGTTGCCATCACTGGTACCTTGAGGAGTTACCAGCCTGAGTGCTTTTTTCACTGGTCTTCCTCCTTGTGCCATCTTGTTCTGTCCTTTCAGTCTTTCTGCATCAGTGTGTAGAGCTCTTCTTGGAAGAGCTGTCCTCTTTCCCCCGGAGCAAACTCAAGTATCTGGTGGTTTGTGTTCTACAGCTGGAGCTTAAAGCCGAGTGGTTTAATATTTTGAAGTGGCTCCCGTTGTCAGGAAGGCAGTTTCACAGTGGGTGCTTCTAGAGCTCCCACGTGCTTCGTAGTGTCAAAGGGAGTAATTTTTGAGCTACGTAAGTGCATTGCAGCAGTCCATCCTGCCTATAGGCAGCACCTGGTCAGGCCTTCAGCTACTTGACAGCTAAACTGGGAGTGACGTTTATACAGTGGGAACAAGTTATAGCTGTGGGGTCACTACTGCCTTCTGGTACCAGTCGTGGGTAACCCTGTCCTTCGCTACATGACGGTATTTCTATACCACTGTATGGCTGTGCTTGCCTCTCCTAAGCCAACTCTTTAGCTAGATGGTTACAGAAAGCAGAATGGTTGAGGAAGTTGTGGATGGGGCCTGGTGGAGAAGTTTGGGGGCATGGGGAAGGTGCCTGTCACCATCATAACGGATCTGAGCTTTGTGCTGGGGTGGCTGTGAGCAGCTGTTGTCCGGGACTTTGCCAGATGTGGTGTGACTGTAGCTTGCTCTCTGGGCTGGCAGAAGCTGAAGGAGAAACTGAAACAGTGACTAAAACTGGTGTGTAAAGATGATTCTCAGCAAACAGCTCTGACTAATGCAGATGCGAAGGTGTGGGGATGGGCATTCCCCTGCAATGGGGAAATGTGTCTTCAGACCAGGAAATTCTGTATCTCTGTTAGCATATCTCTCCACCTGCCAATGTACTCTAGAAAACTCCAGCTTTTAAGCTGTGGCTCTTCGTTTAAACCTCATCAGACCAAGGAGAGTTTAAAAGTGCTGGGGGTTGTTCTGCACAGTTGTTGGAGCCAATGTGACTGAGATCATCACTGGTACAGATCTGGGAGAATGGTCAGGGAAGCTGGGCTTTGAACAGATGCTCCTGTTCAGTCCCTAATGAACAAAATTAATGGAAAAGCTCTTCTAGAGCCATTCTGTTTCTGGGATCCTCCAAAGCACCTGCCTAGAGCACTAAGAAAATCTGTTTGAGGAAGGTCTTGGCTGAAACCTCCAGCACAGTGGTTTGGGGCTGCGCTTCAATGCTGCTGAGTCGCTCTGCTTCGCTGGCTGTACGTCATCCCAGGGCAGCTTGGAGCACAGTGAGGCACACTGAAACTGCTCAACAGCCAGTCCTAAGACATCTCTTGTGTTCTTTGTGTTTATTTCTTTCTGACTTCGGGGACTTGGTTAGATATAAAACAAGGAATAACAAGAGTGCAGGAAAGTATTGCGGGTCCAGAATGTAGCAAGGTGATACTCGCTCCTCTGCTTGTAACAGAAGTATTTCTGTGGATTCACTTGATGTTATTGTTGGCATATCTGTTCCTTTTTGATGTCAAGATCCTCCCCCACACTGACGTAACAAAAGTATACTGAAACAGAGTTAATGTAACTGTAAAAGGCTGAGCCTCTGACAGGAAGGCTGCTGCTTTGCCTCTCCCATGGGCATTTTTAGAGGAATGCCCCTTCAGACTGGAATTGCCCAGTACTTTTGAGAGGATGTTGATGCAACGTTCATTTCCCTACATTTGTTGGTGACTAAAACTGTGGGGTGGGGTTTTTTTATGGACAACAAAATAGTAACATCACAAATGTTGCAGATGATATTCTACTCCCTGAACTCAGTGTTGCTACTCCCCTACATCTAGTGGATCACAAGCCCCTAAACGTGAGAGCCTGGGCAAGTTCTCTCCTGGCCTAGTTCACACAGTTCTGTGCAGCTTGGCTCTAAGTGCCTTGTGTAAAGGAGAACAGTGGTATTTTGGGAATAGCCCTACTTGCTAGCTATTGTTTGCAGCAAACCGGCCTGTGTGATTGCATGCAGCGACTTGTCTGGGGCTATGGACTGTCCATGAGTTTCAGAATTGGAAGTGACAAGGCAGAGGAGAGCTCCCTCCTGGTTTTTTGAGCCTATTTTTGTGTGCAGGCTAGATGCTAATAAATGCTGAGGGAAGGGTGTAGCTTGCGTCTGACAGGGACAGGATAGGTGTCTGACAGTGTCTGATCACAGAATGGAGTGTGCAGGCTTCTTCCCCAATCAAAGACCTGCTCTTGCTTCTGGCATTCAGCTTTCCCCATCTTCTGCTTCAGTAGCCCATGTGGTGGGGAGACTGACAGCCTTGCTGCTCTCTGGCAGTGAGCTGTGGCTTTGGTGCCTAGGATCTAAGTGCCCCTGCTTTGAGGTGGTGGCATTGTGCCTTCTGACGCTGGGCTTGCTGGAGCTGGGAAGGAACGGGAAGCCCTGAAAGCAAGGGTAGCCATTTCCTGAAGCCTTCATGTGTCACACAATACTGAGTCCTGATAGCTTTAAATGGGTGAGAATGGTGAGGATGTTGAAAGCATAAGTGTTCTGTGTGCCTTTCTAGCTTGTTGCTCTTTCAGTTTTCCTCTGCCAGGTGCTTAAGGGTGAACAGCTGCAGGTGCCTGTGTTTTCCCTTTGGGCCGCTCTGCGGTTTAAATGCACAAGCAAGCTGCCTGTGTGTGCTCTCCAGAGCTGTGCCATTGTTTGCATAATATTCCCCCTCTGTCAGATTGCTTGCTGAAACATCTAGGAATGCCTGATTTTTTTTCTTTAATTTGAAATGCCTCACTTTTTGAAGCAAGAGCTGTTTGCAAGACTTCTTGCCTGTTCTTCTGTAGGAGTAAGGGCAGAGCAGACATACAGCTTCCCTATGTAGCTGTGGTCGGGGACATGAGGTTCAGGTCCTGTCTTTGCTTGTGGTGGGGTCCTGGGATTCTTGCAGAAGTGACATTAGGCTCCATCTGACTCAATAGCTAAAGGGGCTAGATGGGCCCAAGGTAGGTAAACCAACCCAGCTCTCCTTGCCTCGCTCTGCATGTGGAGCAGCAGTGTGTGGGAGGGGTCAGGGTGGGAACTCAGGGGTTCAGTAACTGATAAGGCTTATGGCAGCAGCCAAGGCCAATCTCATTAGTGAGAACCAGGTCAGGTTGCCTTGATTTGAGGGGAAGGAAAAGGGGAAGTGAAGTAATTAAAAGGGGAAGAGTTAGACATCGTGAGAAGAAAAATCATGCAGCTCCCATCTGTCTGGCCTGACATAGCTGATCCCAGTGAAGTATGCTGCAGTTTTCCTAGGAAGAAGAGTTGCTGATGGAGAGAAGCTTCTCTTAACAGTAGGCAGTGGTTCCTCTTGCTGAGTGTCCTGGTGTTTGCCATGGTCATTGAAAATGCTTGATAGTAGAGGAAAAGAGAAAACCCGTTTCTACTGATTTGAAATATGCTGTAGCACCACAGTCAAAAAGGTAATATGTGGGATGGGAACATCCTAGTGTTCAGGGTGATGTTACTATCCTGTCCCTCAGGCAGTCTAATGACACTTTTCTCCAGCCTCTTGTGGGTCTGGGTCTGTCCTTAGCAGTCTTCATGTACAGGCTGGTTAAGAAGAGCTTCAGATGGAGGTGAGAGGAGGAAGGTGAAGGAGTCTGCCAGGTGGTAGCTTGCACCTCTCATCAAACTGAAGGGTGTTGTAAATATCTCTGGAAAAGGAGTGGTGGTGAAGGGATGATTTGATACACCTGAGATTTGTGATGAGACTGTTAATGAGCAGTTTAGGTCGTTGTAATACTTCCTGTCTTAATATAGAAACAGCAGTTGTGGGAGTTTGGGGAGAGGTAGATCAACACCTTGTGGAAAAGGCAGGTTTCACCAGCTGTATATCAGAAAACCCATCTGCATTCAGGAGCAGGATGGCTCACACCTTCCCTGACCGGTGGAGATGAACTGCAGTGGCTGAGATCCTGGAGCAGGGTCTCACCTGCAGTACAAGGTTAGCAACACATAACCTGTGAGTCCTTAAGGCAGTGTTGTCCTTCAGCTTGCACTTACCTTGCACATCTGTTTTGTCTGGGGCAGGCAGTTAGTCATTCAGCCTGTGTCTTAGCAGGATAACCATACCCAGTTCTGTTTCTCTATTGCTCATCTGGTTTGTAGCCTTTCCCTGTGCCCAGGCAAGAACTTGCTGGTGCTTTGGCTGTTGCAGCAGCAAAGCTGCTGTCCTTATCTGTACTTGTTAACTTTTTGCAGTCAGCTTTTATGAGTGACTGTAGCTTTATATATGTATCTGAAACACCAAATAAAAAACTACCAAGAATTGATAATCTAACTCTCCTGCCTCTTTTTTTCTTGCCAGCTGAAAATTGAGTTGTCCAGCATAGTTGTAGATGTGATTAAAAATTATGACCCTTCAAATGAAGATAAGAGGAACGTGCGGGATGCATGGGACTATGTGCAGACACAGGTGAGTCCTGGGGGGCAGCAAGAGGTAGATGATGCTGTTTGTCAGTGCAGGCAATGGCCTTTAAAGGCTAGGTTGAGGACAGAGGAACAACTATTGCACGTTGATCTGGCTGATGTACAAAGTGGCCTGTGAGGTTTGGTGCCTGCAGACTAGAAAATGGTCTTGCTTGCTGCTTCTATGACAGACCCTGAACCATTCCTGCATGCTGGATGTTAGAATTAGCTAGTGTTGGCTGCACAGCCTAATGTATCCAGCCTACCAAATGGCACTGCAACACTTCTTTTTGTCTGCTGGGTACTTCCTGAATGCTAACATGTGTGAGAAACATTTTGCACATGATTTTTGTAGCAAAAAATCCCTAGTTTATTGCCAGGCAAGTCAGCAGCACCACCTGCCTTACTACTTGGTGCATGTTGCTTGCTTATTGTGATGGTTCTTCTGCAAGTATCAGCGTTCTTGGGAGCCATCCAACTGCCCATGGTTTCTGTTTTAGCATCAGGGTCAGCACTTGAGCAGCTAGAGAGTTTTCAAGCACACTGGAGTCATGACAGCTGTTTACTGCCAAACCACAAGCTTGAGAGCTGGCTGGCTGTTGTGGTTAAATACATGCCCAGCATGGGACTGATGTGTAGTAAGTACAAGTAACAGCATTTGTCTTCTCTCTGTTCGTTGGTCTGCAAAACACTGACCAGCAGTATTTATCCTCCTTGGAGAATGATTTATGTGTGTTTTGTCACTGTAGTTGCAACTCCTTGGTAGTGAACTCAAGAGAAGCCTGAGTCTACTGTGGAGAGAGGCTCCTGCTTGAGCCCTTCTTTTATGTAGGAACAGAAGAAAAATGTTTTGCGGAGTTGGAGAAGTCGAGTGTTAGGAGTCTGCTTCGTCTCACACACTGGAGTTGGCATTTGAAAGAGGGTGGGGTTCTGTAAACCAGTCTCGGAGTTAAAATCCAAACCTCTTCTGAGGGAGAGGTAGTTCCTTCTGGAAGCTGGGTCTTCACAACACTGTTTTGGAAACCAAATGCTTGTCCTGGTGTGGATGTTCAGCTGTTTGTATCTCATGTCTATTATAGCAGAAACATTACTTTTCCTTTCTGAGCAGAGAGGAATTTCCCTAAAGGATTTTCCCTAAACTTCTGCCTTGACACTGACAGCCTTTCTCCTCTGTACCACTGGACAAGCATTGGGATCCATGCTTAAGATCTTACTCCTTGCTAGACTTCCCGATGTGCTTTCCCCTCCAGCCGGCAGGGTTTTATCGAGTGGCTCTATAGGAATGTAAATGTTTCTTTGGATGGAAAATTTTCCCCGTGTGCCAGCTAGTTGGTACTGCATCCAGGCGGGCGCTGGCACACAGTGATGTGCTGGGCCTTGGTGGCATGGGGACGCCACCGTGCGGTGGCTGCTGCTCTCCCCGGGGCCACAGCTGAGACCCAGGGCCCTTTAACTCTTGTTTTGCTGGCAGAGTGACTCTTTAGTAGGAAATAATGTCTCTGTCTTCTGGACAGCCCTATACATGGGTAACCAGGGTGGTGTTTCGTGCAGCTAGTTACTGCAAACTGTATGGCCTGACTGTTGTTGTTACACAGAGAGCTCCTGAGTACTTCTCCTTGCTTATTTTCATGTGCAGCTATCTTGCCAGTGCAAAGTGTAAGACTGTGATGATCTCTCTCCCGTTTTTAGATTGCCTGCTGTGGCTGGACTGGAGCAAAGGAATGGGAAAATAATGAGATTCTTAGGAACAAAAGCAATACTGAGTATCCATGCTCCTGCTCCAATAGATCTAAGGACTTAGTGGAAGGAAGAGGTTTCTGTGTTCTGGATGACCCTGTCAATGGCACTGCAACATATGCTGACTGGCCTGTTCATGAGCAGGTGAGTGGGTGTGTCTGGGCCCTGTGAAGCTTCCACTGAAGCTGCCTTGTCTTTGTTTCCCTGAAAATTTAGAGCACTTCTTTGGCGTCCTTATTGCTTGAAGTACCTGTGGAATTTGGGGTAAAGGGGAACAGGGTGACAGGGGTCCTGCCCTTTTCTGCAAAAGCTTCCATGGAACATAGTATAGCATGTAACTGGGATAATTCCTGTATGCAAAGATATGTTATGGATTTTCAGGTTTGAGGTATTTAGATTCATGCTTCTTTTCTCTGTGGCCATGTTTTCTCTATAGGGATGCATGGATGGTGTAGAGCAGTGGCTGATGGACAACCTTGGTATCATTCTTGGGGTTTGCACTGGTGTTGCTGTTATAGAGGTAAGTCACTTCCTGACATGAACCTATACTGTCTCATCGTGGAGACTCTTTTAAAGGCAAAGCTGTTTTCTCAAGTAATTGACACCTGGTTTAATGGCAGTGCAGTTCTAGCTCTTGGTTGGGTCTGCCTGGACCTTTGAACTGCTGCTTTTGTTGATTGGATTAAAAATCAAACAAAGCCTTGTCTACTTGTGGTTCTTCCTGCTATATCTGACTTTTGGCAATTCTGTAACCAGAGTACTGAGGCAAGCAAAATCCCACGTTAGGAAATCCCACTTGTTGCCTTAAAAAGTCCGTAACACAGATTGCAGATGAAGTCACATCTTTCTGTAGCCCAAATTTTTGTCACTCCAATTTTTGTATTTGCCTTGTGTTGTGGACTCACTCTGTTCGCCTGTGGTGTCATTAAAAGATGTTCACTGTATTCTGCTCCCCTGTACCACCCGTTCTTCCCACCTTAGCTGTCTGGTTGCTGATTTTGTTCCCATTCTTCATACTTATTCCAGCTGCTGGGGATGATACTGTCCATTTCGCTTTGCAAGAACATACACAGCGAAGACTACACCAAAGTGCCCAAGTCTTGAGTTGGCTGACTCCAGAGCTACGGCACCACAGAGAAAGGAGCAAACAGAACATTCCTGCCTCACACCCAGACTGTCCAACCATTGACCATTATTCCTGTGACATCCCATTTCTGATACCACTCTGCTGAGAGCTGTTAGAGCTGCAACACAGCCTGATCTTCTGGCGATAGGGCTCTTGGGCCACCTGCATCCTGCCTCTGGATTATTTCTACTTCAAGAAGCAGAACTTAAACTGTCTCATATCATGAGTTATGAGACACCGATTAACCTGAGGGGACAATGCTTTTGCTGCCTGCTCCAACTTAAACAATACTATTCATATCTTCATTCTACAACCCACTAGGCCTAACACACAACAACTTTTCTCCCCCTTGCTCTTCTCCTGCACATCTTTTCACCTCCTCCCTGAAGTCCCATGAGCCAGGAATTCTGTTGAGATTCCAATGCTTTGGTAGCTTCACTTGCTTCACTGATTTGTGGTGGTAACTAGTCATGCTGTTTAGGCCTTCTCGTCCCTTGCAGTTAACCTGGTTCAGCTCCTACTATGCATCTTCCTAGGTTCTCATCTGAAATACAGAGTGCTACTGTCACACTCGCTTCTCCCGTTTCTGGAGTCAGCTATGCCTTGCCTTCAGTGGAGCTCTTCCCTTTGAGCGTGATGAGAAGCCACTGGGAGGGAGCCAAGCCTACCTATTTATTCCTAGTGTGACCTGGCAGATTGTGGTGGTGGTGCTCAGCTACTTCTGGAATGGATCCCTTGGGTTTTGGATTTGACACGTTTCTCCCATTTGCCTCTTTACCTTTTCCTCTCCCCTTAGCTCTGCTTTGCTGGCTGCTGTCAGCTTGGAGGTACTTCAGAGACTGCTGCGTAGTGTGGACTCAGCCCCAGGCTGGCTCTGCTGGTTGCATTCTTGGGTTGCCAACTTTATAGAGGTTGAGATTAATTTGATTCTTCCCCTACTCCTTTATGAACATAAAATTTGTTAGCTGTGGGTTTAAATATGAGTATGGAGGGATCTGACTGGATTGCTGATGCTGTATATTGGAAATATCAATGCTATCAGTGCCCAGTATAGGTTCTGTAGTTTGGATGCAAAGATAAATTGCTTTTATTTCAGTTGTCCATTCTTCTGACTCCACTGTGGTCTAGAGCCATGGCTGCATCCTGAGTTCTGCCTCAAGTGCCAGCAGTGCAGCAGGGAAGTAGCAGGTTCTGCAGTTGTGCAGGCTGCAGGTTTCTGTGCTTATGGCTGGGCTGTTTGCTCTATTGAGCCAGTGGCCAGCAGCAAGTGGTGTAGACCAGAAGAAAGTAGGAAGTGCACATGAAGCACTGCCCCAACTGCTTACATAAGAGAGCTGGGTGCAATGCCTCACTCTTAGAGGTGTCTGAAGCACAGCAGATTTCCTGCTGTTACACATGGTACAATCACCCTGACATCAGGAAGCTGTATGGGAGAGAAGTGAGTGGTCCTTGCCAGGGACCTGTTACAAGGTACTTGGTGAGAGAGCCTTTGCCTTACAGAGGTAGTTCCAGGACTGTCTCCTGTCAGGGGTGGGGCAGGTAGTAATAACCCTCGTAGCAGTTCCAAGGGATGGTATCAGTACCTGCTTGGTTTTCCTTCTGGCAGGAAAGGTTGGTGCAGGGGATCAGAGCCCCAGCAGTAGGTCCCTGCTCTGTCCTCATCTTTGGAGAGGGCAGTGACTGGGGGAGAGTAGCTATGACTGGGCATCTGGTTTTTATGGAGGTCTGATAAGGCTTTGCAATTTCGAGATATCTGCCCCTTCCTGCACAGATCCTTCAAGCTGACTTTTGCTATAGCAGAAGGCACCCTTAGCAGTAAAGCTTGCTAGCTTTTGTAACACAAAGTCTATTCTCTAATGTGTTCTTATTTGTAAGATTCTTGTTCAGTTACAGATGCCAATGCTGAGCAGCAAGTAAAAAGGAGCCCATTCTGGATTTCCTTTTCTGGTTTTGTCTGTTTTTAGCAACATCTTCCTACTGGAAGAAATGCATGTACAGATATAAAAGTCTAGAGGGTGAATATTTCTGTAATAAAGACTTTGCTAAAAAATATGTATCTCTGCCTGTGACTTGTGCATTAAGGTGTTTTCCCCTTGCTTCCTCTCCACCCCTTTCTGCTTTACATGCAGGTCACTGACATCTTGTTTGTTCAAGGTATCAAAAAGCTGGTGTGAGGCGCATGTGTGAGATCAGCGTGGACTGTGAAGATACTGCTCAGCAGGGGAAGGTGACAATTTTTCTGGGCTGTATTCTAGAGTAAACTTTGTCTTGTTTTATGAAGTATGTTTGTCTTAGGGTGAGCTGACTGCGTGGTCGTTCCTTGAATTACCTGCTGTCTCCTAAGCCAAGTATTTGAAGATGTCACTTCAAACCTGTACAGTATGAAGTCATAAGCCTTGGGGACTAATTCTGATGAAATACAAGCTTGCTGCTATGCCCACAGTGCATACAGCTCTTGCTAGCTTAACTGTATATTTTTTTTCCTACTCACCTTCAGTAGGATTCTGCCTGAAGGCTGCTGTTTAGAAAAAGGTTCCTCAGCCCCTGCCCTGCCACTGTGAGGAGGAAGAAAGCTAGATAGCCATTTTTTTGTAGCTTATGTCACCATAGACTGGTCTTAACTGAAAAGCTCTTGAGAAGTAGATAGACCAAATACATAAATCTTACTGCTTTTCTCACCTAAGCAGCTGAGAAGTGGATAGGAGCTAGATCTCAAAATTCCTTCAGATCCTGTGCCGTATTGGTGCATCTGGACATTTAAAATGGCTTAGAAGAACCTAAGGTAGTGTGCTAATGAATTTTACAGCTCTTGCTTTAGGAAGTAGTAAGCCTGACCTAAGTCCTCATAGATGTTTGAGGGAACAGAATGAAGTTTGCAGGGGAGGTGCTGGTGTGCTACCAGCAAGCACTGGTGGCAACTGCTCTTAAGTCAAGATTTCAGTAACCCTGACCAGGCGAGTGCCGAGCACGAGGGGCTTAAATAGATCCTGGAGCCACAGTAGGGTGATCTGTCTTACCTGTGAGTACAACATGTTCCTTTAGGGTGTCCCGGGCTGTGCTTGAGGAGACCTTTGTTCCTGGTCATATGGGGTCTCCCCTTTCTGGCTGGTTTCCCGGAGCAGCCTGCTTTAATCAGGTGGTGATGCTTTCCCAGGGCCCCACTTCCTGGCAAAACTGCCAGCCCTGACCTGATGGCTCCTAGGTGGGGAAGGGCAGTGCTGGTTTCCATTCAGCCTCTTGCAGAGCTGGAAGGAGAAAGTAGGGAAGGTGAGGACAGTTGCTTGTCCCCAGCTGCCCAAGCTCTGTGGAAACCACTTGCCTTTGGCCACTGGAGGGAGGTGTTCCACCAAGAAAACCCAGCCCGGGCTGGTCCCAGGGGAACGAGAAGATGACACTGATCTCTTCCTTCTGCTCCCAGTTACTCCTGGCAGCAGGGTAGCAAAAATAACTTGTAATTACAGATGTATTCTCTTCGTAAACGATTTGTGCTACATGCTTGGCATTTTAAGGGATAATTTTCCCTTCCATTTCTTGGAGAAGCCCAGGGTTGGATATTTTCTTGCATGTCTTCCACTACTGTGAGAGTTATGTTTCCTTCTTGTGTTTCTGCTCTACCTAGCTCTGGAAGTTCAGCATGAGGAAATTCTCACAATGCTTCTTTCCATGTCCCATTTTTTCCTGTTTCCCTCCATCCTCAGTTCCTTTTGAGTTGTCACTCTGTGGGGAAGGAGAGGGCATTGAATACTTACAAATCTGATCTAAAAAAGATTCCAGGAAGGAAGTCCTCAGACCTTCAGAGAGCAAGAAATCTGCTGCTGCTCCGTGGGCCAGGCTCCCAGCTCCTCTCCAGAGGTGAAGGTTTGCTGCTGGAACTAGAAATCAGACTAGCACTCAGACCTGTGGGGAGCTGCAGTGTTTGTCTAGCAAAGCCCGCAGCACCAGCCTCCCCAGAAGCTCAGCACATGGAAGCATTTTGTGCTAGCCAATAAGCTGCTCTGTAGCTGTCCCAGGCCAATAATTAATATTGCAAGAGTAGAGTTGTGGCCGCCCTGTGGCCTGAAGCAAGGCCCCTAGTAATGAACTGGTGATGTTCGTCGTTCTGTGTGATCATGAAGCACTCACGGGCTGCTATAATTCTTTCCATGAGGTGCTTTTTTCTTCTGGAGAGGGAAGAGGAATTGCATTAGTTAGCGTGGCTATGGGTAAGTCTATAGGTCACAATGCATCTTGTTTTCTGTATGGCACGTACTCAAATTTAACATGTGGCAGCTGTTCTTTTCCCTGTAATTCTCCCATGTGTGGTGGTGTGGCTGGTGCCTGCCAGCTTTGTTCAGGATTTAGGCTGAATGTGGTAGACTTCAGAAAATCCTGGTTTCTGGCTGCCAAAGGACAGACAAGTGGTGATGTCAGAACTCTGTGACGTTGTTGGGGAAAGTGAGGAACAGGCAGCCACAGGGGCTCACTGCTGAAAAGCCTAAGGACCCTGGGATTCCCACAAATGCTACCACTCAATGCCATAAATGGAGAACATACCCTCAGTTATTCACGGTCTGGCTCTATCCCGTTAGCCTCTGAGACTCTGCTCTAGCCTTGGCCTTTTGTTACATATAAACCTCAGCTAGCAGCCAGGATTTCTGAATGACATCTTAAACCAGGTTGGTACTAAAAGCTTGTCAGTGTAAAAATCTACTAGCATGGAAGTCTTCAAACCCTGGTAAACTGGCAAAAGGCCCTTAGCAGAAAATATGCAATTAGTGAACCAAAGCTATTAGTAAAATGTTGCTAGTAAGGTACTAAGTGTGCTTTGGCCATTATAAACGATTTCTAGCAGGTGTGTGCTGGCAGAGTTCATGCAACTTTTTTGCCTTGTGGCAGGAATCTTCTCTGCCAAACATGGGAAATTCCCTTCTCCTAAGTAAATTCTGTAACCCTGGCTGTGAATTCTTTCTTCTCACAGGTATAAATTTTCTGCTTTCTCTCCTCTAAGCTCCTAAAAATACAATTGACTGGGGTTTGTGTGCTGTTTGGCTTTTGTGGGGAGGGATTAGGGGAATACTGGATGCTGTGTACCTGGAGAAAAGTTATTCTCAGTCATCCAGGCAAAAATATTACCTCCATTTAAAATAGGGGTTTAAGAGAAGGATAATGCTCCAAGTAGTACATAGATGCTCTATGAGGTGTGGAATCTGAGAAGGAAAATCCTGCTTTAGGCCCCAAGGATGGAATTTTCACGCACTTGAATTAAATTTCTCTCTGGTATCTTCTTTCCTGTAACTCTCTTGCTGGTGGGTGGTGTCGTGAAGTAACTCCTCTGTCGTCAGCAGTCCAGAGTTAAGCAGAAAGTATGGAAACCTACTTCTGTAACTACGACAGGCCCTATCTTTAGGAAGCAAGAGAGCATTTTCCTTCCTACCTATAGGGTCTAGATGTTTGTAACTCCCATTCCTTGTTTCTTTGAGCAATGGCCTCAGTTCAGGGACTATCCTGATACTGCTCTTCATTCTGTGAGTGTTCACCAGGTTAGGAACCATTGGTTTACACCACAGTGAGACCATCACGGTCCTACTCCAGACTGACATCAGACCTAGGCCTCCTGCAGGACCCCAGACCCTCACTATGTCACCAGAATGCCAGACCTTTTCTATCGTGTGTCTCTCTCAGCAGCGTTATCTGCTGTTCATAACCTTAACTCTTCTCCATGTTGTCTCTTCCTGACCAAACAATTTTCCTGGAGGTTCTCAGTCTGTGGTTCTTCCGGAATCTGTCTGCCACCATCAGGTAACCAGCTCCAAAGCAGCAGTTGTGGCAGTGCTGGAGATCAGAGGATTGTGCACCAGACTAATTTTTTCCCTCTTTTTGCCCTCCTTAGAGTTATAGGCTGGACATATGGAAGTTCTTCAGAGACAGCAAGAATCCCAGAGCATGTGATCATCTGAATGGCTTAGCCAGCGTGCTTCCTGGGTATTTTCTACATAGCACTTCTGGAAACTATTTAGGGTTTACTAGGGTGGAAATGTGAGGTCTTGTCATGTTACAGTACAGGCATGTTCTTTGTGCACTGAACTTGCAAAATGATGTCAGAATAGTATAACTCATGCAGTGATGTCTGCAGACAGCCTGGAACAATAACCCAGCACAGTGCAGACCTTTAGTTTTGGCAGAGGTTGTTTCACGATACTCTTAAGTATTCAAAAAGAAGTTGTTCTTTTAATATGATGTTGTAATTAACTCTGGTAAGGACTGATTGGGAATTCTTTTGGCAAAACTGTTTTTCCCTAGAGGGTGTAAGTTCCTATAAAACAAAGTGCAGGGGTTTTTTGAGGTTTTTTTCCTTCTTCTGCTTAAACAGACTGAAAATAGTTGAATAACTTCTGATTGAGGGATTTCTTCTGCTTTTTCAGTGGTTACCTCATAGTAAACATTATGTAAAAGACTTGGAATTGAACAGAATAGGATTGTAAAGCTATATTCTGAACTTGTGACCTAAAACCAGAGTGTATTGGTTCTTCTGAGGTGGGATAGGCTGGAGAATGCTTGCCAACCCTTTCAGTGAAGAAATTTTTCCTAGTATTCAATCTAATCCCTCTTCTTCCCCACTCCCCAGTGCTACTTGAGGCTGTTTCCTCTCATCTTGTCAGTTTTTACTTGGGCAAAGAGATTGACATCTGAGCACTTTTTTTTTTGGAGAGGCTCCTCTAGACCCCTCTGGGCAATTCTTCAGAGCTGCAGAACAAAGTAGGACAGAGCAGCAGTGGGATGTGCTCCATGTGGTATATGAGAGAATCTGCCTGGAGAAATCAGTAGGTGCCTTTCCTCAAAACCAGTAAGCAGTGCATTCCCAGTCACCTGAGAACTGAGTACAGTTTTGCACAGGATTTGACTTCAGTGCCTCTGTGGCAGCAGGTGTGTCACTGGCATCATGTTGGTGCTTGATGGAAGCTAATGTGTCTCCTTGTGTGCTGTGAGGCTGGGAAGAGACTGGTGGAGACACTGAAATGATGGAGACACTGCTTCTGTTGTGTGTGGTTTGTTGGAAGGTAGGTTTTTTTGAAGGTTTGGGTTTATTTTTTTTGGTCTTGTTTAGTTTTTAAGTGGAAATGCACAAGTACCAGGTCTGTATGAACTTGTGGAAGTGAGGTGGTGTGGGTGGTGGGCTGGGGCAGTGAGGGAGCCTCTGGAAGTTGAGATGTACTTGTAGGAGGGAACTGCCTAAGGAGGAGGGGAAGGCCTTGGCGACATCTTCAACCGTGAGGGAGGTGTCTGGAACAGACAGTGGTGGTGTGGGGTTTGCCCTGACAAGGCAATGACAGGAATGGCCCCCACAGAGCAGGGCCCTGCCCTGAGGAGCCAGCCAGCATGGCCAGGTAGGTTGGTTTGCTGAGCAAATGCCAAGCTGTGGTCTGGCCACGAAGGGCAGCAGGACGAGTTGCAGCCAGCCCTGGAGGGGATGTAGGAAGCAAACTTCTCTGGAAGAGTTGTTCTTAGGAGACTGGGACTAATGAGACAAGCAGGGCAGTAGGTGGCTGTGCTTCAGCTGTTGAGGTTTGCCGCATTGGTTCTTGCCAGCAGTGTGAGATGGACAGACACAGCTTCCGTGCCTGAGCGTGAGCACTCCACTGTAGGGCTGCTCTTGTGGACGTAGTCAGCAGGGAATGCAGAAACCACAGCACCTTTATCCTTAAGCGACTCTGTTGCCTTTCCCATTAACTTCAGGATCAGTTTGAAACCAATTGTTTATACAACAATCTGTGAGGTTGCCAGGGTTGCCTTTTGAGCAGTTCCAAGTATTGGCAGTCTGTCTATTGCTTTATACACTCTCACCACACATGTTATGAAAACAATCTCCTGCCTCCTGTAACACCGGGATTGAATGTTCTTTCTCACGCTTGCTGGCTCTTCCTGGAGTCCCCAGCAACTCCTTCTTTGGCTGGTGAATGCCAAAACTTGATGAGAAAGTTTGGCTGCAGAATGCTGTGGGGTCCAGGCCCTCGGCTGCAAGGAATCTCCTCACACTGGTGAGCTGTGAGCAGAGGTGGGAAGATGTCCTACCAGGGACCAAGGCTCCAGAGCAGAGGCATGTCTGGGATTTGGGAGCTCTCTCTTGTCTTCTCTTAGATTTCCCTCAGTATCTCTGTGGTCAGCAGTGAAGAGCTTGCAGTTCGTTAGAGTAGTGAAGCTGGTTACACCAGCTTTTATGTGATGAGAAGATCCAGAGAGCACATCGCTGTTCAGGTGGCTATCATAAAATAAAGCTGGCAATTTCATGCCTGGCTATAGTGGAAGCTAATTAGCTCAAGTCTCTCTCATCTGAGCAAGGCAGCAGCAGGATTATATTGCCTTCCTATTAGGCAATAGTCTTGCCTGACATGAAATGAGATGTCTGGCGATTCTCGTAATTGCATACAGCTATTTATTTTTTACCACAGCTCGATTGTCTCGCTCTTTAATAGGCAGCAAAATGGTAATGAGATCTTCTCCTCTCCTCCTGAGTTCCTCACAAGACATGCTGAGGACTCCGATGCTGCAGTAGCAAAGTGGAGGGTAAAGCAGAACTAGAGGAGAAAGCAGTCTCTTTGTCTCTATCCTGAAATCAGCTTGGTGGGAAAGGGTAGTCTGCTAGCTTCTGACTTAATGATGAAATCTCCAGAGTAACTGTTTCATGCTCAACCTTTATGCTCCCAAACTAGGAGAACTGTCACACCCTCCTGTTACTGCCAGCAGGACCTTATAAGAGCTTTGCTAACTGTTGTTTGCAGGAAGAGGACTACAGTAGCCCATGTAATTGGTTTATAATATGCAGAGATGTTTCCTGTAAGGATAAAAGCCGAGGACCAGAAGGTTGAGAGTATGGCACGTTTCAGGACACTGGATGGCTTGTAGTGCTTACAGCTGCTGTTGTCAGATTCCGTCAGTAAAGGAGAGCCTGCCTCACTGACAGTGGAAGGGTTGTGGTTAGGATCCATGCAAGGACAAATAAAAGTTTATTAAAACTGTAAAGCTCACCTGTTTATAGAGACTGATTGGTAACAGAAGCAGAGAATGTCTTGATAGTCTGGTTGGGGGCTTAGGAGGAGTATATTTCATGTAATCATCAAAGAATAGTTTAGATTGATGGTCCACTACCTCCAACCCCCTTCAATGAGCAGGGACATCTTCAACCAGATCACATTGCTCAGAGCCCCTCCAACCTGGCCTTGAATTTTTCTAGTAAAGGTATATCTATCACCCCACTGGCCAGCCTGTTCCAGTTTACTTTACCTGTTCGCTAGAATTGTAAAAACATTTCTTCCTTACATGTGATCTGAATCTACCCTCATCCAGTCTAAAGCCAGTACCCCTGTTCTATTGCAACAGGCCCTAGTATAAGGGCTGTTCCCATTTTTCTTATGAGGACCTGTATTTGCGCTGTTGAGGCTGAACCTGCCCAGGTAGCAGGGCTGCTACGGGACGTGCCAAGGGGAGCAGCCTGACACGCTGCATCAGGTTTAGGGTTATCCAGAATTCTGAAGAGTATAGTGCACAGTAGTGAATGTGAAATGTGAATGCAGTTCTAACAGCCCTGGGTTTTTTTCTGCAGAGTTATTTACAAGGACAGTGAGGGCTGGGACAAGAAATGCTGAAGCTGGTGTTTGCCCTTTCCTCAGGAATGAATGAAGGCTGGTGTTGATAGTATTCTTTGGCTTCAGTAACATCTTGCTCGTTGGAATAAAATGAGACATGAGTTAAGAATGAGGGGCGAATAGCTATGCAAGAAGGTTCTAGTTCAGGAAAACTTCTGGCACTGGAAATTCTTATTAATATATGGCTAAATTTGTTAGCTGTGGGACGGAACAGATTTAAGAACACCTCTAACTGCTTTATTCTGAAAAACTAACACTAGAAAAAGAAACAATCATTATGGGGTGAAATGAGTTGAGAAGGTGAATCTATTGACTGGCTAAGGTTTAGACAGTAAATAAACCATAAGTAAAACATTCTGGTGCCAGTTGGGTAGAAGGTCTAGCACGGTGATTGTGATCTCAGCACCCATGGCACAGCAGTGCTGCAGGACTGTACCTGGAAATCCAGCAGCTGTGGTCAGCCTGCTACCAGCACCTTGTTGCTTGGTCAGGGGGACAGAAGATCTGTCTGATTCCTTCCTAGGCCTAGGCTCTATCACAGCATGGTGTCAGTGCAAGCTGTAGGATCCTACTGAACATAGTTCTTTCCACGATCCATGGAAGTCTTTTGTTATGTAAAAACAACTCACGTTCTCCTCGTTTTTCTTGCACACCCTGATGCTACATCATAACTGCTGAGACCTTCTGTCTTCTAGATCATGCTCTTGAATGTTGCTGTTTTCTTGCTCTTCGGCGAGCTTTGAGGGCATGGTAAGAACTAGCCATGGCCTGTACTTCTTTTCCAAAAACAAAGTCTAACCCCAGCTATACATTCACTGTTCAAAAGAGTTTGATGTTGCAGGCTCAAGTAAAGCACAAGTCTGGGAGCCCTGTCTGCCTGCTTGTGCAAATTTCTGGGATTCATGAACAAAAGGAGCTCCAGCTACTTCCTATTCATAATCCTGATTTTACTCCAAGGCTGTTGAGGCACCGCATCCCTGAAAGTAATCATGGCTCGGAGGAGCTTTCTGGCTTGCTTACACTTTTGGAAACCTCCAAGTAGGGGTCCGGCTGAAACTCTTTGGTGCTTGTATTTTTGAACAAGAATTATAAATCCAGCCTGAACCCTGGTGTTCACTTAGCTCTGCAATAGGTCTCCCTGCAAGTTCAGCCTGAGCCACCAGGTGTTTGTGGCAGCAGCCTCATTATGTTTGCAAGCCCTCTGGTATTGCAGTAAAAACTGTTTATTACAACCTCCTAATGCTCGTCATAACAGTGCTCTGCTAAAGTCCAGAGGTCTCAGAGTAGGGGCAGTTTCTGTGATGTTACCGATGGCTGCCCATTGAAATGGATCTGTAAATACAAGTTAGTGTGGAGCGACTTTATTCCTAACTCCAGCTCTTAGAGAGAGCACAGGCTCTCTCTAAAGGCTGCTTTGAATTTCGGCACAGGTGACAGAACTGCTCGTTGTCTTTCCACCAGAGAGGCAGCCAGGGTTTGGGCTGGGATTGAGATTTATTTTTCTGTTCTGCCTTTCCTTGCCTACAGGGCAAGAAAACAGGCTGGTTCCAAGAAGGGCCACGGATATTTAGGTATCAGTCAGGACAGCCTTAGGTGAGGCTAGGGTTGGGCAGCATTCAGGAGAGCTTGGGGGCTAAAAGGGGTTTAGGGGATCCATTCAGGATTTGTAGTATTAAGAGAGAGGCTGGTGAAGGTTTGGTAAATGCGTGAGGCTTGATGTGGCGAGTGGTTGCTGGACTGGATTTAAAACTAAGATCAGGAAAAAAAGTTTGTCATGATCCAAGGCTTCACCTCAGCCACAAGCTGATCTGATCTTGATGTGGAAATCACACCGGAACAGCTTAGATGGGGTGCTGCAGTCACCAGCTGTTGATCTTGTCACCATTATCCAACAAGTTGAAACTGTTTTACTGTGAGTCACACGGCATATCAGAGTGCTGATTCTGCTCCTTGGAAATCAAGAGTTATGCTCCATAATAACTCTGTTATTTTTGATACTCCAGTGATACAATTATACTTAATTTCAGTTTTCCATTTTCTGAAATGTCATTGCATTGTCTTTTAGCAGTTTTCCTCCTTTCAGTACTTTTTCTCCCTCCTTCACCTCCCACTGCTCCAACCTTTTTTAAACTAGGGACTTCAAGAAAAAAGAGTGTGAGGCCAGTGTTGTTAATGGGATAAAATATCCCATTTGATCCCATATTTAGTTGCAGAACTAGCAGCTTGAAACGTTTTGATCTCTTAAAAATCCACGGAGCGGGACTCTTTGGCAGAAATTTATCTGTTCTCATTCCTTGAAGGTTTCCAACTCCATTAGGCCTTGGAATGGAGAGTGCGCTTTGAAGGCCCCTCAGCAAGTTGCTTTGATATGGAAAGGCCTCAAGTTCCTGTGATCTGTGCGTATGAGGATTTCTTTCTTGGAAGCAGTTCCTCAGACCCGTGTTGCAGAATGCCTTGTCATCTTAGTGCACTAATCCTCCTTTCCAAAATGCTCTGAGGGGGGTTGTTTTTGTTTAGGGGAAGGAGGAGGCAGAGAAGGGAGTTTCCCTTGCGCTTGCCAAGGTAAGAGGCACACCTCTTCTGAGGCTACTGCCAGCCCCTTATTACCTTTGAGGGCTTCTTGTCGTCACATGCTGTTACCAGAGAGTTTATGAACTTCCTCAATGACTCATTTCAAACTAAAGTGTCTGTGTTCCTTCTAGAGCCTGCTGCTTACCAGCTCCATCCCAAATTCACGGGCATGGTGAATTCACGAGACCTGCTCAGAGGTATTCACTTTTTGCCATAAGCTCTCAGCAGACTACATTAAATGCTGCCACCAGCTTCAGTCAGGAAATGCAGGGTGCCTCTCAGCAAGAGAAGATGAGGAGCTGGTTTAATTGGGACATTCAAAGATGTAGACTTAATTAGGCAATTTTGTTCATCTTGCCCGGGGATAGGAGGAATCACTGCAAATAGCCAATGAAATGTGTTACGAGAACGGTTAAATATCTGCTGCAGCTTCTTGTTCTTTCCCATGCAGGCTGGAGCTCCTCAGACGACTTTCAACTGATGTCAGGATTTTTTTATCATTTACAAGTGCTGCTCCCATCACCCTTTCAGCAGCCTTGTTCTACTTGGCTGTTTCCCCATGGGAACTGTGCATTCCCCATCTGTGCTCCATAGTGGAGAGAAGCAAACTGCTGTTTGGGTCAGATACTTCATCTAAGGGGGAGGTGATCCCCAAACTCTTCTCATCCCAGAAAATCTCTGGTTATATCATCTTCTGAAGAGATGAAGAGGTTTGCTTTCTGTTGTCATTTCCTCTTTCTGGCAAAAATCTGCAGTCACTCTTTTGTGAAAAAGAAGCAATAGGTTTTTATTCTTGTTGAAAGGCCTACAGATTTTTTGGTGAAAATTAATAAAATCTGGAATTTAAAGAATGAAGGGGATGTGCACTGAATATTTTTTCTATTTTTCAGTAAGTGAAAAATCTTCAAAAGAAATCTGTTGCACATTGCTCTTTGTATCTAGAAAAAAACAATTTCTCATCTAGCCCTTGTGTGTATGTAAAACACCTTGCCCTTTCCCCTCTCTAATGTTAAGATTTATAGGCTTCCTTTCCAACTGCTAGTCTTTCCTCCACTGAAGAAAAATAAAACCAGCAATAAATTTCCAAATTCTGTTGCCAAAACTAATTCATCATTTGAACATAGGCACCAGCTCTGATAAGATATGGACCTGCATCGTTCAGCCTATTCCATGAATTTTTATTTAGTTACTGCACTTACTCCATTGGGAAAAAAGTTCTACTGAAGCCAAAAATTGGTGGGTCATTTTCCATCTAACAATTCCATATGTTACCTGCCAGGCCCCCATGTGACAGAGCTGTGGCTCTTTGGGAGCACTGTTCTGTTGCTCTGTATTTAGTTCCAGTCTCAGTACTGGGTACATAAAATTGAAATTTGTTTCTCCTTTCTGCTTCCTTTTCATTTATAGCTTTATAAAAAGCCCCAGCCTATATCCCAGATCACAGTAAATCTTTAGCTGTCTGCTAAATCAAGTACACAAACATTTGTGAAAATAAAATAACACATTGATATAAACGATCTCATTCTCCTAATAGGTCTCCCTAAATTAACTTATTTCTCCAGTAATGTGTTAGTACATATATCTGTATTCCTGATTTTCTGTAATATCTTCTCAGGAATTTTAAAGATATAAGTCTCCAAGTTGATCAAACTTACAAACTTATTTTTCCTAAATCTCTCTATTAAACATGTATTTATAACTTTAATTTTTAGAAGAATGGTATGAGCATGAACATTGTGTCCCACAGTAACCCTCTTGCAGTATTTAATTTCTTTTTTTTTGCTAACAACATTCAGCTTGCTTATTTCTGATCTGACATGGTATTCACTCTTCAGCAGCCATCTATCTTGGCATACTTTGGATTTAGCTAAGTGAAGAGACATTTTCTTTCATGCTCAGAATGTTTCTGTGAAAATTGGTAAACCAATCCAGTGGTAGGGGGAAAGAGGGGCAGAAGTAGAGGCAAGAAAGGAAGGAGCCATAAAATTCAAAGAACCCTCTTTCAAACCCAAGTGCTCCCCAAATTACGCTTCATCTCTCTAACTTTGGGAACATACCTGGGGTGCCCAAACTGACAGCCTAGTCAGAGGAGAAAACCTAATCTGAGCTAGGAAGTGAGCCCTTCGGTGGCTGCTGAAGGGAGCCTCACTCTATAGATGGGGTGTAGCCTCAGAGGCACTACTGCAGGGCCATTGGTATCTCTGTGCCCCCTTGCCTGTGGGATCTAAGCATGGGTGACTCCATTACACTCAACACACACCCTGCCCTTTGGTTAATCTCAAACTTGGCTGGTTCTTTCAGGTTTCAGCTCTTGAGTAAGATCTGGAATGTCTCTTGGGCTGCATTCATCGCAAACATATGTTGGGGTGTAGGCCACATGTGTGGTGGTGATGGGGGGAAAAAAATAGTATGTGGCAACTCCTCTCTCTCCCCTCCACCCTCGTTGTCACCAATCCATTTCCATGGTTTAACATTTGTGATCTGAAGAATCTGTTCCACAGGCCCTATTTCTGGCTCTCTCTGCAAGTTATTCCATTTAGCAGGCCCTGCCAAAAGTGGTTGATGATAGCATGAGGGAGAAGTCTAATGGCTTTCAGCTACGCTATTCACATGAAACCCCTGCTACAGATCTGACATTAAGTGAAATTGCTGCTGAACTAGAATGTTCTCATCTGATTCAGTGGAACCTGTTCTTACCGAGGTGTGACATCCTTCCCACAGTGGCAGTGCACGCCATTAAACTGCTGAAGATCTGCAGATCTTCCCGACTTACGGGATTAGCCGGCAAACGTTTTTGCTTTGCTGACTGTACTAGAGATGTGCTCTTTCCACTCCACTGAAACTGACTAGGTCCCAGACTTCTAGTTTGGGGTGAGCTTGGGTTGCTTTTTTTTTTGGTTGTTTTTTTTTTTTTTTTTTTTTTTTTTTTTTTTTTGGACTTGTGTTTTTTTTTTTTTTTTTTGCACTGTAGGTGGCTTGGATGTAGGAACCTCAGGCAAAGTATCACTCTGAGGTGAGGTGGAAAAGGCTATTTCCAGCACTAGCAAGAAATGATTGTAAGGAGACTCCAGAATTTCTTGTGGAAAGCAGGCTGTTGTCAATGCTGGCTAAAACTGGGGAAATCTGCTGGAAGGTCATGAGAATTCATTGCTGGGAAGCAGAAGGGCAGGAATGGGGACAAGGTCCCATAAGCACCACTATGGTCTCATGCCCCTAACTCCTGAAAGCTCAGGTGCTCATACTGGAACTCCAAGGGGCAGTTTCGGTGCCAGTACGTGAGATGAGAGTGGGAGGTAGCTCTGAGGAGTGAGAGTTACACCCCGTTTTTGTGGGTTCTATAAATGTAACTAGTTCACAAGTACTTCGTAAGAGCAGGATTAGTTCCCACCTAAATCAGAAATCCCATTTGTTCAGATCCTTCCCCACCGTGCATTGCAGTAGATTTCTGAGCATCTGAGTTGTGAAAACTGCACTTTTCCTGGCAGCCCTATGACCAAGGAGAGCAATTCTGCTGCTCTGGTAGGGTCTAGATCTAATCTCCTCACTGCTGACCCATGAAAGGGCAAAAAAATGGAGGTTTTTCTTCTGAGATCCTTACCAGACTGCAATTCTGATTAGTTGTGGCTGGGCAAGAATGCCAGGCTTCATTAGAAATTTCATCCTTTTGACATTCCCCAGGAGCCAAGAGAGAATAAAGAGAGCATCTACCAAATAGGGGCCATAATGACATGTAGGCTGCTGGCAACAACACGCAGAGTGAGGTACATCCTGGTGCTGCTCCCTAATATTCTCCATTAACAGCCCACAGGCATCCTGGGGAAGGAAATACAGCAGACCAAAGGCCAGGGAACAGACAAAACAGGAAAGGTACAAGCACTCAAGACCCCTTGCAAATGAATCTGATTTATTAAAATGTATCCCACCTTCAGTCTGAAGCTTTATCAGGTGCCCTCCTGACCCTTTGTCCTTCTGTCTCTTTGCTTTAAGCCTGTTGCCTAGCTGGGAGTTCTGCCTTGGCATTTGTAACCATTGCATTTTATCAAAATTGCTTGTTCTTTGAATAGATCTTTTTCTCATGCCTCTTCAATTGAGCCAGCTGAATTTTACTTGGTCTCCAGTAACTATTTCTTTTTCTGCTGTCAGTGAGTTAGGGAATGGAGGAGTTTGCCTTCTTTTTGTCATTTCTGTAACTCCTTCCAAGCAGCTGGAATTTATTTTAATAAAGTTCATTTCAATGGAGCCTGGAGCCATAATACATGAGGCTGTGATCTCAGACGAGCTCATAAATTAAGTAGGGTCAGCTCTGGTCGTTGCATGCACAGGAGACCTCCAAGGACACCCTGTGTGCTGCTCAGCCTGTGCCAAGGATGCAGCGCCTGCCAGACGGTGCCTGCCCAGGAGGCTGTCTCCTTTGGTATGCTGTCTCTGGCCACTGCCAAGTGTTCCAGAGGGAGATACGTGATCCCTGCATTGGGTGAGTTATTCTTAACTGATCTTAAAGTCCTTCTAGACCTTTGTGGCATGAAGCTGCTGTCTCACGTGTGCAAGGGTAGCTGGGGGCACTGGCTGCTTACACAATGCCTGAGCCACTTACAAACATACAAAAGGTGCTTTTGCAGGCTGCTCTGCTGTCTGCCCCAAACTTCCCAAACTTCACTGCCTGTCCTGAAGAATGAATGCACCACAGAGGTATCTTGACTTTGTGAGTGAAGAAGCCAGCATGAACATACCCTTTGCAGTTTCCCCCCTGAAGCTAGATAGTTTGTGTTTTTAAAAGATATACAGTCTTGTCATAAAGACTCCAAAAGATGGTGACCTCCACTGTTATGCTGTAGTAGTTCTGCCTTCCCAGAAATTACAACTTATTTAAATGAGAAAGAACTTTTCTTGTTGAACTTCCAACTATTGGTTCACATTATATCTCTGACAGAAAGACTGAAATGCCTGTCTGCTTGCCTCCTCCGCTTATTAAATGCTTTTCTGTGTGCAAATCCCTATATTCAGCAATTATGTCACCTCTGAAACTTCTCTTCTGTAGGCTGAATTAATTGAATAGAATAAGCCTTACATTTGAAGTCTTGTTTTTCAGTTCCTGTGGTCCCTACTTCAGATAACCCCACTCAGCGATAAAGCCTGTGTGCTTTGATATCCAGCAGCGTGTTTTTAATTCAGATTACAATAAAATCCACTGATTAGCAGTAACATAATCCTTTAGGCTATGTTCGATGGTGGTTTTTCTTCGTCAATGAACCTACTAATTTAACCTTTCTCCTCCCAAGTCAAGGAAACTCCCAAAAATACTAAACATCTTTTCCTGTTAACATTTAACAGCTTTTCTAATACCTTGATCTTGACTTAGTGTTTAAAGCTGCTATGAGACATGGCCTCTGTTTTCTGGAATAGCACTGTGTGGAAAGAGAGGCCCTCAAAGAGCAGGAAGGCCTCCAGGTCAGGAACTTTCAAAAGCTGTCCTGTGACCTTCCCACTGCAGAGGGATGTACCAAGCTCAGGAGAACCCTCTTCCCTTCTTTTATAGTCTCTGGTGGTGCTGAGTGAGATAGGACTATTTGTTTTCCTCCTCTTGTTTTTCTGGTCCCTTTTCCTCTTGCCATAGTGCGCTACTTCACCAGCCGTGGAATCAGAGTTTGCACAGAGCTATTATTCACCAAAAGATTAAATTTGTAGCACTGCTCTGCTTCCCACTTCACTTTCTTGATGCCTTTTCTTTTGCATGGTTTCAGTATTATCCCAAAATTTCAGAAGAAACAAAGTAGAGTCAAATGCTGTTTGAGCAGGCATTAGGTGGGTTTTTCCACTGACAAAACTGCTAAATTTCTAATTTCTGACCAGAGTTTCTTTTTGTGACTCCCTTTATGTTTTTCCTCAGCCTAGAAATCTCCTGTCTGGTGTGCCGAGTGTTTCAGTTTTTATTGGTTTGAATGTGAAACACATCAATAACAGCTTTTGTGTAACAGACAGGCAGATGCTAATCTCTAAGTCTCACTTGACTTGAGTTGGTTTGGAATCTGAGTCTGCAAAGGGACTGTGATGAAACAGCATTAGCTGGTGTCACCAGTTAGCTTCCTCACCTTCTCAGTGTCTGTCTGTGCCGTCACCTGAGAAATACTGCTTGCACGGTGTCATAAGAGTGGCAAATATTCTGGATCTGGTTACCAGTGCTGATGCACACTCCTGAAGTTCTGTCAGGGCAATGACAAGGACTCAGACAGATGGTTTTGCTTGAGAAAGACTGGATATACTCTATAAGGGCTGTGTTTTATTTTCTTCCTTCAGCAAAGAAGATACTCTTCAGGATCCAGCCTGTGTTTTGTTATATTTTTTTCCTAGGGTTAGTGTCCAGGGTGGACTGCAATATCTCTTGTATTTTGTGGTGTTGGTGTCAGGAAGCTGTCCCTGATTTCAGGTATGCTGCAGGTGTGCTACAGGAGCCTTCTTAGTAGCTATTAGATGCCCTGGATGAGTGGGCTGAAGTGGCAGAGGTTTATGTACTTAACTGGTTGATGAAGGGGAAAGGTACACTGAGTTGAGTCAAACCAAGTGGAGAGTAGGAGAAAATTGAGTCAGAGGTTCTAAACATGCATCAAGAAGCAAGCTTCAAACATTTTTCTCTTTTTCAGAAACAAACAGAATTCTGTAATGACCTCAGATAGGTTGTGTGAATGAGTGTGGATGTGGGTGACTCTGTGAGTGTCTCCATAAAGTGATACAGATGTTTTTCTGTTTGCTTGCTTGTTCTGGACATTTTGTTCAGTTCTGTGGTGTGTTGTTTTCCAGACTGTTATAAAATAGCTCATCCTCAGGCACTGGGCACTACTTGGTGGATGTATAGCATCCACTGATTTCATATTTATCACCTCTTGAGATTAGGAAGAGCTGCCTTCCTATGCCAGAGCCAGAGTGCACCAGCAGGCTCTGCAACTTTCCCTGCACCCAGCAAGGGTTTTGGCTGCCTGTGCCCAAGCCCAGGTCTGCTATGTGCAGCTGTAACCTGGAGTGAGATGCTGTGAAGCAAGCTGCGTGAGATCTATGTGGAGCCTTATCAGGGTCTCCCCCCTGGAGAGACCTGGGAGAGTGGTGAGAGCCACTCTTAAACTCAGGTTTTGTCCTTATTGGAGCTGTGTTGTGGATATGCCTGACCATGTTCCTGCCCCTGGTCCCTGACCCAGTGACTGGAATTCATAGCCTGACTCGAGAGCTGCCTTGCCTTTGTGGACTTGTCTGGCAGCTGCTGGACTGAGTCCAACCCCGATTAGAGTCCCTGGACATGCTCTGCTTCCCTGCTCCTGCACTGCAGCCCTGCACTCGTGGATGGGAGCACTGCCCTGCCTGCCCTGCTTGTCACCCTCAGCCCTGGCAGAGCAGCTCTCTCCTGCTGCTCTGACACCCTGCATCTGGCAAAGCTGTGACAGAGATATGCAGGGCGTCCCAAGCTTGTACTAATAAAGCCTTTACAACATCCCACACCACAATGTGTTTTTGAAATGCATCCAGGAGGTTAAAAGCTTGATTTAGAATACTAATCACCTCCTTTCCATTAAGCCAAGCTTTTTGGTGGTGTTCAAGCTTCCATGGAAAGCAAAAGCCTGCATCAGAGATAGAGGGAGACATCTGAAAGACAAGATAGGCTTTTCATACACAGTATCACAACTCCAAAGTTCACAAGCTACCCCAGTAGCGCATGATTTATTTCAGAACAGTTCCATGTGATCATGTATTTTGATGTGCCTTTTGTGGGACTGTTTAAATGTATTCAGTGTGTGGATAGTCAGTTAAGAGCAGTGCCAGCCTCAGTGCATTAATGAGTGATGCAAACTGTGCAGCAGGTACAGTATCTCACCATGCTCTGGACGTGTGTCACAAGGGGTTCTACGTATAAGTGTTTTAAAATAGGACCTCCTTATAGTTTTTATTTCCAAATAGCACTGACAGCACTTCAGAGATCTTGCAGCTCATGCAAGAGAGGCCTTCCAGCAAAAACCAGGAATTGCTCTGGTTGTCTTACATATGTGCTGGGCTGAATTTATTTTACCACAGCCTTTAGAAAAGTATTTTCCAGCTGGTCCTTTTTTTCTGACCAAAGAGACTGAAAACAGAGGCTGAAACAAAAACATCTTACAGGGCACTGGAGGAGATAGAAGGAGGCCATGTGAGGAGGGATTTTCTGGCTGTCATTTCCTTTCTTGCTTCCAAAGTCCTTGTCATATTCTGCATTCCACCTAATCCTCCAGATTCAGATGTTAGCACCACTGGGGCAATCTCTGTGTCCTTTTCCAATCAGCAAATGGAGTAGCTTGCTAGCTGGGGATGACTGAGTCCTACTTGCTCAGAGATTCTCTTGGCTGCCAAGAGCTCCCACCACACTGACTGAATGAACTTTGCTTGGAGAAGCAGGTCCTGACTTCTGAGATGAAGCAGGTAAGGCAGGAAGAGTACACCAACTGAACTGATTCCTGACTTTCCAACATGTGAGTATCCTAAACTGCGGGAAAAACTCATCCATGCTTCTCAAAGTCTCCACAATCTCTTCTTTGTGTCCTCTTCCAGGGCAGAACTGACAGGAACTAAATGAGACAACAATCAGCCTGTATACTTAATTAGTATCATTTCCCTTGAATGGCCTGTTGCTTTTAGGCATAGATAAAATCTGCTGTGCATGATATCCATATCATAGATATTTGGAATAAAGAGTGGGAAAATATCTCCTGTTTCTGTATGCTATCTCATCCATTCCTCTGGTCACTGGGGGTGTCCTTGACAGTCAAAACGGGACTGGGGAGAAGTCTGACGGGATCTCAAAGGCACAGCCTAATAATCTTGCCAAAATAAGTACCTGGGGAAAGGCACAGAATTTCTTCTGTCTCTGTAGCCCCTCTTCCATGCAGCAGAATCTGGGTGAGTGGTTCTATGTGACTGCAATTTTAAGGTCCGTGCCTGTATCTACAAGGAGGGTCTAAATACCAAGAACATGAGCTTGGGAGAAGCTTTGAGTTCCCCACAGAAGCAGCAGGACTAGCAACTCAAGAAGCAGTTAGAAGTGCATCACTGAAGAAGAAAGTTTATTCTGTGGTGAGTATTGCATTTGTTTAATCCTGCAAACAGACACAGAGTATGAAATCAGGCACTTGAGATGGTTCACCAAACGCACTCATCTTACTGTATCCACACTGCTACAGACCCCCAGCTGTCCCTCTGGGCAGCAGTAGAAGTCAGCAGAGTGTGAACATGGATGTTCCCTGCCTGGTGCTTCCTTGCTCTGGCCTTGCAACAGTAGGACTACATATTAAAGGCCTTGGGTATTTCTTTGCTTTTTCCCAGTTCCTCTTGAAAAGCTGGCACCCACTGAACTTTGCCCAATGACTGCAGTAGCTGCACAGCTATAATTTGTTTTCTGATAATCTCCCTCTCAGCCACTGGGACATTTTAGGAGTGGAGTTACCTACCTGCCGTCCATTATTCTACATGTCTTAAGAGTGAACTTCTTTGGATAAAGCCTTGAGCAACCTGGGAGGTGTCCCTGCCCATGGCAGGGCAGGCAGGACTGGATAATCTTTAAAGTCCGTTCCAGCTTCTTAACACTCTACGATTCTATGATTGTTAAAATTATTTTACCATGCCATGTTCTGGTCCCTTTCTAAGGGCCAATCACACCAAGCTTTGTCATCTTTGAGTCCAGGGAACTGGGATCAAAGCAGCTGAGATTGATCCTGCTCCTAAAAATTAGCTCTTTTGACCTGTGCTCAGGAGAATCTAGTTCATAACAATTCAGCTGCATTTGGACATGGGGAGGTGGGGAGGTAGCTCAGCTCATGCTGACTCAAAAGTGAGTGTAGTCTGTTGTGGTTCTACATATCCAGCTACTACTGTCAGCAATGGCCAATTCTATAACAAGGTGTAAACTGCTCCACTTCTTTTCTTATCTAGTTCCTTTGTTCCTAGCCACATTTCAAAAACATGGTTTCTTAAACTCTGATCCAACTCCTCAATTACTGCCATTCCTGTTTCAGGGAGTAACCTGCATTGTCGTGAGGAGCTGTTGAAAACTCCAGGGGAAGCTTAATCACAACATTCATTTAGAAACCAGTAAAATATGAGTGATAGTATTGCTTCCCCTGGGGATGAGGAAGAGTTAACAATTTGAAGACAGTCAAACACTGATTCTAAATGGGGCTGCAGCCCTTTCAGAATCAACTGTTCTTTTTTGATAGGTTTTTGAATGGGAGGACTTGAAGAGGCTTCTAAGTAGCAATTTGGAGGGTAAGTATTAACTAATGGTTAATACTTTATTACAGTGCTAGAGGGCACTGTACCGTTGAAGGTACTGTTTATGGATCAAATATAATAGCTAGGAGCTAGACAGTTTAATGGCTTGAGATTCCTTTGCACGTTTTGTTAAAGAGACATGTTAATCCTGACAGTGCTGTAACTCACAATAATTGCACTCTCCCTATCGCAGACACTCTGCTTAATTCTTTGTTGTCCTGACCCTGTGGACTCCTTTCTTCTGAAGATGTGCAAGAAAATTTAAAGTGCTGCCGTTCTGGATAGAAAAACCTTCCGCATGCAGTTTGCAGTGGTGCAAATGGCTGTGTGTGGTTCAGGCCACGTGAAGCCTGCGTTTGCTAAGTACAACTGTGGGCAGCAGCCCTCCACGAAAACGGTCTCCTATCCAGTCAGATCAGCTTCAGAGCTGATAGATAAGGATGAAATGCACTTCTAACTGCTGTCAGTTCAGATAAACAGAACTTAAAGCCCTTTTTACAGAATGCCACCAGTTGTCTTATAACGCTATCGGAAAGCTGGTGTCCATCACTGTGACTTTAAACAATTCTCACCTTGGGCACTTTAGTGTTACGTGTTTCTCTGGGGAAAATTGCTTGTTTCATCTCTGCTGCTGGACTTTTAAATTGAAAATAAGAAATAGCATCGCTATCTGAAAATTCATACTTTGTCTACAAAGTTCTTTTTGAAAGTTTTGTTCACACTTTTTTCCCCCTAAATGTTGTTTCAGAAACAAAACATTCATACGTTTGTCTAAAATATTAAAATAGATTTTTTTTCAGATGAGAATTCAATTTCAAAGTTAAACAGAATACACTCTTTTTAAAGTTTGTCTGTTTTTTCTCTTATTCTCACTTCCATTTTTTCTTACTAGAAAGAGCAAAAAAAAAAGGAAGTTGGGGATTATATCTGCTTTTTAGAAATATTTGTAATTATCAAATTTCCTGCAAGTATTTCTTTTCTTTCTAAAGTTTTGAAAACCCATTTTTTCACTTAGAAATTTCTTTTAAAGAAACTTGACTAACTAGTTCTGAACTCCAACTCTTTCTGAACTTCAGTCAGTGTTATCATGTAAGTTCTTCCTGTATAATCAAAACATGAGGAAAAGTATGTTATTGCTGTTTCTGGCCATCACCAAAAATATCAGTCCCAGACAGTGATATCATGACAGCAAAGCAAATCTTGAGTGATGAACAGTCTGTGCTTTTACATGGTCCCACATAGAAGTACACACAGTTAGCAGACCCATGAAATTTACTGTCTAGAAGATTTGTTGCAGTGGGTGAAAGTGTCTTAGGAAAGAGCTTTCTGGCAGCAATCATGTTGTGGGTTTGGGCTTGGGTCACTGCCCCAGTGCACTGAGGGGACAGCATGCAACTGAAGGTCAGGGAGACCCGAAAATGTGAGGGTAAGCACCAACAGGGGCAGACGTTCCTACAAAAATAATGACTTCTATTGCAATGTTCTTTTACTGAGATTTTCTTTTCCAAATTGTGTGAATTAACTCTGAAGAAAGAAGATCACACTGAACACTTGAACTGTCTTCAGTGGCCTTTCTTAGCCTACAGAATATGACTTCTTTCTTCACCTTGCATGGCTGTGCCTGCAAATCCCATCTTGCACATTCCCAGGCGCCTGTTTCCAGTGCAATTTCTGCTTGGCAATGAACTGCTATTTTTCCTGCTTCCCCTCCCATCCCCCAGCTCATGTTCTAAAGAGCTGTGAGGTGGGCTGATCATTCTCAGAAAAAAATCTAGCTGTTGGCCTGTCAGAGGAAGAGAATTAGCTATCCACACTGCTCTGCATCCCATGCTCCTTTCTTCATTTTTCCTTTTCCCTTTTCCCTTTCATCTCAGCTTACTTTTGGATTTCCCTGCTGCTGCCTTATAAACTATGGTGCTCTCTCATTTTACTCTTCCCACTCCCATCTTGGGTGGATTGAAGACATTAGAATCATGAAGGAAATTTTTCCAAGTCCTAAGAATTGTTTTGAGAAGTGGCTGGTAATTTTTTACATATTGGGTTTTTCTAGGGAGATACTTTACAAGTATGCTGGGTTTGATTAAAATGGCAGCTCATATCAGAAAAGTGAGAAAGGCACCAGTACTGTCTGACATTCACCTGGAAGGCAGACAAGGAACTTGAGGGTGGATTTATAACATTTCAGGAAGTTCTTTCCGAGTCGTATGGATCTCCCTCTCTAAAATACAAGAAATGTCAATGATTCCCACATACTAGAAAATGGTTTCCTTACTAGCTGTTGCACATCTGTGATTAGTTTATAAGGGTTTAATTTTCATCTTAGCTACTTATCCTGCAGTACATTGACGAATTTGAGTTGGTTTTTTTTGTGACACTGCCAGTGGCTACAATCTTTATGCACAAAATCTTTCTTGCAGGAGTTCTCATCACTCTGTTTTGTGGTGGATGGCACAGTCTTGGGTGCTACAAGTGCGGGCAAAACTACTGGACTAAGACAAGGAAGATGAAGATTGCTACTCATTAGAAAGCCTCAGGTAACAGTGGCTATTCAAATGCTCCTCATTAAGGAATATGTGTTCCTGGTTTTCTGGCTTACTCAGCCCCCTTACAGCACACTTGCGTGCTCCTGGGTGCCATTTCAGTCCTATGCTTCACCCTTTTTAAAAATGTAGATTAATCATGGGATGCTGGCCAGCACACAGGGAAGCAGGCTAATGGCTGAGAGCGGGAAATAGCCAATTAAAGGATCAAAGTCAGGGAAATTAAGCCTTGAGAGGAAAGGGCACAAATAGGGTGAGGTTGGGAAGAGCAGGGTAGTAGTGGCCCTCAGGGGAGACACCAGGGTAGGAAATGGGACCAGAATCAAAGCAGCTGAGGGCAAAATGCAACTGCTATCCCTTGCAGGAATTGTCTTAGAAGGGAGAGAAGCAGCACGGGAAGAGAGAAACGGAAAAACTGTGTAATTTATACACTGATTTTGAGAGTTGTTAAGCTACTGCACCCTCAGGGGTGCTCCCGGTGAGCAGGGCTGTGCAAACAGAGCTTCCCATGCGGTTCAGCACCTGCATTAGCTGCCTGCCAGCTCCTGCTTCCCTCCTCAGCACCACTCCCCTGCCCCTCGCTCTCCTTCCTTACTGCTACTGCCTGGGTCCCTCCTTCACATAGTTCCTCCTAAGCCCCTGTCATCTCGCCTCTGCTTTTGAAGTAGTGCTTACCAACATCCTTACTAATATTCCCCTGCTTTTGAAAAGATAGATCCTTCATTTTAATGCCTTAAATTACATAGATGTGACCCCAGCTATTGTAACTAAACCAGCTATTTTCGGCTTGGTGCAGCATGGCAGCGACAGCATTCCTGCTTTGGGGTGGAGGGAGCCCACACTTACCCTGCTGAAGGCAACATGAGGTGACTTGGACAGCACTGGAACAGGACATTCCAAAGAATGTGCTTATACTGTGCACAGACTGAAGTTACCCAAGAGAGACACTTCTGTCCTAAAAGAGTTTTTATGGAAAATCAGATGTTTACAAAACAGGGAAAATGCTGAAATGTTTGTTTGGGTTGGTTTTCCCCCCTGAATCATTTAAATGGCAAAATGCAAAGCAAAGTAATTTTTCTTGTACGTCACACTGTTTCATTAAGGCACTAACAGAAGACACTTGATCTAGAAATTAAGATAAGTTGCTTCAATCAGTACTAAGTAGCAGGTGCCCTTAGTGATTAAATGTAATAGAGTATTTCCATTATTCTATTAAGCTTTATGTCAGCAGTTGTCACAGTTCCTCTCATATCCTGAAATACTGTGAAAACACATTCAGAACAACATTTTGGGATCTTAGAATGAATGCTTTTTGAGAGAATAGACAAAAAGGATTTTCTTTTCATGGAAAATTTATAAAATTTGTGTTGGGTCTATAGCAGATTAAAAACCAGGAATCAAAATATTTTCTTATCCTGTGAAGGATGAAGTATTAAGTTTAATACAGTATATTTCTGACATAGCATAGGAGTTGTTCTGCTTCTTTATTTACTATAATATTTGTGAGGAGCACAGAAGTACCTTTCTCTGAGGAGTGTGCTTTGTACCTTTATCAGGGTAGTGTGCTCTTTCCCTGGTGTTTGGTACTTCTCACATGCACTGAGGGTGTTGGAGATAAAACCAAACGCCCTAAACCTATTACACAGCAAGATAGTTTATTACTTAGGTTGGAAAAGACCTCTAAGATAACCAAGTCCAACCCAGCACTGCCAAGTCCACCACTAAGCCATGTCCTTTAGTGCCACTTCTTCTAAATGCCTCCAGGGATGGAGACATGGCCCCTTCCCTGGGCAGCCTGTTCCAATGCTTGATAACCCATCAGGGAAGATATTTTTCTTATTATCCAATCTAATCCGAGTTCAGGGGGGCAACCACTGCCCTGGTCCGCTTGCCACACTATTCCTGATCCAGGCCAGGATACCATTGGCCTCCTTGGGCACCTGGGCACTGCTGGCTCATGTTCAGCTGCTGTCAACCAACCTTCCTAGGTCCTACTCTCCTGCGCAGTTTTCCAGCCACTCTTCCCCCAGCCTGCATGGGGTTGTTGTGACCCAAGTGCAGGGCCTGGCACTGGGCCTTGTTGAGACACACACAGCTGGCCTCAGTCCATTGATCTAGCCTGTCCAGATCCCTCTGCAGAGCCTTCCTGCCCTCCAGCAGATCAAAACTCCCACCCAACTTGGTGTCATTTGTGAACTGACTGAGGGTGCACTCAATGCCCTTATCCAGATTATTAATAAAGAGATTAAACAGGACTGGCCTCATCACTGTGGGTCACCTTAGAAGACCAAGTTAGTCAAGCAGGACCTGCCTTAGAGCAGCAGATACAGAAAGAGAAAAACAATGGAAAAAAAAAAAAACTTGAATGATTCTTACATCAGTACCCTGGGCTTTTAGCTGCCATTTAAATTTAAATATGCACTGCGAGGTAAATAGGCCAAATGAGCCTACAGAGTGCTTTGGTGATGTGCAGTCTGAGACATCCATAGCAACATATCTTTGCAGATGACTATGGTCTGGCTTCCTGTGGTCAGCTGCTGGGAGTGACCTCTATAACACACTGTATGCACTGTGTGGAACAAAATACAACTGTATACAATGCCTTGAGCTGGGTTGTTGAGGCAGCATCAAGGGGGCTCATACTTGGTGCACTGATCTCTCTCAGCCCTCTGTTTCACATCATGTCTACATTTATGTTTGACAATATCTTTTCAGGGTATATATTATATTACAGAACCTGACAACTGTAGAATTCCAAGTCTGACAGTCTCGTAAGTTAATAAAGGACTTTTCTTCTCAAAGTAACAGAAAGGGAGGCTTAGACAATAACTTATCTACTTAATTGAAATCTGAGGAGTTCTGGTTTTATTTCTGTCAGCACAATCCCAGGGAAGTCAATCATACGGAACCAAGTCTGCAATTTAATTCTAAATTGTTTGTTATATTCAAGATACCTGTGTCCACATGGGGTGGGATCCTACCAATTCAAACTGACACAATTTAATTTCTTTCTCAGCTGAACTTTTACTGATTTAAAAAACCACATATTTTTCCAGACAACTGGTGCAAGACAGGTGAGGTAGCAATTGTGTGGGAAACAGGGGTGGGATACATGCACTCTCCCACAGCCTGCTTGAGAAGTGGGAGAGAACTGGGGAAGGCTTGCGATAAGACATGAAACTCTTTTTGATTCATCTGCTATCAAAACAGTAATGTGATTCTGTTAATTTAGATAAATATCTAAGGGCCTGGTTCTACTCTGGCTTACATCAGCTGTTTATTATACTAATGTGTAATATATGTATGTGGCCAATTCTGAGATAACAGCCGTGGTTCAGTGTCCATTCTGGCTGCATTACTGTTTAGAGACACATGCTATTTTCTCAGAAATGTTACTGAAAGTAAAAAATCCACAGGCCAGGAAAAATGGGATTTTTTGAAAATGTTTCTTGTATCTCCAGCTGGGCCCATGCTGACTGAATTCAAATAGACTGATGGGATCCTAACTGCTGTTCCACATATTCAAAACAAAAAGGCAAATTCAGCGGTCATTTAATGGCAGGAGTAAGTCCAGCTCCTTCCATACTGGCTGGCTCCCTCTGAGAAGGCTGGCCTACCTGCTAGCAAGAAATGCCTGACTGGGTTAAAGAATTTCCTGGCTGTGGTCAGGACAGATACCATTGACTGAAATATGGATACCTAAACTGCTGTTTTTGCATGGGATTACCTTGCATCAGCTGCAGGGCTTTGGATTTGTCTTTTTTGAAACTCCAACAAGTTCCTCTCAACTAATTTTTTTCTGGCTTGACAATGTCCCTTTGAATAACAACCCTGCTGTCTAACACTGAAATTTGGTACCACCCACAAACTTTCTGGGGTGCACTCTGTCCCAAAGTCCAGCTTATTAACACAGACAACACTTGACATCAAAAAGCATTGTACCCAGTATTGATCCCTAGGGACCACCAGGCACAACCTTTTGAGCCCAGACATTCCTTCTGTTTTTCTCTTCATAGTCTACCTATTCAAATAAAATGGCATCAGTTTGACTATGAGTATACCATGGAGATCATGTCAAAGATATTTCTGTACTTAAAGTAAAACAATATTCACCACTGTCCTTTCATCCACAAGTAAAGCATACAGTTTGCTAAAATAGCAGTCCTTTCATGATGAAATCCAGTCCCTGGGGAGAGGCAATGCTGAGCATGTTCTCAGTGTTGCCTGGCTTCTGCCTTCCCTCCAGAGGTCTTCCACGTACGAGATCAGTTCCAGCACATAACTTCATTCTTCCAGTGCCCAAAGCTATACACGAGTTTCCCATGCAGAACTCAGCTTCCATGCGCTTTTCTTCTCTTATTAACAGGAAGGAAAGATGCCAAGTACATGGGAACGCGTGTCCCAAACCACAGTCGCACGTAGGAAGTCTGCTTTTGGCCTCACTTGATAGCATTTCGTTTCCATCGAGTCTCTGTGCATAATGTAAAGATGATAATGTCTCAGTGAGCAAAGCATAAATGCTCTGTGCCAACCTGATAATCTCAGTTTATTTTGCACGCTCAGCTAGGGATGTTTCTTTCTCTCCCTCTCCCTTCCTCTGCCTCCTAGCATCCTGTTGAGTGTCTCTGCCATTTTTCTCTAATGTACTAATCAGTGTGATCTTTACAAAACACATTCAATTATCATTGTTACTAAGGTGTCTGGATGTGCTGGTGAAGTTCACGATGCTGCTATAGCAGGTCGTATCCAAACATGCTTTACCCAAAGGTTTTTTAGCTAAGTGAGACAAAGGCAAGACAAAATCAGAACAGTGAAGCAATTTGCACAATATTGTTTAGATCAGGAGCAGAACCAGGATGCATAGATTTAAAATCTGTTTGATCACCTGCTAGACCACATTTTCTGTAAGTACACTGTGGTGGTTGTCCACATGCCTGGGTTGCTAGGCCAGGTGACAGAATGCTTTTTATATTCCTTTAATCCTATGTCAGTGCCCCAATGTTAATCAGCTCTTTCCAACACTTTCCTAACCTAAGGCCATATAATTCACCTCAGAAGAACACAGGACTTGTGTAAATAAATCTTAATCCCTGTTCTTCCAGGAATTTCTAAAACCCATGTCTTATATATACCAAGGTTTACCTCTGAGTCCTTTTGTTTGCCTCCTTAGACTTCTGTGTTGTGATTCAATGCCATTAATCTCCATACTATACATACCACAATTGTCCCCTGGACTCAGGAAAAGCTGATGCTGAAAAAGTATGGAGCCTCCGGCATTTGGCAGACCAATTCCTCCATTACCTGCAGAAGAATGACTTCTCTTGTTGGTCTTGCCGGTACATTTTTCTTCCCTTCCAAAATTTAAATTACCATATTCTGCCAAAATTTCCTTCAAGGAAAATTGAAAATACTCCTGGTACGGTGTCATTAATCACTGGAGCTTTTTTCTAAGGTGTGCCCTCTGGGTATCTTCCTATTTTCCCTGCAAAATCACCCTGGATGTGGCAATGAACACAGCCTGCATTCAGCCTGAATTAGTGTCCATGGACCCCTGAGTAAGGGGAGCTGGAGTGCTGGTGCCGTATATTTACTCTGAGTTGTGGGTTTGGCTTCTGTAGGACCTGGAGGTGGATCCTGGCTGAAGAAAAAATGACCCAAGAACATGCCTCTGCTGCTACCACAACCTTAATGGGCAGGAAAACAAAAGCAAGCAGGAGACCAGGCTGGCCGTGCAATGCTGAGCGGGGCTTTTGGAAGGAAAGGAGAGGATGAGGTGCTTGGACTGTTTGAACAGCTGCAATGAATCAGCAGCTCTCTTCCCCCAGTCCTCCCCTTGCTGCACAGCAGCCCCGCTACGCCAAGGAAAACAAACTAATCCCAAAAAGTGCAATCTACCACAGTGCAGCCGAATCACACTGCAGGACAGAACCAGCCCACAAACTAGAGAGTAAGAAAAGAGATGCTTTCAGATGAGGCTGAAAAAGAACTGGAAAGGCTTGTACCAGCAGCAAAAGAGAACAGGAGCGGAAATGGCAAGGAAAACACTGAAAAGGAAAGGGCCAAATTTAGCTTTGCCGTAAGCAGAGCCAGCTGGGCTGATCACTATGGAAGTTCCTTTCAGTTGTGGCAGGATGAGATGTGCTGCTGCTGCCACCTGTAACTCGTGGTTCCTGCCACAGCTGGTTAGCACCACCCGCTAACAAAGCTGCTGCTAAACCAACGTAGCAGCTTCTTCATCCCACTCAGTACAGCTCTCTGGGCACTTAAAGCCTATGGAACCTTATTCAAGCCACAGCCAAAAAGTTTGGAACCTTGTAAGAACCACATATGTTATAGGGAGAGCTCGGGGGGCTGCTGTCTCACGTGGATCAAAGCAGTGTTTTGAGGACAACCCCAGATATGAGGATCCACAGGAAATCTGCAGGACAAACAGGTGAGTGAAAATTGCTACCACTCAGTATGCAGTAGCACTCAGTTTATTGTTACAAGGCAATCACCCTGCCCCCGTCACAGCCACTCGGCTCAGCTCTTTGCCTGGCTGCTGCTCAGTTGGTTCGGCCAGTGCCCACTTAAGGATAGTTATTGCAGGGAGTGCAGTTACAGACTTTGTAATTGCTCAGCTGATGCTGTAATGGTCTCTCTGAGGATTCAGCCCAGCAACAGTAATGATACAGCTGGCCTGTCTTGCCTGATGGGATCATTTCCACTTTATTATAACTGTGATTTTAGCTCAATAATTCCAGAGTATTTTTAGACCCTTCGAGATTAAAAAATGTGCTGGATTTGCAGTGTTGGCATTTTTTTGTTTGTTTTGCTTTGGTTTTGTTTCCTCTTAACTGGTGACCAGAAGAAAAATAATTTTCCGAGGAAAGTCAGGCAGGGATCTCCCAGTTGAGCTTTCTTCCTGCACCCTTTCCAGGAAAGAAGGGAACTCTCAGTAAGCTGTGGCAAGAGGTCAGTGAAAAGGGTCAGTGTGTTTCATGGGACGAGCTGGGAGCCAAGGTGTAGAATGAAGTGAAGAGGAATTTCAGCTGAGACTGCCTTCCAATCTGTCATCTTATGGAAAAAATCTTCCACTGAGAAGTGAGAGGTGAACTTCACTTGTCCATTTAAAACTAGACCATAAGAATTTCTGACCAGAAAACTGCAGGAGACAGCATAGTTCTAATTGTCAGCACCAGCGCCCATCCTTGTCAGCTTCCAGCTGCTACAATCACAAGAGCTGTGTCCCTCCTCCAGGCCGTTTGTCTCCCATGAGTCCCCAAAAGAAAAAATGAACCACTGTCCTTTGGTAGCTCCCAGGTGACACTTCCTCCTTCTGGCACACATTAGAGTACCACAGCTCTAAATTGTTTTTCTTGCACCTGCTTGACGTGGGATAAAGCCATGGCCTGTTACATCCCGGGGAGGGGGATACAACTGTGAAAGCTGCTTCTCCTTTGTTGTGTATAGATCAGCAAGGGATATCCTGTCAATTGTCATTTCTGTGCATGCCTGCTTCATGTTCTGGTATTAAAGCCCAGAGCCTCAGGCATCTATTGGATTTTGTTTAAATGCTTTATTGGATTCTATGAACCTCAGATACACCAGACAGACCATAGGAGACATGTCGTGGTGATATCCACAATAACCAATTAAAATCCCAGCCATGCTTTAACTCCATTTTCAATAAACTATGGAGACACAACCCTCTTCTCTATAGGGTGAGCAGAGATCTCATTAACTACATTTAATTGAGAGTGGCAGCTAGTGGATTTTATACATTAGGGAGCACTTCTGTAGACATTGCATCTTTCAAATGCATACACTGAAAAATTATAATGAATCCCATGATCGATACAGAATCATCTTTCTTGTTTCCAGTGTGGTTTCAGTTCCAAGGTTACTTGAATAGATGAGTTTCAGTTAATAAAATTCACATTTTCTTCACCTTACAATATTTTTTACAAACTGACTCCTATTCCTTTCTTTTGGCATCATATTTATGAGCTGGCCCTTCAAAATAACTGAAAAAAATTCTTTTTCTCATCTGCTTCATTTTGAGGATTTCAAAGCTCTCAGGATCTGCAGACAAGATTCTTTTTAGGTGTCTGATATGTATGATATTTTGTCTATGATAAAGATTAAGGGAAACTGAGGTTAGGTGTTTCCCCATGTGGCACACACAAGGGCAGTGGTTAAGCTCTAAGCTGAGCTCTGAGGCCCCAGGACATAAGAGTGTAGCACTAATAACAAAACATCTTTCCTTCATCATTCATTAGAGATTCCAGAGGACGTGTGTGAGCTTCTTCACGTTATTGAGTGAGAGAAGACAGCAGGAATGTCATTTGAGGTCAATAATCCACTGAATGCAAGGAGAAAGGAGCAAGAAGAGCAGCCATATGGCATGTGTGTTCATATGCATACACGTACACACACCCCATACACACACTGACGTGCTCTCCCCTACCTTACTGTGACTCAGTCACTGTAATTCCTTGCATCGCCTTCCCCTGAAAACCATATGGATGGGAAACTATATAAGAAGAGAGTGTATTAGAGGCTATTTAAGATGGTGGCAGCCTTTCTTCAATGGACTGTGCTAACCCACTTAATTCTATGAGAGTCAATCATTGCTTCGGTCATTTCATACACGGTCTTTAGAGAATCATATTCATCATCGTAGGTCAGCTTCACCCTGTGGATTATCTCTTCTTATGGATGTTAATTCCCTTTTGAGTGTAATAGCTTTGTACAGGTAGTTACTTCCTTCAGGACTTTCTAAGCCCCATTTCGATGCATGTGCAGAGCTTTTAAAACATCTGCTTTTTGACTGAAATGCTTCAGGCTTGGTCTCTGTTTGAAGTTTAATTGTTTTGGAAAGTTTGAAGAAATTCTTTTCTTCCGGTCTTTTTTGTTGCTGTTTTCGGTTTTGGGTTTTTTTAGGTCATGAGAAAATGAATGTCTGGTTGAGAGTGTAGTAATATTAATAACAGTATCCCACTGGGGATGTGCAGGTAGCAGATTTACCCTAGCAGGGGAAGGGTTGAGAGCAGAAGAGCCAAGTTGCCCCTTCTGCCTCCCTCCCTGGTCTTCTGTGTCCTCACTGACCTCCCACCTCAGAGCCGTGACAGAAGGTGCAGTTTGTGCTCAGGAAAGCTGGGGCCGGAGGGGCTCCCTGGCAGGAGAGAAGTGTGAAGTAGCTGCCAGGCTCTCATGCCATCAGCTCAGTGGCTAATTGTTTGCATAGCTTTGCCTTTCCCAGTGATCTTCCCCGTGTCCTGTGTTCCTCATGTGGTTTCCATTAAGGTCAGGGTGTGGGGGAAGGGAAGCATGTGAATTACTGCAGTATTTACTCTCACTTACCATTCCAAAGCTCTGAGTGCCCTGTGCTACAGGGGCTGCACGGAGCTACAGGCCGTGCACAAAGGGTGTTTGGGAGTTGTTAACTGCACTGACTGAGAGGCAGGAATCTCCCTCTTCCACCCCTTCAAAAGGCCCTGACTGTCTCCTTTTCTAAATGCAAGCTGCACAACAAAGAACACAATGTTGACTCCAAGGTGCATGAGAAGTAGATCCTCCATCCAGCTGAAAGGAACATGACAATCTGAACAAGTAATCCATAAAGTAAGGCTACAGGTTCCAGGTGGGAGGGAGTGAGACTGCCAGCAGAACTGGCATGAGCTCATCCAAAACAGCTCTGATCTCCCTGCCTCCCCTTTGGGCGTGCTCTGTGGCTGGCCTAAGGACCAAACTGCTCAGTGGATCTCTTCTTGAGAGATTACTTCTCTGGTAATCGGGGAACAGCTCAGAGCATCTCAGTTGTCACTTGCCCCCTTCTTTCGTGTAACACTGACAAGGTCTTTCAAGCCTCCACATGTAAAATTAGTTTCAGGTAGCCCAAGTAGGTTTTCTTTCCCCTCCTTTTCCCTTTCTCCTTTCTGTGGCTGAGTATTCCTTGCCCTTAATGCCAGTGGCATGGGTCACTGGCAAAGCAAATTGATGCCTGGCGCTGTAGGCCTGCTGATTGGTCACTGCCTTTTTACTGGAGATACTGCAATTGCTGGAGGGGGGAGGGTAGTCCTCTCTTAGGATGTAGTCTGATGATCCTTTTCTTATATGTGGCTCCCAAGTGTGCATCTCTCCAGGTATTTTGAATATTTTTCTGCTAAGCAGAGTTCAGATTAGAAAGGGTACTGGATATAGAGCAGAGCAGCTTGATACTGACGGGTGTTAAGAGCACAAAAGCTTGAAAGGGAGATGGTTACAGCCTGGCAGATCGTGGCTGGGTTTCCCTAAACAAACTCCCCATCCTTCTCATGTTTAGTCTTTACTTTGATGGACAAAAGGGCAATGTTACATGTATGAGGCAATTTTCTTTCTGTTCTGTGGATAAGTTTCTGTTTGGGAAGGTTCAGCAACTTGCATGAAAGAAAAATCTGCCCAGAGTAAAGATGGCAACAAGGAGGGAAAAGTAGATCAAGTGGGAGCTCTTCCCTTTGTCAGAGACACCTGAAGAAGTGGTCCAGTCTCTGTGTGTATTACAAGCCTCTGTAACACAGAGGGGTTGTTCCTAACGAGGAGGCATTGTGTTTCCCTCCAGCCTTCTTGGGCCATGGTTTACAATGGAGCAATTCATAAACTGGCCTATCTCTGCATAGGCCAGGAAGAAGAGGGAACAAAAATCAAGGAGTAGAAGGCAGAAAAGTTCAATTTCTAGTATCTGTACAGACCAGAAATGAATCACGAGGCAGACACAGCTCCAGCAGTAGCCTATGTATTGACTGCTTTATATCATGAACTTCACCTCGTGGTGTCAGGAATACGCTGACATTTCTTTCGGAACAGCTATGGAAGTCATCTGACTCTAAGGCTAGAGTGATGTAGTGTTCTTTGCACGAAGGTGAACATAGAGGCTGTTCACAAAAATGGCAGCAAGCCCAGAGCAAATTGGTGCTATGGGTCTGGAGTACATCTGGGACTTGGCACATCAGTGCTTGTGTCTGTGAAAGAGTTGTGTGCCAGGATACCACTAATGGTGGGGTCACCAGTGGGTGCATCACTGGGCCTAGATTGTACCTGTAGGTGTCAAAGCCAACTGGAAGCTGAAACGAGCTATCAGTGTTTTCAGCTTGCTCATGGTGTTGGTTTCCAACTGGACTGATTTAATGTTCTTAACATTTTCAGCAGAACGATGATCCTCAGTGCAATAGCACCCACATGTCCTTTTGTGCTCTGTGGAAATGACTGTATGTGTGAAAAACAATCAGCTGCAAATAACTTTAGCTGTGAAGGAGTGCAGGTGGGTCTCTAACAGGCAGAAAGGACAGTACAGAGTACTGGAGGAATAGAAGCTAGGATGTCTAGGTCCCAGTCTCACTATCATATCTGATAGTGGTATTTCTCCATTATTTCAAATAAAGATGCCTACATGCTTCTCTAATAGCCTAAGAACATCAGTCATACAAAAAAAAATATTGCTAAAAATACATTGTTCTGCAAAAATCTGGTTTTAGTTAACATTACAGCTCTGCAAAACAATCTAATGAAACAAACTAATAACCACGTTGGGCTAGTGATGCCTGGCTTTCTGCAATTCCCTCAAACTTGACAAGGTTCTCTCATGTATGCTGAGATGTAAGTAGCTTCCAAAGGCGTTCTCATGGTGGGAGCATTTATAGCAGTGTTGTCCCCCATGGAGTCTCTGGTCCCAAGCTCACACTGCGGTTTTACTTCAGCGCAGGATGGGTGCACTTGGCAGGCTTTCTCTCCTATACCCAGCCACTGATTTTTTTTTTTTTTTCTGAACTTCTATAAGCTGCAGAGTTTGGAGACAAAACCCCTCTCTTCAATTTAGTTTAAACTGGCCAGCAGAATCAAACTTTTGCTGGGACAGTAAATGGACAAAAAGAGACTGTATTTCTTAATCCTTGTTTCCTTAGTAAACCAGGCTAAAAACAACTTTGAATGAAAAATTCCAACCAGCTCCAGTCACTACTTGGCATACCATCAAAAGTTGTTCTGCTCTAGAGAAACAGGACTTCGTGGCTTCGTGAAGCTTAAATACACTGAAGCCATTACTGTAGTATAGACTGTATTGTTTCAGGCTCGTATTCTTCAGGGTCACCAACAGCAGAATAAAAAGCCAGTACCTGACAACAGGTTTTTCTGGGAATATTTCTGAGTCTTTATTAACATGCTGGGATGAAGGCAGGAGGGGATGAAGGGTGCAATTTTATGGATTTTAATATTCCTGGATACATAGAAAAACACCTGCAGTTTGTTAGCAAGTCAGTAAAGGTAGACTAGAAGTTTTGACATTTTCAGTAAGGTTAGAAATGAAACCCATGACTAACCACAACTTGTGGGGAGGATGTGGGGATGGTTTGTCATGGACTGGGCCTGTGCCTTTCACTATGCAATTCTGCAGCAACCCCCCATTCCAGCAGCAAAGCCTTGCATGTGCCTCACACACGATGCATCTTCCTCTCACATCTCCTGATGAAGATTTGCCTGGTAAAGGAGAATCTCAGGGATGAGGCGTTTGCTTGCAGGTCCAAGCCTTCGTAGGAAAGAACTACTTGTGCATCGTTAGTTTGCGGTGAGCCGAGTGAGCTAAGCCTGATGGTATCCCAGTCCTCGTCCAGGAACCACTTGATGCAAAGATGGGATCGTTTTGTTAATAACCAAGGTTTTTTGTATGTCTTCTTGCAAGTGAAGGCAGACTCAGGGCACTTCAAGGGACAGTCTGGCACTCTCCCAAGACAAGGCACCCTGACCAAATACTGATTCTGCCAGGAGGGGCCTTCTGGCAGAGGTGGCTGCTCTGGAGAGTGTGTTGCAGCCTCTTCCCAGTACCTCTGAGCAGCACCAGGCAGGCAGACTGCAGGCAAACGGGCTCTAACAGGGATGGAAGATTGCTGGCTTGCTGAGAATCAATTACATGCACTTGTAGTTACTGTTTGTAGGAGGTAGGCATGCTTGGAAAGATCCTACAACATATTCCTACTTAAGAAGAATAGAAAGGCTTTATACTCAGGTGATGCAGTGGCAGAAGATTGATTTGCGAAGGAAACACTTCAGTTGTTCCTCACTAAGTCTTTTGTCTGTTGTGGGTGCTGAAATTTTCAAGGATAATGAACCTTTCAGTGAATTTAGAGATCATCATGATAAGACATGTATCTGCATAGCATACTTTGCTATACGAAATATTTACAATCTGCAAGCAGATGTAAGGCAGGTTTCTCACATCCCGACCTTCACCACCACATGCTGCACAGGATTTTGTGTGAGTCTTTTTAGGTGTTGAAAGTTGAACGAATTCTTCTGGGTCGCTCAAACTTTGTGAGATTTTTCAGTAAATTTTAGTGGTAGTTTTTTAAGATTTTAAGCTTTTAATGTTTTTTACAGAATTGGGAAATCTATCCACAATTTTTGTTTAAGGGACTCCTACCTGCCTATTTCATCCAGAAGGACTAAGACTTACATTATACTGAGGAAAGGCTAACTATTTTATTCATTCCTTTTTTTGGGAGAAATGCACTCTCACTGGAATTCAGTCTATATGCAATTTCTCTGAATCATGATTTGGGAATTTTCTTGTGCTAGGTTCCTGTATTATAAGTTTTCTTCAAAAATAAATGTGGATTAAATACAGACAGAGAGAATTAAAGACTTTGGATAGAGAAAAATAGTATCTTTCTCTGAATCTCCAAAGTGTTCCTGAAAGCATTTCAAGCCATTCAAATGCAACTTCAATTTGTCAGTCCAGGACAAATACAGTAGTTTGGTCACAAGCTGCTGTGTACATTGTTCACAGCAAAGGAGACTCTGTCCTTCTCTGTGATTTAGAGACACTGTGTATAGGCTGAAGCTGAGTCTGAATTCACCAGCCATCAGGAGCAGAAGTTTTAAGCCTCCTGGTTCCAAACCCAAGATGCCACAAAAATTCATCCATCAGGGAGGTAGTGGAAGTGTGAAATAGCATTTCACCTCTGCAGCTTTGGGATTAGGCTTTGACAAGTTCATGGCAGGAGAGTTTGTTTATCTGATCCTCTCAAAATATCCTGCTGGTGCAGACTCCCCCACACACTTATTCACACTGTTTCGCTACAGTCTGTAACTTTTACTCCGCTGAGGCTTTGGACTGGAACAGAAACAAAAGAGTTCAGGAATGAACCTCAAACAAGATGAGACAGGACTGGTGTAGCAGGAAGTCCAGTGCAAGAACAGGGTCAGTCTGTGTGTGCTGGCTGAGCTGAGGCACAGGGTGCAGTGGGCTCTGAGCTAGAGCAGTGGAAGTTGTAAGGACCTTAAACACCTAAGCTGAGCTGCAGAGCAGAGCCAGTCTCTGATTCAGCTGGGCACCACATTGAAACCAGCCTTTCCTTTCGTTCATTTGTGATGATGCAAGGTTTTAAATGTGAGTGCGGGGTGCTCCGGCTCCTGGATGCACTTACAGCAGACAGGGGCTCAACCTCTGCATGTGATTTACAGTATTCTGGGCCAAGAAACATAGCTGGTTTGCTGTTGAGATGTTAATCTAGTGTCTTGGTCTTCTGAGAGCTTCATGAGTGGTTGCCTGCAAAAGCTCAGTCTTTAAACTACGGCCACAACCTGTGCAGCCACTGCTGTCTTTCCTTGGTTCAGTTCCCTGCTGCTTCCTCCAAGCCTCCCTCAGTGCTCCTGTGGTGGATACCACAGGCAGTCTCACTGCTCCCAACCTATTTTGCTCCACTAGAATAGATATTCTTCTAAAGGCACCTCCTTCAGAGGACCCTTCTCCTCTGCAATTGCCCTCAGCACTTGCAAAGTCTTCCCTCCTCACGCTTATTCACAGGATTTCCTTTCCTTTCATTTCCTCTATTTGGGGGAACAGCTGGACAACTCCAGCTGTTTCCCTCCATGAGCACTTCCGGAAATGAGGTGATAACCTTAGCCTTTCTTGAGCCTAGAGGTTAGCTGGGGGAGAGTTGCAGGTTAAATTAACAATCTGAAAAATATTTGAGGTTAAGGGCAGAAAGGTTTAGAACCAGTGGAATTTTCCATCTCACCTGGGCTGTATCCCTTTCCCCCTGTGCTGCTTGTCAAGCCTTGAGGGAGCACAGCTTGCCTACTTTTTTCCAATTATTGTAATCCTTTGGTAGTGTAAAAAGGGGAAGCTTCTAATTAAAACTGGGGCCTTGCACCTGAATTATCCTTTAAGGGCCAGCAGGATGCACTGTCAGAGGACCAGCACGTTCTGGGGGAAGGCCGTACTGCGAGATGATCTGACTCCAGCACGAGGCCTCTGGACTTCTCTCAGAGCACCAGCACTGAGGGAAGGATCTGCAGGGTTACTTGCTGGGGAGGATATGCAGGTTAAAAGAAGTTCCTTTCCCTGTGTATGTCTAATGGGGAAATACAATTCACAGCCATGGAAATGGCCAGTGTGCATCTGATCCACACTTAGAAAAGACAAAGAACAGTCAACAGCACACATTAAGGCATTAGGCCTTCTGCTTTGACTCTTCTTTGGTACAGTAAGAGGTGGTGATTAGCACAGCTCAAAGACAGCCATGACGAGGGTGAAAGAGGTAGTTTTGGAAGACACCTTTTGTGTATCTAAGATGTCACCAAAAGTAGAGGAAGAAGGTGATTTAGCGTGTGTTCTGTAGTTTCTGACAGCTGTCACAAATGTATTTCATCTTCTGGAAGTGTAAGGGATAGCATCATGTGTCAGGTGAGCACCCTGCAGCTCTTCAATATGCACTGTCGTTTCTGGAGTGCTGTGAGGTCTGGAAGGTGTCTTGTGTGCGCTAATGCTCTGCCCCTCTTAAGGCCATGACCACGGTGCCATTGCTGTCAGGGGGCAGATACTGTGGCAGCATTTCATGGCCCTTGGTGCCCTGAGCAGTAGCCACCCCATCTGTCCAGGCTGTTCTGCTTTCAGGAGCCAGCCTCCAGATGACTAGCACTGTCAAGAATCTGCCTGGAGCAACATCAGACAAGCTGAAAGCGGCCTGCCTTCTCCGTGACTAGGGATGTATGTGAGGGAAGACTACTCCGGTTACTTACTTGTCAAAAAAAGGCTTAACAGGTGGCAGCATCGAATGTCCTTTAGGAGGGCACTGACTGATGTCTTGTGGTCTGTCTTGATCATTGGATTGATACTTTTAAATGGCCAGTGAAAGGTAACTGAGAAAACAAACCACCTGGCTGACCCTTGCTTTGTAGGGAAATTAGATGGCAGGCTGTAAGTTAAAATTTCTTTCTCTTTGGCTTTCTGGAATGTTCCTCAATAAACATACAGGGGAGGAAAAATCTGTCTGTCATGTTAACTCCCTTACTCCATTTTTTGAGAATCTGGGCTAAGCATTTGTGTTCATATAACAGAAGAATACAGGTTTTAAGAGTGGTACCAACCATGATCATGTGGAACTGCAAAACACTATTGCTGAATGCCCCCCAAAAGAGGCTGAAACAGTTTATGAGAGTATGAGTTGTTACTGGCCCTATGATTAGGATCCTGCCTTTGAGTTCAAGCATCAATTGTTTATTTCCAACTGGAAGTTCCCAAGGTGTTGCTTGCCACAGGCACGAGAGAAGAAAGACACAGGCTGATGAATCCAGGCCCACAAAGAATGAGAGCAGAGGGGGTTTTGCTGAATCATTGAGAAAGATCCTGCATTAATTGATGGCACTGCTTCTTTCAGGCTAGTATTATCATTATGTGAATGCAATCTGGTTCGTATTTGTGCTATTAATATAAGAATTTGTTGATGAGGGTGATCAGCAGGAGGCAGGACAGCAGAGGAGATTGGGAAGTTTTTATCTCTAACTTGCCATTTCAAATTCAGTTCAGCTCAGCAGTGACTGGTGGTTATTAGTGCCTGATATTTCTTGGTAGGCCCTGCATGAAATAAATTAGCAAATCCTTCATTCAGTTCCCCCTCAGAAAAACATCACCCAGAACTGACACTAATTAGACGCCTCATTGGCAGTCTTGCAGGGAGAGCAAAAATTGATAGAGACCGTGCTCTCATTTTCCCTCGAGTTATCAACACCTTCAGGCATAGGGTCCTTGCAGGTCAGGCTGGGTGTAGAGTGTTGACCTGAGCAGTAGACTGAAGAGCTTATCCTGATGTAGAATTAAATGAGATTTTGATTTCCTGTGCTCCAGGGAGACTAGCATTGCTTGTAATACACAAAGGTTTTGTTTGGCTAGAGAGCTGGCAAGAGGTGCAGCCACCTACTACTGGTGCCAGCTCTCTGGGAGTCTGAACTGTTATTCCAATAGTTAGTATGTAGATGGTGAGCATCTCTTTCTTCTCCAGGAACCCAGCTGGCTCAAAGTCTCAGCCATACCAAAAGACCACTAAATATTTTTTCCACGGATGACAGTTACATGATTTCCAAAGGAGATGAGGATTTCCTATCAGAGTACATGAGTACAGACTCAGAGGCTGATAAAATGTTGCTGGGTTTGGGTTCTTGAAGAGATTACTTGAAGGATGAAGCACGGGAGAGTTCTCCACCTTATAACTGAAAAGGTGGAAGTTTGGAATTAGCTACCAGCAAGTGAAGACCATTTGTTTTTTTCTTACAGACGCATTCCTCCTCCCACTTTAGCTTGGTGGCTTGCTTATTTCTTTAGTGCCTTTGTAGTGCCATTGTAGGATCCCTTGGAAAGTGTCCCACTTACACACCTTTTCCCTAGGATATGAGTCCCTGGGGGAGGCTTCCTGCAGACTGTTTGCTTAGACACCTGTGCACTATAATGTATGTCTAATTGAAATTGCATTAATGGTATGACTCCATTACAGCTGAGCAAGATGCTTGCTGCAAGAACACTCCCGGCGGGCCTTGAATCAGCTGCAATAGATAATTTATAAAGTGCTGTGGATCCGCTCAAAGCTCCAGTGTTAAGTACAGGAGACACAAGGCTATTCATTATTAACACGACATTATGCTTTTTGCTCAGCAAAAATTGTGGGTCTGGGTTGAGCCAGGCTCTATCGAAGGTGAGATTTGGGACTGTCAGTTTGACTGAGCTGTTCCTCAGACACTGCCTCTAAGTCTGTGACAGCTTTTGAACTCTCTTCAAAAGGTAACACGTCTCTGTTCTGTCATGGTATTCAAAGAATTTAGTAGGTGCTCTTTGGACTTTCTTGCTTTGCATTGTAATTTTTATGAAAAGGCTGGGGGTGAAAAGAGCTAACAGCTGCTTTGGGGTAGGCCTGATGCACAGCAGCAAGTCAGGCTGCTCTGAACCTAGCCTCCAGCTACCGCAAACATGAGTTTCTCTCCTCACTTCCACATTTCTGCATGTATTTCCTAGTCTGCATCTTCAAGAAGCCTTTGCTGTCTCTAACATAGGCTGCCACCATTCTTACAGCAAGAAAAGGGTGGAGAGAGGAATGGTTTTTTGCTATGACTGTAGGGCAGTGAAAGGGTATTTACCTTAGCAGTGGCTATCCAGACTAAACTACAGTCCCACACTTTCGAAGTGTCCAAGTGGAAGGAGGGGAGAAAGAAGAGGTGAAAGAAAGAGGGCACCATCTGCTTCTGAATCTTCAGCTTCCTGTTCCTCTTGCTATCATTCTTTCTCCCCAGAGCCTGATGTCATGCATGCCTGGACAACGCTGCTCCCTTTAGCAGCTCCCCTCCCTGGAGCAGAGCCCCAGCTTCCCTCTGCGAGAAGTTCAGACACACAGACACAGGCAGCACTTGCTGAAGAGTCAGGGAGCATGAAAGGGACATATATGCAAAAAAACACTAGAGGCAAATTTTCCCTCTCTGAGTCTTGCATCCCTTCTCTCCAGAACTCTGTAAGTGTATCTGTCCCCTGGCATTTTCTGTTATTATTCATTCTAGTGTCCCATCCTTCAAGACAGCACTGGCAGGACCTCCTCAAATGGGTGTACTTTATTGAGGTGTATAAAGGTATATTAGCAACAAGTGCTGCTCCAGTTTGGAAATTAAAGCAAAAATCTGTGGAAAAATGAAGACTTTCCAGGAAAGCTTTACATGCCTTTGTGAGGATGTTCTGCGTTAGTTACCTCTTCTCGATAGACTGTAGAAAACATTGCATGTTTTAATCTTCTAAAGACCGAGAGCATTCTTTGCAAAATCCTCACCCTCTTAGCGCCTTTGTGGTTAGCTGTACTAGCGAGTAATTAGCAATTGTTTTTACAGCGAGACTTGAAGTCACAAGTGGTGAATCAGCATGTCCTTCTGATTCTCCGTTCATCTCTCTCCACTCCATTCTATATGTGCAGTCAGAGCTACCACCAATGTTTTTAGTGATGTTTTAATTTTGACTGTGCGTTTGTGAGGAAAAGAAGAGAGGTTCTTTTGGCACTGAATCTTCCAAGTCTGTGCAGAGCTTTGGGTATCTTGGCAGGAGGACATGCATTTTTAAGGGGTCACAGATTGAAATTGTCAGCAGACGATTTGCCCTCTGAAAGAAGAAACTTAGAAAAAGTTCTGTGGCTTCTAAAATGTCTTTTTCTTTATAAATGGAAGGAAAGTACAGGCTTCAGAACTTGAGAACCAAGATCAGACACACACCAGGAAGCATGGCCTTTTCAGTTATTCATTGAGTTGCATTTTTCATTTGTGGTGCTTGATGGTTGATCTTTATGAAATTCTTCCTCTGCTCTCACTGTCTTTTCTTCATCTGTCCTTTACACAGCTGGAATACTTGTGGGAGCAGCTGGATTAACAGCTCTAGAAACGTGTAGAGAGAAGGGAGTATGTGCATTTGATGGCTCCAGCAGCTGAGAGTCTGATGCAAATTCCACTAGAAGTCATGGAAGAGAAGAAAGAATCAAAGCAGGGACACAGCAACTGCAGTTAAGCAGAGTGCATAGCAGGTCTATCAGGCCATGCATCTGCACCTGCAGAAACCTCTCTGCTGGCCTCCTGACTCACTCGGGAGATCACTAGGGAGTGTGGCTCTGTCTCTATTATATTGGCTGTCTGATGTTGTCTGCTGCTTAGCTGGCCAGTTGGCTGCTCATCACTTCGGATTTTTTTTTAAAGTAATTGGTGGCTTTTACCTTCTGCTTTAGTTCTTTACATAATCTATCAACACCAGTGGACTGAGCAATGAAAAATCTGTAAGATCAATGTGGTCTTCTCTTACCACCTGTCCTTGAAAAAAGTCCAGATGGGCTGCTATCAGTACAAATATGTTCAGAGGCATTTTCACTCCTCCTGCTGAATTGGTCTTGTTTCCTCTCTCCTGTTAAGGTGTGAACATGAACCAACAAGGAAAGAAAAGACGGTAGGCTTGACTGCGGCTCTGCCTGCAGCCCAGAATGCCACCCTGAGAAAATGTCTAACAGCAAAACTGTTTGTCTTCCATGAGACCAAAAGCTGTAACTTCCAGTGGTTCAACTTGAAAAATGCCATCCAAATGCCTTTCTTTGAGCTTTTTTTGGTGGTTTTTTGTTTGTTTGTTTGTTATCTTTTTTGGTTTGTTTTTTGGTTTTTTTTTGGTTAATGAAGCAGACTTGTCCAAGCAGCTCGAAGTTGCCATGAGTTTCCTTTCAGGCCTGCTGCTACACAGCTGGGATCCCAGCAGTTCTGGTTGCTCTGGCTCAAACAGGGCTCCTTGGCTTCCAGGCTTCCTGCCAGGAAAATCTGTAGTATCGCAGCTGGAGCTAGGTTTGCCAGGCTCTCAGTTCTGCCCACTGATCAGGTAGACAGGAGAACCTGTGAGGAAACAGGCAGATTTCTGCCAGAAAATTCAATTAAGCGAGTACATTGCCATGAAATAGTTTGATTCTGTTAAACTGGCATTTTTCAAGTGGAAAACTCTTCTATCTGAAAGCTTATGTCCAGCTTTGCTCATTAGTGCATCCATCCATGAAGAAAAGGTAGGTTGTGCTGGAGACCAATAATTGAAATGCTTAAATCCCTTCCATCAAGAGCAGAACAGAGTAACACTTCAGTGTCTGGTTCCATTTTAACGGTTTTATTTTTTCTGCAGACATTAAATCTTACAAGACCCCTGTTAGACAGGGACTACTGTTCCCATTAGCAGACAGAGGCAGGACTGAGACAGGGCACAGAATAACTTAGTCTTACAGAGAGTCAGTGGAAACTCCACAGAAGCATCCAGTCCTGCCTGAGCATCTTTAGATCAAGAGGAGTCCCTTTCCTTTAAAGGTTCTTCAGGAAGACTTGTCAGGGCACTAAGCTGTTTGGGCTTTTTTTGACAGTGATATTCAGGAGTCTTGCCTCATCCCTTTTACTCAGGGCTGAAATTGTTTGTCACGCACTTTCCATGTGAATCACATTTCCGTACTTACTCTCCTGTCTGATTCTCTCAGCTGCCTCTGTCATTGTTTGCTGTCTTTACACCCTCCAGTGGAACTGGATCACACACTCTTTTGTGATAGGCCCAGGGCAAGAATTTGAATAGGAAACAGGAAAGATTGAGCACGTAGCTCCTGCTGACATCCCACTCGGCACTTCTTCTATCACTGGCTGATTTAAGTGCTTCTTGTTGGTAATGACTGCTTTACAGATTACAACTTAGAGAGATTTCTTAACCCATTTCATCCTGACTGACAGAACATTGCATGTGAAGTGGGTGCAAGACATGGGAGGGAGGGTTTATGAGAAGGGCCTCAAACTAAATTGCCTGTGTGCAATGAGACTGGCTTTATTCTACTACTCAGATTTTGTGCTGCACCAGTTAACAGTGACATATCGATTCCTTGCTGGTGCAGAGAACCGAGAGACTTTAGTGTTAAAAGCATCAAGACCCAGCAGCATCGAAGATATAATTTAACAGGCTCAAAGGTAGAAGGCAAACTCTTCTCTGGGATTGCAAGCAGAGGTGAAGAGTGGGACAGCTTCATGATTTAACACCTTGTGATTTTTACATCGATGCAAGCTGCTACCATTCTTACTTAGTATCATCTTACAGTCACTTTGCACCTGATGTAAATGACTGCTGACAACTGATGATTACACCAGCCATCCAAGTATGAGGTTAGTAAGAGTGTGTAGGCAAGCAACAAAAGATTCCCTTTGTTTTGTCCTGTCTGGAGGAGAGGAGAAGATGGACACAAACACTTGATCTGCAAATAAAACCAGCCTCACTGTACATTCAGTATTGCTCTTTGAGGACAAAAATCAAAATGGGTTCTGGAGAGCATGAGGTTGGTTATTTCTAATTAAGATTTATTGGCCAGTTACAAACACACTACTAGAAATCAAGACATTTAATTTGGCACAATTGCATTTTAATTTTGCCTTGCCGCGTTTTAAAGTGGTCTTTGAGTGGTGTATAATTTCTGACTTAGGTTAAATTTCCTAAATAGGATATATCAGCTCAATGCTTTTTAGCAACAAAGCAAAGTTCCTGTTTAGGGAACAGGGCTTGGCAACATGTTCATAAAGCTTTATTATCCCTTCTAGAGAGAAGGGACAACCTTCCTTCCCACTCGCTGCTGTTCTTGTACCAAAAGCTGAACAGAAATGTTTTGCCACATTTTTTTGCTTTTTCCCTTTTCCTGCTTACCTTCTAGGGGACTTGCTTTATAAACAATAATATAATAGGGCTGTGAGGCCTTATACACGCAGAGATTGGTCCCAGTGAAGACTATCTCCTCCACATGGCAGCATATGTTTCTGTGCATTTCCTGATAGAGCAGCCATCTCCCCGTGGCATTTAAGCATGGTATAATTAGCTGTGTACAGAAGTAGAGTGTTGATAACATTTTGCTGGAAGAGTGCCATCAGCGTGACTGTTCTTGGTACTGCTTGCTGTAAGTAACACTGTCTGTAGAGAACAGTCATTGCGAATCTGTGAGCTGCTCTTGCACACCCTGAGCTCTTTCATGATTTTATCATTAGTGGTGCCTAGAGAGTAGTCCTTTGAGTTTTGAATGTTTAACAGGAGAGAGGTTCTGGCCTGTTTGTTTAGCTATACATTTTCTTGATTGCAGTTTGACAATATTAAGCCCAGCTGCAGACTGGCAACACAATTGGTCTGCTCTCTGTTCCAACATACTTGCTCCCTGTTCTCTCTCAGCTTCTGTTGGCAATAAAAGAGTTGGAAAAAAACAAAAAGTGGAAAAAAAGGAAAAGTGAAAAAAAAAAAATCCAGGAATATTTCTCCTTAAAAAGTTCAGCCCCTTGGCGGGTCTCCTCCCTGCTTTCCCTACGATCAAATCTTCCTGTCTTTTTGCCATTCCATGCAGACACAAACCAGGCATTACGGAGGACCATGCAATAACTACCCAGAGGTATATATGAAAACAAGATATACATATGTGAAAAAAGCCTATCTCAGAGAGTACGCAAAAACAAAGATTCAAAGAAGAATGCAGAAAATGCAAGGTCACCAATGACAAGTAGGGCAGGGCAATTTCCATCTTCCTGTAAGCAATTAGGGGTTGGTTTATAGGATTATGACTTCTTTGTCCGTTTTATGCTGTTTACAATAATCTTGCATGTCCTATTATCCATGCAAGCATCCTGTAGTCTTCCGAGTACTTTTAATGTGTTGACTTCTATGATAATTGTAAAAGTCAACCCCAACAGTTAATAATGTGATTGTCAAAATATTTGCTGATCATAAATATACTGCTTTTGGCTTCCTTTTTCTCCATTTGTAAGATTTCTTTCTGTGCTTACACATTGCCCAGCTTTCAGCAAACCTGCTGAGGCATGTCTGCAATGTCTGTGGGGACAGAGGCGAAGAGTCAGTGCTGCGTTCTGAACCCACAGGTCTCTGCAGCACCGCACTGTGATGGTTGCCCTGTTTATTTGCTTACCAGCAGCCGTGAGGGCTGTGGCTGTGCTCCTCCTGAAGCCAAGCTGATCCCCAGCTTTGATGCCTCAGCATGCTGCACTCCCGCTCTTTCAGCTCCAAGGACATCGCACAAGGTGTGGGCTTGGTGTCACCTTGCCTGTGGTGCACTGATGTCCTGCTGGCGGCTGCTCTGTGGCCATGACAGCCAAACAGCACCAGCTCCTCCAGCTGAATATCCTTTAGCAACAGAAGTAATGTCAGTTCTTCTATTCTGCAGGTAGCAGGGCCATATTGTTTCTCACACAGCCACAGCAGGCACCCTGCTCAGCGGACATTCTTGTGCCCTACGTTGCCATCAAATAATGCAGAGGGATTTTCAAGAGTAACAAAGGAGTCAAAATTTTAGGCTGGGTAAGGGATTCTCTCTATTTCCCTGCCTTCACTTGAAATACGTCAGGGCCTCCAAAAGAAAGCTAGAGACTCACGCTGGTTGTTTCAACTCAGAAGGACTTACTGAGGTGGGAGAAAGGAAGACTGAGTCCTTGAGGACCATGTAAAATCTGTACAAAATCTGTTTCATAAAGAAAAGTGATACAGATTTCAGAATGGAGTCCTCAAATGTATTTAGCTGAGGTAACAGTGGCAAAGAACAGCAGCTCTTGCTTCTGCATGTGTAGTGGAAGAGGCTTTTTTTGTGCTAGGAGTTTTCCTGTGAGTTTAAAACAACCTGTGCCTCACACCAGAGCTTGAGACCCCAAATAGTCTAGATCGTGTATGGAAAGACAGAGTGGCAGGGAGCATATGCCTACTTCTCTGTGTTTTATCTGAAGTCTAATCCTGGGGGAAGCATTTATTTTGACACCTTGCCTGATTTGAATTTGGAGAAGCTATCAGGTGCAATGGGTGCAGTATTTCAGTTTGTTAACACCTTCTGACTAGATCTGCACCCAGGAAGAGCCAAGTCTTATCAAATATTTCGTCTGTAGATGCAGAGAAATTTGGCCTTACTTTTTGAGGTTTTGCAGTATTAATAATGGTTTCTTCTTTGCTGTGTGTGCAAATGTGAGTCTGACTGCCTCTGTGTCCTCTGTGGTAGGTAGATTTGCTGGTGCTATGTGTTAATCCTAGAGCTTGTGTAATTTTTTTTTCACTTTATTCCCCAGCCCTCTTGTAACTCTAGAAGCTGAGAAAATTAACTTTTGGGTAAAGTATGGCTGCAATCGCTGTAACAACAGAACAGAAAAAATGGTTGAAAAGTATAAAATACTTCATTTTGTCAGAGGTTGTCAGTTCCTCAGAAAACCCCAGGGGTGCATAAAATTCTGCCTTTTGCTAGCAAAATTACTGAAGAGATGCCTGGGATTTGTGAAGCCAGAATAGAAAAAACAATGTTTTGGAGGTGTCTGCTGGGACGTTGACTGGAAAGCACAGGAAAGGCAAGGTCAAGTCCTCCATGTGTCCTGTGGCTGTGGAGCAGGAATGCTGGCTTTTCTGAAGTGATTGGAAAAGCAGTCTGTGCCCCGGCTCCCACCCTCACTTATGTTAGTCTGAACTGCTGCTGGCGAGCAGCCAGGAGTGCCCAGCCACACTTCTCTTCACTCTCCACTTCTCCAGCACTCTCTTCCCCACACAGTCTTGCAGTTGGGCTCCACCTGAGGCACGTTCCTTGGTCACAACGTGGCGGTCACAGAGGTACAAAGAGATTTCCGGCTTTTCTGACCTGCAGTCTTGACGGGAAATACAGTGGAGGGAAAGATAAAAACAAGAAGAGAGCAAGTGAGGTTTTCTCAAGCCAGGGCTTCCCTGCCTTGAATTGGTGCAGATAGAAGAATGGGAGGAAGCAGCCTTTGAGGGCTGCTGGAGAGGCAGGCTTCTATTTATAACCTTGTTTATGTGATCCCAAGGCATTGTTAGAGGAATTTCTGCAGGCTGTAAGTTTCTTCTCTTGTTGGTTAGGATTTACTCACCTCAGTTTTTTACTTTACTCCAAACAGAGAATTTTTAGAGAACAAGTCTTTGGAAGAGACTGCCTTTATCCCCCTTTCCCCCACAACCTTTGATGTCCTCCAAATAGGCATGAAAATCTTAACATTGCCTCATTCTTAGACCAAAAAGAGCCTTCCTTTTTAGCCCCAGTCCCAGTTGAGAAGATTCCCTCCTTTCCGCTGCAGAGCAGAGAATGTTGGCATGAAATTACAAAAGCCTTTCCGTGCCAGTTCTTCCCTCACCTGGGCTATTTGCAACCAGTGTTTCCTTTAAGCCCTCCCTATTTGTTCCCACCATAGCAAGCATTCAGAAAGGAATTGTGGTTGTTTGTTCCATGTCCTTGTGAACTGCCATTGTTTAAAGCAGCCGTGAGCAAAGGCTCGGAGAGTTAAAAAAGAACATTCACCAGTAATTTTTGGCAGTACAGTAGAGCTGGAAAGAGCCGCTCTTAGATAGTGATGCGTGCTGTTCAGTGGGATATATTGTAAAGCAATGAGTTTGGGCCCTCTTTAGCCCTCTCAAAACAAGGCATCTGTGATAAACTATCCTACTATCCCTTTATTTCCCTTTTTCTGCTCTTTCCCCTTCTCAGAACAGTGATATATTCTACTGTTCTGATATATTCTACTGATGATTACTCTAGATGCAATAAATTTTTCAGTGGTACAACACAGCGATGTTCTAAGCAAGTAACAGGGTGTCTCCAGATAAGAGATCCTGAGGAGCCTGTGAGTGTCCTTTATGTCTGCTGCTATCAGACCAATCCTTCCACACCAGAGAAAAAGGAGCTTTAACTCTTCCCGGTTAAAGAAGAGGAGCTTTAACTCTTCCCCATGCCATGAGGGCATGCAGAGGTGCACAGCTGTTCTCAAAATGAGCATCTGAGCTTGGTAAGAGGACTGCAATCTTCAAGCTGTTGCTGAAGAACTTTGAACACAGTCGAACAAGGTGGAAAAGTCATTTACTTGGGTGCTGTTAGGATGGGAGAGCTTTTCTGCAGAGTTTATCTTATTTATTTTTTTAATCTTTGCTTTATATTTTATTGAGATACTTTCTGTATTAAATTAAATGGGCAACCGCAATAATTCAGACATGCAGCTTCCAGGAGCGGTCCCACAGTCACAGGAGTTTCTCTCTGCATTAACATATCTATGTTTAAAGCTAGGCCATCTCAGCAACTTTTAGAGTAATGTAGTGTATAATTTAACAGAGAACAGAAATGGCACAAAACAACTGTGGCAGGAGAGAGAAGGGAAGGAGAGCATATCAAGAAAACCCTTTAAAAGGCTGCATTTTCCCCAGAGTACCAGAGGAAAAACCCTACAATATGCTCATAGCCCCAGCAACTATGTAAATTTGTGCCACTTTGAGGTCTGCTGGCAGCAGCTTCTCTTCGATTTTGAAAAACTCAGCAATCCAAAGGCTGACCCAGCTGTTTGAGAACAGAGGCAGGAGCATGTTTATAAGGCCAAACATACTGTATAAAGTACATCTGTTGTCTGGTGGCCAGGCTTGTACCTGTGGCTTGGCATAGTGTGAAAGGTGAAGTCTGTGCAATGAGGACTGAAGCCAGACCTACAAAGTTAAAATCATCTGGTAAAGCAATTTTTAAATTTTTTTGCCACGTGCCTCCAGCTGCAGCCAATGTGAACGATTTTCAAAGGAAGACAAATACGTCTGAGTGCTGCCGTTGACTCAGTGCAGTGAGTGCGGGGCAGAGATCCCAGGAATTCTTCCATGGCGATACTTAAGACCGTTTTAGAGTGCACCTGTAAAGATCTGGGATATCAGAAGTCTCATGTGTGTCCTCCCATGTGCCTCCTAGGAATCCCCCACATCCTAAAGGAATTGACTGTCTGAAAGGTTTACAAAAGAGCCCTTCCCGTACAGCCTCTGCAGTCCTCAGCCAGAGCAACTGTTCTGCTGGGGAGTGTGCTCTGTGCCTGGGCCCACAGGGAACCTCTAGGAAAATCCTGCCTTCCCCTGCTAGTAATGAGTAAGTGCTGGAGGCACTTTCCTGTATGTATTGATGCTATGTCCTTTGAAGCTGCAGTTCCCACAGCGTATAAAGGCTGTATCCCTCCCTTTGATGCCAAATGAAGGCTAGGGTCACTGTATTTGACCTCAGTAACTCAAGGTTTGAAATGGAACAAAAAAGAGTCAGTAACCACTCGGAGTAGCCCATGAGGTTTGATCTTGTGTAATGTAATACTCCATGACAAGAGCTTCCACTGTTGCGGGAGCAAAGAGTGTGACATACAACACGGGCAATCTCAGTTCTTCAGAACTGGGGTAAGCATAACTGTAGAGAGACTCAGTGATAAACATCTCTTCTTATCATGTCTGTAAATCCCTTCAATGTGATGAAATTGCCACTACTGGCTCAGTAGCAGAATGTGTAAAGCCATCTGGCAAAATTATAAGGGGCAGGATTTTCTCCTTTGTGCAAAGAAAATGCCTGTGCATCAAACTCCGCAGTGTTTCCAAACAGTTTTACATGGGAGAGAGCTGTAAAGGGCTCCTTCCCCAGCTGCTGGTCTTATAACTAGCAGTGCTGACTTTCATTTCTTGAATAAATCATTCTCATCTGGGTGGTGATGCTTCCCTGGACTGTGGCATTATGCCATCTCATTTTCCATAAGCCAGGCTGCAAACACAAAGACTCTGGATTGCTGGCCAAGTGTGGAACAAGGAGAAAATGTTGAAATTATTGATATTATTTTAAAGCAGTCTTGTAAATACAGTGGAATTAGTCCTGTCATCTCAGCCAGAGCAATCAAAAGAGTCATTAAAGTTTAATAAAGTTGAGTGATTCATCTTTTGCTGTAATATTTTCAAATAATTATCCTACTTAAGGTTTAAGCTCCTTGAGAGTGTAGAATCTGGGCATGTGTGAAAAGGGCTGAGAAAGTCTGAATCCAGTGTTACCTCCTGCTACCTCCTCTCTTCTCAACTTTGTACCTTTTATTCCTGCTAAGACTGCTTTGCTGTACTGAGAGTTACAAACTTATTCTTGGTTAACATGTTCAGAAAGTTGCAAAGCCCAGATGAGTGCTTGGCCTAAATTGTCTAGGATCTCATCTCTGACAACTCCCCATCACACCGTGCTTCCCTGTACCCTTCTGGTGGCAAACATCTGATATCCAGGACTTCTGGGGAGCACGGCAGCCCCATCACATGCACAGTGATGTGAGGCACAGTGCTGCCCCAGAGCCCTGCAGGTGTGGGAGCCAGCCCAGGGACACTTAGTGTGGGAGAGGATGTAGCTGTACACCTCAGCTCTCTGGTACAGCAGATGGGAACAGCCACTGTTGTGGTGTGTTCAATGGTTAGATGTTTCCAGAGCCTCAGGCTGCTGCTTTGCTTGGCTGAATTCCTCTCCATGAATGTTTGCTTTAGAGAGAGATTTATTTGGAAGGGGGGAAAATATGGCACGGATAACTGTAGTCACCAGAAGAAAGGAGTTTAAAGGCAGGTCCTTACTTCTATCAACAATAAAAAGACTCAGCAGGTTAGCTATTATATCTGTGTATTAAATAAAGGTGTTCACTGTGAGCAGAGTGTGCACACATACTTCAGTTCAGCTGACAGACACTCATTAAGCTGTAGTGACTAATTTACTTTCAATTGTTTCTCCAAGCCCTAAATCAGAGGCTTGTAAACTGTGCTAATGCCACACCTTCCTTTCCCTGGCATAGAAGGAAGGGCTAAGACACCAGTTTATCAGAGACAGGAAAAACGGCCTTGGCTAAAACCTGAGCAGTTAAAAAGCACACCTTAGATCCCAGCTAGGCATTTCAGCTTTTGCTCAAACCAAACAGGAACTGAGTTCATAGGAAATTTTGGTCATGGGGTCAAAATGTGCTTTCTAAGCTTTTCTTGCTGTGTTGTACATAATCCTTGGTGATGGATCACTGGACAATGTCCCCATATCTATTTCACTCTAATGGAGACTTCCCCCAGAAGGAATCCTGTGTGCTTTCATTGTGCCCAGGCTGAAATAACACTCATTGTAATATGGGCTTTTAACAGTGAAAATCTTCTCTGTTTACCAAGAAGTTGGACCGGGCATCTTGATAAAGACCAGCCAGCTTATCTTGTTCCTCAACAGCCCAGCGTGGTCTGGCATGTGCCAGACAGGCATGTGGCCAAAGTACGGAGTACAAATCAGCATTGCAGTAATGACTCCAGCTACTTTGATAATGGTTGTAACACACAAGGGTTAAGAAGTGACTGAAGAGCAGGTGGAGTGGCTTGTTCAGACCCCATCTCAGCCATTCTGCTGTCTGCTGTCACTGAGGCACCAGCCTGGCTGGGTATGATTAACCACTTATAGCTCTTTCTTCGCACTGATGGGAAGTGATTCAGAACTGCATTTCTCCCCTTTGAGTGAAGTAGAGAAAGTGTGTGGAGATAACAGGCACTGCTTTGTTTTATTTCCTGGTGGCTCCACAAAAATTGAACTGCCTACGAAAAACGAAAAACGTTCTACCAAGAATGAGAGAGGATTTCCTTTAGATCACCCTGGTACAGTGCTTTAAATCCCTCAACTGCATGGTCAGATATATCTGTCTTAACCATGGCAGTCAGAGACTCAAATATGAGGTGTCTTTCTTTGAGGGCTGTGCATCCTCTCTGCTATTCCGTGATTATCTAATATTTGTAGTATTGGACTGATAATGCGGGAAAAACACCATTCTCTCACAGGGACCATGTACTTGACCCTTAGCTAATGAATTTTGCTTTTCTCTGGGGAGATGGCGTCTTTCCGGGTAGAATGGAAAATACCTTTCTGGGGAAAACTGGTTCGTCACATGTCAGACCTTTGTGTTAAGACAGAACTAAGATACATCCATTCAGTTCACACAGACATTAAGCAGCACTGAACTGCAGTTATCTCACTTCCCACTGGTGCGTTACATTTGGTTTTGGAAAGCACTGCGTTCAGTGAAAATGGAAGTCTGTCAAGGCAGCCTCGGGATGCATGCATTTCTGCATTTCCAGTGCCTAAATATTTGCCATTTCCCACATGGGGATGCTGACATGGCATTAACTTTCTGCAAACATTCCCTGAAATGGCAGTCTGGGGACATTCAGCAAAAGGCTTAGTCTGGGTTACAGAACTGAGTGTGCTATGCTCTGATGCTTGAATCAGCAAGAGAAGGGTTTAGGTCCATTGTCTCCCACACAATTATTTTTTTTTTACTTCGTGCAACATGTGACTCTGCCAACTATATGCAGAGTAAAGGCTTTCCAGAGCAGTTTTAGGGTTTTGTCTTCATTTTCAAATGTAGAAAAAGAGAGCAAAAAGCAGCTGAAGATGGTAGTCCAAGATTAGGACTTAGGATCAGCTTCTCAGTTCATATTCAGTAAGGGGATTTGCTGTGTAGCTTGTACCCTTGTACCTTGATTTTCTCCTAGCAGCTCCCATAGTTCTGACTCTGATGCTGCCCCAGCATATTTTGCTTTCTTTATTCTCACCAGGAGGGAGAACATTTTGTCAAATGGAGTTTGGTTTTTTACCTCCATTGAGGGGTGGGGTAGAAAATGCAGAGTTGGAAGATTCAGCAGAAACAGCAGGCACCAAGCCTTTTCCTCCCTGATAAGCACCATGAAAAGGAAATTATCTTGACCCCATAGAAGAGCAGCTGCATCACGCAAAGTGCCTGGAAATCCTTGGCCAAGCAGCAGCAGAAAGGCAGCATAGAAACATTCCTGCTGTTCACTCAGAACTGCTCCCTGTGGGTTTGACTGGCTTTTTCAAAAAGCAGAGACAGCTCTGTGTGATGCTCAAGACTTTACCCATACAATTCCACAAGAACAGAGACAATTGTACCAGTAATTGCATGCCCAGTATTTATGCTCCAGGAAGAGATGAGAAGAGAGAGTGCTTAGCAGTGCTCCCCATCCCTGCCTCTTCCTGTATCCTTAGCTTCCATATAGTGGTGTCTGTTTATTTGACACAATCCAGAAAATGTAAACAGTTAGTTTAAAATTAGATAGAAAACCTCTAGGGGAATGATGAAATAGAAACATCATAGATGGCTGCACTTATGATGTATGTTCACTTAGTAAAAGAGGCACAAAGATGTATGCAGTGGCTTGTTTATCACTCACTAAGTGTATGTGAACAACTTGATGAAGTGACATGAGCATGATGTGCCACTTGCCAGCAGACTGCAGAGACTGCACCCTCCAGTGTCCCTGCCCAATGGAGTGGAAGTTGGAAGTAGATGACCTTCTTTAAGGTCCAGTCCCACCCAAACGGTCCTATGATTCCATGATTCTAAAATTTTGGGAAATTAATTTATTGACAATTGAAATTTAAGTGTAATTACTAATTTGGATAGTGGAAAACAAAAAAGGCCGAACATTGAAACAACACCTTCATCTGCTCTTGGTCAGGCTCAACTCCACTCCTTCATTCCAGACTCCTTTACTCTCCGTAGACAGCACATAGGGGATTTGGGTGATGATCAGTGCTAGTGGTTTTTCCTTGTTGCTCATTTTTGTCTGATACTTTTTCTTTGCCCTGGTTTGTGTTCTCCATGGGCTGCGGTTCCTGTCAGGAAAATCTGGTCCTGTGTGGCTCTTGTGTGGGCTCTCACACAGACTGCAGGGAATATTTGCTCTGTTGCCATGGAGCACCTCCTCCTCATCCTCTTCCTCCGACCTTGATGTTTCCTCTGCTGTTTCTCACTCTCTTTGCTCCTTCCTGTCTCTCCCTGTGGCATTTTCTGCCCTTTCTAAAGTACTTTTCCACAGAGGTGCCACCAGCTTGGCTGCTGGGCTGAGCTGTGTCCTGGTGTGGGTTGGCGGTGCAGCTCTGTCCAGCTGGCTGTGTCCAGTGTGATCTCTTCGCACAGGGGCACACAGGGACAGCCTCCCTCTGCCCCACTGCCAAAGCTTTGTCACCTACACCCAATACAAGTAGACTGGATATTTTAGATCTCCAGCCACCAGAAGTCATGGCTATACAGGCTCCAGGAAAGGTCAGCTGCATTTGCCCTGGCCTTCCTCTGTTGGCTGATAAAAAATTCCCGCCCGCCTCTTAGTCCTGTCTCATAGCACTGCATGGAAAAGGACAACTCCAGAACTGAGAAGCTGGTCTTGGGACTGAGGTTTTTGTGGGGGTTTTTTCCTCCATCCACTAACCGTACCAGAGCCACCCTCACTTGTTGCTAGCTGGTATTTTCCTTATGTGGAGTCGTAATTTTGTGTGAGAAGTGGCCTGAGCAGTGAACCTTTGAGAGAAAAAGCATGAAAAGCTGTGTGCAAGAGGTGATTAATCCAGGGAGATGAAGTAGGGTGGAGACAAGAGGAATATACCAGTATCATGAAGGGAATGATGACAGGCAAACTTTTCCCGAATTGCCTGGTAGCAAACGTGTAGGATGAACACAGGTGTTTGGATCTACTGAGGTAGAAGACTGAAGATTTACTGAAATCTGAACCTTGGATCCCTGGTGGGTACAATTATCCTCTTACCCTTCTTCAATCCTACTTCCTTTTAGCCTGTTTTCAATCCACCCCTCCAAAGTTATCACATCCCAGTAACCACCAAGATTTCCTTGTCATGCTGTATCGTGCTTATCTCTTGGCTGGTGCTTCAGCTGTAAGATAAGATCATCGGGGTGAGAGGACATTGTTTTCGTCAGTGTAATGCGGGGAAGTGTGGCACAGTCCACAGCTTAAGACTTCAAGGGGATGCAACATTATAAAGACGAGACAAATCCGAATTCCCTGTCACTCTGCATCCCCATATCCACTCACTGAGATCTACCACACTGGTCCCAAAAACCTTGTCATCTTCAGCTGAAAATTCATAAAAGCCAAATATAATTCCTAAATTGAAAGCTCATGTAAGAGCAACGCTGAGAAAGCAGCCTGCCAAGCGGTGACTGTGCAGATAACGAGGGAAGTGAACCTGGCCCCTTTGGAACTCCCTTACGCTCTTCTCTCCATCCAAACCCCAAAAATGTAATGGCATGTCTGTGGCAAGGAAACAGTAAATTACTTTTTTTCCACCCTGAGCTGCAAGCTGCAGCAATCAGACCCCTGGGAATTCAGACTTCTTCTCCAACTCAGCTGGAAGGATTAATGCAGCAGACTTGAGGGGGTTCCGCTTCAAATCCCAGCTCCCTTGCCCGCCTAATTACTTCCATGTGTATTTGTGCGAGGCTGCATGTTGTCTGGGGTCTGCAGGTGGCACAGTGACCTCTGGGCTATAGGTGTGCTCTCCATACCTCACCATATGTTACATGAATGAGCTAGGCAGTAAGAAGGCAATTGTAAGCATCCACGGCCAAGCAATCGCTCTTCGTACAGTGACTGATGGATTCTGTTTCTCTACCCTCACTTCTCCTTTATGCTTTCTCCAGCTGTGAAAGAAGGAATTTCTGGCCTTAGTTTATAATGTTTAATTAAAAAGAAAACTTTCATGCAAAGATAGCTTGTTTCCACAGCTTTGATGTTGGTGCCTGTGGGAAATAGATGGGTTGGAGCTGCATTCTGGGTAGCAAAATGCAAATGAGCAACTTCAAGCATTCTTGTGAGTTTCTCAAATCTCAAAATCAGAGGAGCCAGATCAATATATTTTCCCAGTGAATTCTGTTGCGCTGGTGCATTTTTGCTACAGATAGTACTGCTTTCTCCAGCTTTCTTAAAGGCCTTTCCAGAAATCTCCTCAGCTACATTTTAGTTTGTTCTCAGTGAGGCAGCTGCGCCGTTGTGTGAGCACTCTGCAGGGAATGTTGTGTTTGCAGGGAAAAAGAAGCAGCAGTTGGTACAATTCTGCCCATGACTGCTCCTAGGGAGCACCCTGCCCCTGGGGAAGCATCTAGCTTTGCAACAATTTCCAGTTGTTCCTTACTTATGATGGGATTGGGAGGCGCAACAGAAATTCCTCTTTGGTTTCTGCCCTTTTTCGTCTTTGGGAAGTCTGGCAGAAAAAAAAAAAAAAGAAAAAATGTGAACATGTATTTTAGAGGATATGGAAAACCTGTCAAGGGCTTTTGGGGCAAAGGAAGTGGTTCAAAAGAGTGGTTCATCTCAGAAATTCGGAGTGCTGGCTACTGGTTCCAGTGGGATAATTCACATCTACCACACAGGGATATGTATGTCATGCCTTTCAGGCAGCCTGGAACAGAAAACGTGATAACTTTTAATTTATGTTTTTCAGCAGTTTCTTCAAATATATTCTGCTTAGATTTCTGGTCTAGCTTCACAGGATTTCTCTTTTCACGGTTTTGTTAAACTCACCTAAGGCATGTGTTATACACTGAAAAAGGACGTATAACGGCTGTACACAGGGAATATGTTCACTGCCTTTGACTCTTCCTGGAATTAATACTTGCCCCTGGCTTGTTTCCTTCCTGCTGCTAGATTGCCTCCAAGAGGGGTAAGGCTGAATGAGAAGGACTGCCCAGTGGAGACTGCCCTCAGTGGGCATTGCCACAGGAGATGGCTCAAGTGTCCTGCTGTCTGGATGACCACATGGAGGAAGTCTTTCAGGATGGGCTGTGCTAAGGAAGACTGATTTTTTTTCTTAGTGTCTTTGCAGCCCTGACGGCTACCCAGTTGAACAGCCCTGATTGAAATTCCTGTGTGTGTCACTGGTCCTACAGCGTATCTCTGGAACATATCCTCAGTGTACTACACAAGAGCAGTCTTCAGGCAAGTCTCCAGTCCCCAGATCTGATGGCAGTGTCGTTTGAGCCCTCTCACACTTGCACTGTCTCTGATCCTCTTCTATCCAGCTTTCCCTGGGAACAGCCTGAGGAAGTCTGCCTGAGATGTGCTGCCTGACTTATGCTGCTCTCCATCTGTGTCCCAAAGCAAAGGGGCATCTCTCCTGGGGACTGCTGGCTAGGGACAGCCCCCAGCTTCCCTCTGTGTCCATGTCCTGTGAGCTAGCAGGGGTCGTGCCTGGTCTCTTCTGCCTAAGAGAAGGCAGCGCATGGGAGACGTGTCTGAATAGGTGCCAGGGGTGCCCAGGAATTTCTGACAACCTCGGCTCAATGCTTGGTGCACTGTGTTAGAGGAGGGGTCCCAAACAAGTCTGTGCTGTTTATGATGGGAGTAATAGGGACAGCATCCGTGTCTGTGCCAATCTGCCAGCAAAGACAGCTCCCTTTTCCTCATCATAGCTGGGTTCTTCCCCTGGACAAGTCGGGTGGGGAATCCCCCTTGGATGAGGGATTTCTTTTTGCTGGCGTGCATCCTAGGGCAGATGCAACTGATCAGTCAGCCCCAGAAATGGGAGCACTGACAACTTCCCTGTGGTATAAAGGAAAAATCTTCACATATGGACTGGCTGAAGTGATTCAGAGCCTTCCAGTCAAGGTGCTGTGCTTTTCTGCACTTTGCAGAAGTGCTTTAGGTAGTGGGGTTTGTCCAGACTGAGTATGACAGTACACTGCATCACCACTGTGCTTGGTAAAAATGGAACAAGTCAAGGTCACACAAGCATTCTCCCTAGGACATGAGCTGAGGTATTCTTCCCCTTTCCTTAAGGGCTCAGCAGTGGAGACAGTGAGAAAACTGGATAAAAAAGCACTGTGGAGACACTGTAATGGTCCATGTGATACAGGCCCAAGTCAGTGATACTCTCTGTTCTGCAGGGTGTCGGGGTCCCTGCTCCCCTTGCAGGCCGGATGGGATCCTGATGATGCCCTCCCTGATTGTGTTTGTGGGTTGGCTGACTCGGAGGGAACGTACACAGAGGACAGTGTCTGACTAGATTAGGGCTATTTCAATCCATTTGTTTCCAAATGCACCATGTTTGGTTTGGGCCATGTGGGGTTTGTTTGATAAAGGAAGAACCATACTAATTGAATTCGCTGGGTCAATGGCAGTTCACCCGAGGGGGAGGGCAAGGACTCTGCTGGAGGGATCTGCTCTTAGACAGGAAACTGCAAGAGCTTGGCTTTTCATCCTGGCAAAACTCATGGGTCTTATCCCCCAGTGAGCCTCACGTAACAGGGGGAATCCCAAGGCCTCAGAAACTCGCTGCATTATAAAGATCTCTGCCTGATGCAGGAGGATAAAATGAGCTCAGGTTGTGCCTCTGAACTACTAGTCCAGTTTTGGTCATGAGGAAAGGACCAAAGCTGGCTGAAGAAAACTCCTTAAGCGTTTTAGGGCCAGTCCCTTCCCCTTGCAAACCTTAACAGAAGGAGTCTGGTGAGCAGCAGCAGCCTCCGTTCCGGACTCCCTTAGCACAAAGGCTCTGTTTCCCTGCACTAGTTGTGAAAAGAGTGAGGAGGTGAACGGAAAAAATTAGGCAAATAGAGAAGAAAAAAATTAATTTGTGTCTCTACCACAGACTGGAGATGGGATTACTACGACTAAAAGCAACAAGTGATGCAAATCATTATTAAAAAAACCCAAACAAATGAGAATAGCGTCTTTCATTTATCTGCTGGAAATTGCCACAGGCTATGTTCAAAGGCAAAATCTATAGCTCTGCGTGTGCATTCTGGTGGGGAATATTCCATCTGCCCCAGTAACCCCTCTTAATAGTCCCCACTGGCTTCAGGGGAGGCTGGCAGTGTTCACTGAGCATGGCTCTTGTCTGATGTGATTGCCCTACAAATGGGAGGCGAGTGGAGAAGCAACGGGGAGTCTCTAATTACTTCCACAGACTATAAATCCATGATGGTTTTGACAGCTTCTGGAGCTGAGGGCAGTATCCCACTGCCTGGCACACCTCGTGTCAGAGAACAGCTGGCTGTAGTCCCACCTTCATCAACAGCACCATCAACACCCCAGGAGGAAAGGGCAAAGCAGGAACATGTGAACAGCGTGACACTTGATGGAGAAATTGCCTATTAGCCATAGCAGTTCTGACCTTATGGGTTCTGAGGCTCTGACACTCCCTGAATTGCAGTGAATAGCTATGCCTTTCCTACTTGGCCTGTGCTTTGTACTCAGTACCTAATGCTCCTGTGAAAAGCATGGCCTTACACGTGTTGAGAGGATGTCTTGTTATTGTACTATCATACTAGAATGTGAAGATGTTGGTCACCCATTCGTGAGGACGCAGCCTCATTAAAGTGGTGGATAAAATTAATCTCCAGGATAAATCCTGGAAAATGGCGTGTCGTAAGTCTGTACTCCTTTTCCTCCTCCACAACTGCCCTTTATTGTCATCCTGCTAAAGGAAGCGAGCTTTAATGAACATGCCTGATTGATGAGGAAACCCATTGTGAACAGCAAAACAACATTTCCTCCTGCCTGCTTTGGGAGCTGTTACGTATTCCTCAGGTACACTGACGTATTCCAGTGCCAATACACAGGTAGCAATAAATTGCTTTGCTGTAGTTTTATCTTGAGTTCAAGCAATACGTTATGACAAAGCATTTGTATCACCTAATGCTGTCTGCAAGGCATTGTTGGGGCAAAGCTGCAGTGGTATAGAATCATAGAATGGTTTGGGTTGGAAGGGACATTAAAGACCATCTAGTTCCAACCCTGCTGCCGTGGGCAGGGATGCCACCCACTAGACCAGGTTGCCCACAGCCCCATCCCACCTGGTGCTGAACACTTCAATACATGCAGCAGCTGTTGCTATGTATAATAGCCCAGTACCTATCACAGAATCATAGAATCGCTTGACATGGAAAACACTTTTAAGACCATCAAGTCCCAACAAGGCAGTGGAATCAGGCTGGTACCTCCTGTTTAGAGGGCACTTCAGGGCTGTCTCCAGGAGCAGCAGTTGTTTCCAGGTGATAGGATTAGTGGTTGCTGGAATATGAGAACAGGGTGCTACAGGAAGATGGTCTTGCTATTGTTCTGAGAAAATTATTTTAGTGACATGTACTCTCCAGATAAAAAACAAGAATGCTCATCCATTTATGTAACTGGTTTGTTGCCTTTTTTCCTGTAACAAAGGATTATTGCTGGATTCACTGACCAAAATTAAACTAAACTACTGAATCCATGTAATTTCTTGAATATGTATATAAATCTCATTCTGAATCACACAGTTTGGGCACATGTCTAATGTAGTGGAGTTACTTCAGTCTTCACTGAAATGCAGCTTCCTTTGAGCAAATCACAGTAGACTGGCAAAGCAGTGTTAAATGACACTCTGGCAGGAAGTAAAGAGGATAATATTTCACTGAAGGAAAATTGCAGGAAGTCAGTAGAATGTCTGTTATCTTAGCTGGAGCTGGCATTTGGCCTGGTTCTAAAGATAACACCTTTTTTTCCTCCAAGACTTGTCACTTGCTGCTTTATGACCAAGTATCTTGATTTACATCTCACTCAGAACACCTCCAGCTGCAGAGCATCACCAGTGCCTGGGGGTGACCCCAGGCTTCTCCATAGCATACAGAAAGTTGAATTTTTCAGCCCCCAAGATGAGGGACTGGTGCGAGTCTGCTGCTTCCACAGGCAAGAGAAGAGCAGCAGGAAGGGGTGCAACCATAATCGCAGGCTGAAGAGGCGAGCACAAGGGAACTGGGATTGCTACAACCACTGCTGCCAGACACCTGAGACAGATCAGGTAGGTGACTGCTGCATCTGTTCTGAATAACTCTGCCTTCTGCCTGAGCAGCCACAGCCTGCCTGCCTTTGCAGAGCTGCCACAGCGACTAAGCAGGCACCATGGTGTCCCTGAGCACATTGCTGTCCTAGGCAACTCTCTGTTTCTGTATTTCTGTGACTGGCATCACACTGAAGTTGTGAATTCTCATCTGGCATAAAAGAAGAAAATCACATCTGACTCATAGCAGTTGTTGAGATCTGGATTTGTTTTCCAAGGTCTAGTCAGTGCTAGAAGCTCCTTGATTTCCAGGGTTAAATGGGGCTGCTATCCCCCAAAGACAAGTACGAAATGTGCACAATGATCAGTTGGATGCTTCTGATAATTTTTAGCAAGTACAGTAATTAGTTAATTTTCTTAATTGTCGATTATGGAAGGAGGTGTATTTTGTGAAATGCACACTGCCTGTCATGCTGAGCACTAAGCAAATACTGCTCTTGCTTCATAAATGCTTGATGGGGTTACCAGGAAAAGTTACTCGTCAAGGGACATGCATTTACTCTACAACTTGGAAAGTAAAATGGTTATATCTCCAGCTGATGTTCTTGTAAATCAATTTATGTCCAAGTCCCTGCTTACTTTGACAGGTTGTGATGTGAACCTACAACTTCTCTTGGTGGCTGAGTGAAGTTGCCTCATTTCTACCACAAAAATCTCTACTGCCCTTGACAGCAGCTGATCTTGGATGACTGATAACAAAGAGTTTAGAACTAGATGTTTTGCTGTTTGTGTATTTTTGTTCACACTCCTCTTCTGAACTCTTTTCTTAGTTTCCCTGAACTTCTCTCTCTCTGTTTTGCCAAAACATCATGTGTGCATTTGGGAGGCTTTCCAACTTTCAATTGCAGAAGTGGGTCAGTCCTCATCCGTGCACATTTACAGTCTTTAGCAGATGCCCTGGCGCTCAGCACGGCACTAGGAGAACTTAAGCAGTGCTGTCATAGCCTGTTGCTCTCAGAGGTTCACAGCATTGCCAGCCAGCATTAACTCTTACATTTGTTCTCTCTGACTGTCTGTCTACAGAAAGAGATTTTGTAATGATTGCCCAGCTAAGGATGAATTATTAATTTGAGATGCTGAAGGAGATTTGTGTCAGAGCCCAGCTTTGGATGGGTGACTTGCACAGAGCTTAAAAGCATCTCTAGCTCATCCCCCTGCCTCATTCTGCATTCTGTGCCATTTCTCTCACTGCCTCAGGGCAGAATGTTTCAGAAAGTTGGAGTGGGAATATTTTTATTCATCCTGTTACATGAAGTTAATCTCGTGTAGCAAAGCAGCTGTGTAATGTTTTGTATTAAATCTCATGTCTTCCCTTGGGTATGATTAAAATTCAGGTGAAGGGTTTTTTTAATTTTATTTTATTTCCCCCCTCCCAGGGCTCTCAAGGGGCCATTAGGCTTCATTCTTAATAGCTTGCCATCCCCTTGCCTCTGCTCATCCTGATGCACACACAACTGCACTTGTCTGACTGATGAAGGGTGAAGGCTCTTTAGTGACTCGTGCACATGCTGCACATTAGTGAAGACATTTCTAGCTCAGGTGAAGGGATGGCTGCTCCCTGGCACATTGAATAAAACCTTGGTTGGCAAATTCTCTATTTGCTTGATTATAGCCCTGGAACACAGTAAATCCCAGTTGGAAAGAGACCAGCTGCTCTACCACTACCCTGTCTTCCCAAAACTATTGCTTCATTTCAGTGGCTGTTTCCAAGAAAGGCAGAGTTTCCATTCTCATCCTTTCTGACATATCATTGCTTTTGCTTGCAACAGAGGGATTTGCCCACATTTGTCAGTTTAAAGAGAAAAACCTCTTCTGACTTTCTGTGAACTCCGTTTCTCTACTCACTCTCTGCTTTGTGTCTTTATCTGTGGAACCAAAATGAGATCGCCTGGAAGACAACACAGAGGCCTGATAGTGAGGGAGGGAGGGATTGATTATCACAGGGATACACAGGGGAAAAGAAAGAATTAAAGTGCTTCAGAGAATACAACAGGGCTGGAGATAGTGAGAGAAAATGAGCCTAGAGAAGTGGAGATGAAAGCAGGAGAGCGAGACGTACTGAAAAGGAGGAAGAGAGAAATGTATAGACTGGGTTGTAGGCTGCGCAGAAGGAGCTAACTCGAGGGCTTGCACCACTTCTTCCCCTCTGCACCTCTTCTGGAGCAACTGAAACCATCCTAAAAGTGGTGCTGCAGAAGTGGTTTGGGCAAACTCCTGTTTCCATCTAAATCCCCTAATCTTGACTCTGCTGTACGTTTCAGGAAAATCCGGGTAACGATTTCTTCTTCAAGTCTTTAACTTTCACAGCTACTTCTGCAATTTGGTATCACAGACAGAAGATCAGAAAATGCCAAAACATAGCATGAAAGGTTGCACAGAGGGGCTGGTTACAACAAGAGGGGAGAGCAGGAAGCTTTAGATCCTTTGCCAGGCTTTCTACAACACTCGGGTTTCAGGGGCTTGGTGGATTCGAAATTCTCATGGGCTATAAGTCTTCAAGATGAGTCTTGGGGATCTTTGAAACAGAATCTGGATTCTGGGTCCTTCACTGAGGGTATCTCAGAGTACAGGAATCAAGAAGATGGTTCTTTCCTCTTGCTTTGTAAGCTTTTCTGATGTATGTACAATAAGCTAAATGCAGTAGGTGGCTAAAGGCCTCTTAGCCAAGAGAATGTGTCCTTGGCATTGTTTCATTGAAATCAGCCCAATAAAACCAGGGGTGAAATTGGCTCCAACATTTAATAAATCCACAGTTTATCTCTTCCTGATAGGAAACAGCAGCTAGTAACTCATAATGTTGTTTAAAACATTCATAGCAGGAATCAGTCAGACAAGTGACCCACATAGTTCCAACCTGTGTTCCATGGTGGTCTACAAAAATCCACATTTTTAAGCTGCGAAATAACGTTATTTGTATAGCAGTTTTTCTGACTAATGAGTGTCCTACCAATGAAAGGATTTTCATCTTCAGATAAAGAAAACTCACATTTGAAGTAACTGACAGAGGTGCAATCATGTTTTGATCACAGGTTAGAAGCCCTAAACTCTAATAAATCTAATCCTACTGCCCACTTGGCAAAATCACTGCATAATCCTGGCGTTCATTTGCTCTCACTTGTAAAAATGGGAGGCTGATTAATTAGTGCCTGGTGAAGGGTTCACAAGGACCATTAATTTTATGACTGCATTTTTAAAAATAACTAATCTTGCCCTAGTATCAAGTCAGCTTCAATCCCACTACACGGCACTCCGGAATTTCACAGCTCCCATACCCCACATGGCTGCTCTGTTCACTTAACAGTTCTCTTTTGTTGACAGAAGAGCAGGGCTGCCTTCCGTACAAACGCACAAAAGGACTCTTGAGATCGAGGAAAAAAGAAGCAAAACTTGTGCAGCTTTGTTTCTGCCCTCACTGTGTGTGTGCTTGGAAGGGGTGTGAATGACAAGTGAAAAGAGGTCTGCAGAGAAGTACTATCTTTTATTATAGAAAGTAGCATATCTGAGAAAAACAACAGAAGCTTCAGGAAACAAAAGAAAGCTGAGTAGTTTTCGACAGCTATCCCAATGAGGTTGTAGGAGCATCACCATCCAACCATTGCTTTGTGGACTTGTTAGGATATGCCATCTCCTTTTGTCACTAGAGATCAGTTCAGATCTGAAGAGGTACATCCCGCTTAAGGCTCATGAATTTGAACATGAAAAGTTCTGGAATCATGTGTGATGTCCAGGAAACTTCACACCATGAAAATTAACTGTCACTACTCTAAGTCATTGATGCTCTTGTTGCATTTTACAGCCTTCCTGAAATCATTTTACACAGCCATGAATGTCCATCACAGTGTTTAGGCAGCGGACACTCCAGTTTTCTGGATTTAATAACATTCTATTTTGTGTGATACTGGGAAAAGCATTACGTCCTTCCATGCCCAAGGTCATTATTTCAGCAGTCTCCCTCCCAGCTAACCTGGGAGTGCCCATGTAAACCGAATTCCGCAGAATGGGGATTAATTTTGCTGCAGGACCCTGTGCTACCTCCTTCCACCTAAGGAGGGGGATGACTGATTCGGAGTTCTGATGAGGTGCTGTTTCATTTTTCTCCTTAACCATGTCACATATGCTTCAGCAGAACTTACTCGGATAGGACCTTCTCCCCGTTCCAAGGGGAGCTATGACCACTTTTCTGGCTAGGGATCCCTTTCTACATCTAGGCATTGGAATCCTTTTCTTCAGTCGGCTCTCGGGAGGAAGTCATTTGGGGAGAAGGGAAGCAGTGAAATAGTTTGATGAACGCATCGACTTACATCCCCCAGGAGGATTCCGTATGTTTTTAGCAGATGTTTAACACGTTATGGCAACACAACTGGCTGTGTTGAAACAAATTGCAGGGTGACCATCGAACTGTTGTCAGAAGTGAAGTTTTCAACACTTCCATCTCCCCCCTGGCAGTTACTGCTGTTTTCCGTAGACACCTGTGAACTACCTACCACGTTTTTGAAAGAAAAGTTGTGAAGAACTTTAACTGCCCAATAAAGTGTTATTTAATTGGAACATCTCAAGGAACAATGGACCCTGAAGCTATGTTTGTTAGTTTACCTTCTTTTGTTTTTTTAAAGGAGAAAGGTGCTTTGTAAAATTGTATGAGAACAAAAATAGCTTCATGATTTTAGCGTCATCTGGAGTTTTAAAAACGCATTTGAGCCTCCTCCCTTTGTGTTATAAGAGAAATGCAAATGTGAAGAAGAGTCAAAGCATTTGAGGATAGATACTTGGATGAGTAAGGCATTTGTCTGTGATCCAGGATCTCCTAGCTCATGTCCTGGAGCTGACACAGACCTCTAGTACTTCTTCAGCATTCATTCTTCCTGCTTCAGCTTCCTGTTTGTAAATGGGGATAACTGTTCTTCTGGGTTTGTCTCTCTTCTCATATTTAAACATGTAAGGGACTGCAAGGTTCCTGGTGCAATGGGGGCCTCCATTTTGCTTTTTCCTTCTTAGTGAAAAAAATTACTGAAGAGACTGTGAGAAACAGAGTTAGTTTCCATAAAGATTTCAAGGAGTACAGGAAAATCTCAGCTGCACATTTCAGAGGAAATGTGAATGTTGAGAATTTTCTCAAAATATGCGTAGTTGGAAATCTTGATGTTTTGGTTTAGTCTCCATTTTAGAAAACTTCTGAAAAGAAAAAGCAAACAGGGGACAGGCTATTTTCTGGTTCCTTTTTTTTTTTTTCCCCCCCAGTATTATATAGCTTTACCTGCTGTTAGCTGTGGAAATGGCTGTCACCTTAAATATGTTCATTTTGCCTTTAAAGTATCCCTTCAATGCTACATATTAAAATTATTACAAAGAATTCTCTTAATTGAATTTTTTCTGGGCAGAGTCCAAGGGTTTGTTCAGTCATTGCTGTTACAGTTTTGGGTTTAGGCACTGCTGCCAGTTCCTTTGTGTAATCTTACAACTTCAAAGACAAGGAAAGAGGGAGGTGAGCATGAAAGCATTTAGGAAAATTGTGTCTACCTATTTGAGTATCTCAGTGAGCATAAAGTGTTGGTCATGGGTTGGATAATCTTAAGAAAAGCATGTCTCTTGCCCTGGAAGCCTGCTTCCAATTTTGTGGTCTGTGGGTCAGAAAGACATGAGAAGGTGATATGTGAAATGATGACAAAGCATGCTTTTTCACCTCAGAAAAACATACATGTATGTTACCATGTGATCAAGCGAATATGCAAACAAAGCTGGGAAAGATAAATCTGTAAATGAATATTCAAAATGCAGCTTAGTTCTTTATTTAAGAAACAAAAACAAAAGAACATGGCAAAGGGAGGGCCCGTGATTTTTTTTTTCTCCAAAATTTTAGCTGTTGCTTGGATGAAAATGATTGGGAAATGCTGATATTGACAAAGAAACCAACTCATAAACAATTTAGCTTCGGTTTTCCCAGCTGAGCCTGGGAAAGCAAAACTGGGTTGAAAAATACACTGGCAAGGTTTTAATTATGATTTTAATAATGAAGCTTGAACAAACCTCTCACTACCAGTGCATCAACTGCCCCCTCATGCTGTTTTCCCAAGCCTGATGGAAGGGCCCTGGGAAAGCAGTCTGATAGCAGATGAGAGAACATACTGATCAGTGTAACTTCAGTCAGCACTGTAAGTGCTTGACATTTCAGAAAAACGAGATCTCTCACTTTGCTGTCTTTGTCTGGGAGCAGGTGATCAGGTTCAGACAGTCAGTTTGTCATCTTAAGCTCTTGGTGGCTGAGACCTTGTTTGTTTTGTGCTCTCAGAAGTGCCATTCAGTTTCATGGCAGAGTTAATAACACTGTGTGATTTCTACTGAGCACAGATTGCTCCTGGAATGTGCTATGGTTATCTGGAAATAGACTGGTATTCAGGTTCCAGCATGCAGATGCCAGAGAGTTTCCTTCTGCCCATCTGCCTAGGCAATGAGCTGGGCCATGTGTCAGTCCAGCTCTAGGAACCACAGCCAAGCTGGATCGGGGTTGTATTCCTGCTTTGTCTGCCTTCACAGCAAATTGAGAAAGGCATTAGTAGAAATACTGAGAGAGAATAATAGGAGAAGAAAGAGAGCAGTCTGAAGGCAAAGGAAGCGGGAGGAAAGCTGGGGAGGCCAGGGAAGGAAGGAAGAGGGAAACTGTGAAGTTGAGAACCAAGATGTGAAGCGCAGACAAGAAAGCATTCGTAAGTAACGGGTGAGCTCTGTGGAGTAAAATTTATTTATCTTAAAATCCATACAGTTACGCCTATGAGGAACCTGCCATGATTTGTTTATGGTTTCCCAAAAACTCTAGCCTATCAGAAGTGTAACAGAGGGGCTATTTGGACTGTGATACATATGATGTAATATTCAAGGGACAGACCCTTCAGACAGTGGGAGGGCTGCAGCTCTAGGCACTTCTGAAATGGGAGGCGGTGGCTTTAGTGCTTTGGGCTAAACCATGGAACTCTTCTCTTGTTCTGATTTCAATTCAGTCATCGATTTATCAGAAAACAAGTAAAACAGCTCTCTCACATGTTGATCTATCGTAAAATTGGATTTATTCAGGGTTGTTGTTATGCTTAAGGTCCACAGAGGACATACTATATTCTTTACACATAACAAAGAATGTAAACCCCAGCTTTGAATGCAAAGCTCAATTCAGTGCTGGCTGGGATTCACAAAGCAATTCCTTCATGACGGTGAAAGCACTATAAACTCGGGAAGCTAATTTTCAATAGTGGCCCCTTAAATTGCACAGTTGAGCATGTAAAAGCACTATTGTGTCTATGCTAGCATGTGGAAGATTTGAAAGCTGGGGTCACATATAGTTGACTTTTGTTCATTTACAAAACAGTTTCATAGAATCGGGATGGAAAACAGAAAACACACACAAGTCTTTGGATACATCACACAGCACTTTTTTTTCCAAAATATCAGCATAATGATGTCACTGGAGGGGAAAGGGGTGGCAGTTGTTGGAAAAAATTCCAAGAGTGTCCCTGATGAGGACAGGATCTTGTCTGTAGAATCTGGGCCTCTTTAAAATGGTGATGTTTCCATCAGGACTAAGCCCTGTCAGCTTACTGGAAACCCTCCACATGAGATTTGTGCATTAGGCCCTAAAACAAGAGTGAGTGTTGGGCAGCCAGACAGATACATGCTTTCATGATTTATTCTCTGGTACAGCACAATTGCCTGCCGTGTAGGGTCCTGCAACAGTCCTGGACGGTGCGGGGGTACACGTGTGAGATTGTTACAGAAGGTGCAGGGGGAGGACCAATGGACCCAGTCTGACAGGTCTGTAGAGCAAAAATGTAATCTCTGCCTGAAAGAGTCATGATCTGCTGCTTAAGGGGTATGACAAGCCAGCCTCCTGGAAAATAGCACTCTGAGTCTTTGCAAAGGGATCAAATAAGGAACAAGGCTATTACCTCGTGTCAAACTGTGTCTAATAAAGACATGGAAATCCCCTACCCTGCCACAAAGACCAAGCAGAGCTAGGATCATGCTGTGTGACACAAATAAATGAATAGTAAAACAGAAATGGAAAAACATGGGCCAAAACATTACAAGAAAATATCAGACCCTGAAATGATTGCCTGTCTTAAGCAATAGACTGTAACGAAACATACTCTTCAAATGCAGTCAGGTTGTGTAATCTAGTTTTGCTATTATACAGAAATAGATTTGGGACCATAACTGTTAAATTCTGTGTGTCTCCCTATTTTTATATCACATTAGGAAATAAAAGAAAGCCAATGCCAACAAATATCTGCACCTGGGGAGCCTTGTAACTGTTCATTACCAGATATATGAGGCATTAGCAGAGATTATACAGAGATGCTGGCACATCTATTTTTCCTTTGCATTGCACTGTTAGACATTCCTGTTGTCTCTTCTCCTAGGCTTTGAGGATCCAAATCTGAATCCCTCACCTTGCAAAGCATCATGAAATAAGCAGGACTTCTTATCAACACCAGGACATGTCTTCATATCACTTGCATGATCTGGGCCTTGCAGGATTGTTCTCTCTCTTGTTGTATGAGGATGTAATGTCCAATTTACTAAAGGCCAATTTACTAATCCTGAGCTATTGGTTGTTACTGAGAGTAAGTGTTACTTTTGCATTCTTTTTACTCTCTCAGTTTCTTTCACTCCAAACTGGTAAGGGCTTAGTGAGTATTAGGAACAATGGAGAGAAGTTTTCCTAGGGGATAGTTGAAATGAACCCCCATGTGGATTCCCTTGTCATATGCTGTTGGACTTGAGACACAGTCGCTCTATGTGCAAGAGCAGTAAAAAAGATGACCTCTTCTACACAGTCATCTATTTTTATGTAATTTGTAGCTGTCAAATGCTACTGAAATTGTTTAACTCGCTCAGAAGTTACTGGCACACATACAGCACAACGGCACAAGCCTTATTTCCCTAGGAAACCATGGCTTTTCCCATGTTGCAAACACGGGCTCTTCCTTCGGTTAGGTATGCACTTTGGAAAGGCTTCCCAGTCCCGCAGTGTCATCCCTTGCAGTTTCTCCGGCAGATCTTCGAAGGCGTTTCAGTAGCTCTCACTGAGGTGACGGTCTAAGAGTGACCTCTCTCTCACCTGCCTGGTCTCTTCCTTTTGCGTCCTAAGGATCCCCCGGTGCATCAGCAGCCCGTTGGATGTTACCGGGGACACCCTGAAGACGGAATAGGCAGCTCTCCCTCCCGCCGGTGCCTGCTGCGAGCTCGGCGAGCTCAGGGCTGCTCTCAGGTCTCAGGCTAAGCTGCCCCTGGGCCGCCCTTGCCGGGCTGCCTTTCCCGCACCCCGAACGGCCGAGGCACGGTACGGGAGCGACGAGTCACCCCGGGCTGCCCTTGGCGGCTCCTGCCGAGGGCACCCGGGAAGTTTTCTGGCGAAGGAGAAGGCAGGCGAGAGGCACGGGCGGCGAGGCGCGAGCCGCGGAGTGCGGGCAGAGGCGCGCCCACCCGGAGGGGCCGGGGGGCCGGGGCCGGGCCG
>VZRR01005965.1:219225-320741 GCA_013398015.1 Oreocharis arfaki
CAGGTAACGGGCGGGGCTCCGCTCTCGGTGCCCGGCCGGGCGCGCAGCCTTGCCGCGGCCAGCGGTGCCGCTCCGGCTCGGCACCCACCGCCCGCCGCTGCCCCGGGACGCTCGGGGTTGCCGACGGGGGGCACCGCGGGGGGCGGCTCGCCTACCCCTCCGCTGCGCTGTTCCCTCGGAGGAGGCGGGGATGTGCGGGAGCGCCGTGACTCCCCGGGGTGCTGGGCGTGCAAGTTTGTGGGGCTGAGAAGCCAGCTCGCCCGCCAGTACCGCCGGCACGGGAGCTGGGGGAGGGCGCCCCGGCTGCCCGAGCCAGCTGAACTCGCCCCGCTGGTAACACCTCTCCGGGGTCGGTCCCCGGGAGCCTCTCTGGGAGCCTCAGAGCCTGCCCTTGGTATTTCTGTATTCTGTTGCCTCCGCCCCGACAGCCCTCCCTCCGGGATCCCTCTTACCGTAAAGGCAAGCGGAGGAGCCGGGGGCGCCCGGAGGCTGTGCCCGGAGCGCCCTGCACTGCGCCTGTCGCCTGTCGGGGTGTGCCACTACCCCCGAAGTTCGGATGAGGAAGGTGGGGCAGTTACCCGTGTTTTTTACTTCAGCCGGGGCTGGTAGGAATTTTCTCTCTCACACTTTGCTGATCTTCCATCCCTCCACTCTGGGTTAGTGCCCTCTCTGTAGCAGAGATTTATAGCTGCAGCAACATGTTAGCGAGGTACCACATGGTGGTTTTGTAAGCTGAACTGGGCACTTCAAGTTTTATCGTAACTTTTGTATTTAAAGGTTATAGTGAGTGAGTAAATAGCATTTTCATGTGTGCTGTACTTGGGTGGTTTCCCGTGAAGTCTGCTTGATAATCATATTTTTTTTTCTCTAGCACTTCTCTCAGCAATTGGTAAGCTCGGCCTGATTAGTGCTTGTATTACTATAATAAGAGCAAATTTGGGCACAGTGAAGAGACTCCAGGCACATAATTCACTGAATAGCCAGTGGCTATCGAAGCTAGTTGGGCAGAAGTGTGCTGGAGATGGTTGTGTGCCTGGCAGGGTATATGCTAACTGTGAGCAAGGGCTCGCCTTGGACTTTTGCTAGTGGGTGAAAAGTGTGTGGAGTTGTTAGAGTTGTCTTCATCCAACAGGATGTATGCAAGTGTTTGATGGACTCTACCATTAAAACGCTTATTTTGATACTCAGTGTTTTTCTAAGGAGCAGAAGTAGTTCTGTCACAGAAGTGTAAAACACGAGAGCAAACGATAGGGATGTCATTCGGAGAAATAGATACATTCTGTATTTTTTTCATAATTTGGGGGGAATCTTTCAAATCCGCCTGTGTGCTAAGCATAATGTACAGATGCACTTCTTTATTATCTGCTTCCACTGAAGTATTTTTATAGTATGTTAAAGTGATTCGAATGTTTGACCCTCCTTGGAAGGCAGTTAATGTTTCTATATTTGTTGTGGCCGAGGTACAGCTTTTGTTGGCGTAAGCTGAAATACCATGTGATACAGTTGCCACGAATTCAAGTGTAGCGGAGTGAGGAGAAAGGAAGAGCTGGAAGTTCTCTGAGATGTTGCAGGCTGCCAGCAAAGCCCGCACAAAATCTCTAGCGTTTCTGCCAAGCAGACCTGCGCCACTCATTGCTCAGCTGCCCTCGCTGTGTGTTTAACCCCGTGAGATCTGCAGGTGAACGGGCGGTACTCCCTGGGAAAGGGGCAGATGTCAGCCCGCAGGGGAGCGGGGCCGCGGTGGGGGCCGGGGATCGGCGGCGCCCCGGGCAGCCGCGGCTTCCCGGGCTGGGGCCGGGGCCGGGGCTGGGGCGGCTCCAAGGGGAGGGCTCGGGTGCGTGATGCTGGTGTTTTCCACGAGAGGGCTTTCTCGCTGTGCGGTGGCAGCGGCTCCTCGGCAGAGCCCTCGGAGCGCCGGCCGCCCCTCTGCTCGCTCCTCCATACGGAGGAGCAGAACGGCCTTGGGGGTGGTTTGCACTCAAAGGGTGTTTCAGATTTCCTTTGTAAATTACGGGGAAATCCCTTTATTACCCCTGAGGTGTAAGGATAAGACATCCTGGGAAGAACACCAGTCTTCGGTTTCCAGGCTCCCTTAAAACTCAGAACGGATCCCAACAACTTAATTTCCCCACCGTGGAAACCGAGAAGAGGCTGAGTGTGTTTCTCACAGAAGAGGAGAGGGGTTAGAGTGTTTGCATCCTCGCCGCAGATGATGGCAAAGAAGTACTCTATCCCGGCGTGATCTCATTTTTGGCTGCTTTAACATGTATTATACTTCTCAGGGTGGGGCTGGGCGAAAGGGAAACGGGAATCATTGTGCGAGTACGAAAATGCTGAACTATCTGTAAGTCCTTTGCCGAGATGTCTGTGTGTTAATTCAAATAGTTTCACACGCACAGCGTTGCGGGTCTGTTTTAAAAGGCAGGAACTGTGTCTGTAACTAGTAATAATATTGCAGTTCATAAAACATGAGAAACATCTGTTACTGTGACTTCAATTTGTCTCTCTCTCCTTGGAATAACCGAGTTGACAGCTCAGTCAGGTTTAATGTCCTGTGCTAAACCTTTGGTCGTGTGTCCCACGGCTAATTGTGACTCACAGAATCAATAAACCCAGCTCCTGCTTCGCTGCAGAGACTCAGCAGGGGAGCGGGAAGGGCTTCAAATCACAACAGCAGACGATGGAGGACAAATTTGGGTTTCTGCAAAGCAAGGAAACCCTTCTATCATGTGCCCTTGCCACTTTCAGAGCGGCAGAGCTGGCTGGGGTCTCAGCATTTGGGCTGACTAAGTGAGGGAGAGGGTCTGCACTGCTATACGGGCAGTATTTTCCCTCACAGCACCTTTTGTCTTGCCTTAATCTATCCCAGGTTGAATACTGTAGGCAGTTGAAGCAGAGCCATCTCATGCTTTGATGTGTGTTTATTGGCTTTAGCAACTCATTCTCTTGCCATTTTTTTCTTCTTTTTTCTTTCTTTTTTTTTTTTTTTTTTTTTTTTTTTTTTTTTTTTTTTTTTTTTTGTGAGTTGGGTTGCTCTCTTCCCACCTCACCTCCCCAAACAAAAAGAATTAGAGCAGAGCCAAAATGTGAATGAAGTGACTTTGTATTTTTGTGAATGAGTGTTTCTTGTGTTGCCCCTGCCTTCCTTGCTGCCTTCTGTAAGATCCTTTCGTAATTAAAATATTATGACTATTCTTATGGTAGCCCTTCACTTGTGGCAAGGATCCTAATTTGACGTCAATGAAAAAATACTAGTTTCTGGCATAAGGGCAGATGACATTTCATCAGCTAGTGCATGCCCATTTTTTTTTTTTTAACCACAGTGCTAAGACCATATGGACAGATAATGAGTTTAAGCTGATAAACAGCTTACAGATTTGCCCAACTAAAGGACTTTCTTCCTAGAAAACACATTTTCCTTTAAAATAAATAATGAAGTTCCTGTGTTTTTATTTAATTATCTCAAGCCCTGTCTGTTCTCACCAGGCTGCAGGAAAACAGGCACAACTGCTCTGGGGACAGAAGCTACTGGATTTATGGGGCTGTAGGTCTTAGAGGAGGAAGGACTTGAAAAGAAAAGTTCAGATGCTACAAAATTGGGGCCTAAGGCATCTGAAAAAGCAGATGGTGGTCCAAGCTGTATTTAGAGAGTTTCATGAGGTAGTGCACAGTTCTTGACATCTTGAAGATGAGTCATTGCATGAGGTGGTAGTAGGTCCGAGGTCTGTTTGGGAGTTATAATTAAAACAGATGGATATCTATAGTCCTTGCTAATCCTGTGAGGCTGCTGAGGCAGTCCTTGTCTGGGAATACTGTTGCAAGACAATCCCTACTTTTACTTTTTCAAGAATATTTGACTAATTTCTGTGTGATTTGTTTGTTTGTTTAATTTAAACTGACTTATTAATAAAATTGATCCACTTTTCTTGGTTTTTATGTGGGGAAAACAACCTCACAAGAAGTACAGTGAGAGTTGGGAAGTAATTTGTTTTGGGAAGGGGTGGTCTTTAGTTGTCACTTTAAAATAATGACTCAAAACCAAGAAGTGTATTTGCATGAGAGGGCAAAGCCTGTGTATTTCTTCCTCAAGATGCATAGAAATGAGCTGTTTCAGATCTGATAGTGCTCATTCCCTTTTAAGCTGTTTCTTATGTGTTCTTTTTTTCTTCTTCCTTTTTCTTCCCCTTGGAAATAATTATCAATTTTAATTGGAACTGGCAAATGAAGGAAGAAAATGGTTGCACAGAAAAATCAGTACAGACAACTCCATTCTTTCTCATGCTGCTTATTCCTTCTGAAACTTTTATATTTTGGGTTTTCCCTTCCCTTCATACCATCCGCTTCTCAGCACTGGGGAGATGTCCGGGCTTTATTGTATTTCCTGTGAGGATGTATTCCAGATGGCTACAGCTTAGCTTTCTGATGGTCACTGCTGCCTCACTGGTAACTGATATGGTGGCCAGGTTGCACTTGGTCCTACCTTAGCTCGTGACTGCTCAGTTCAGTATTCCTCTTGTGTCCATTCCTTCCCCTACACCTACATTTCTCATTTTCTTTTCACTGTTCTTTCAGTCTTGAGCTTCCAGGCTGGTGGATGAGTTATCCCATCCCATAGTTTCATGGGATGTGGGTGAATTCATCGCCCACTGAACAGTTGATGCGTCTTCTCCCCACCCAACCCCTTGTCTTGGAGCACTTAGCAGCTGCTTTGCTGTTTATTATTTCTGCATTGGTAAAGAGCTGTCATGGGCTAATTTAGTATAAATTGTCTGAGACTGAAAGAAGTGGCTATAGGAAGGCAGTGCGCTGATCTTTTTCTGTTAACCACACCATCTGCTAAACCAGTTTGTCAGCATGTTTTTGTTTATTTTTGCACAGATAAAATTTAAAGAAACAAACTATGATAAAGATGTTTTGCTCTTACAACGGGATTTGCTCCTGCACCTCTGCCACCTTCTGTCCTCTACCAAAGGGCTGTCCTTCACTGGTCTTCCTTGGAACTAGAGGCAGAGAGGCTCACCATCCTGGTGGCTTGTACTTGTGTGGGGTGTTTTGGATCTGAATTGCCTCTGCAGGTGTGTTGATACACGAAGATCTGGATGACCAAGTGCATAGTGTGAATGCTGCATTTCTGGTGGGCTGATATGCAGCAGATATTGCATGACAATAGAGAGTAGTCCTATGGTGTCAGTTGATCCTCACCAAATTAATTTCAGAGGAAACCATAACCAGTATGTTGTCATTGTCCTCAGAGATGTTGGAAGTGGGGTTTTGGCTGTCACAGGTTTTTAGTAAGGATCTTGTTTCTGCGCAGGATCCTTCCTGACTGTGTAGTCCTTCCAACGAGGACTCTAATGACGGATAAGTCTCTGGGGGTTCTTGTGGTTTGGGCTTATTTTTTTTTTTCCATCAGGATCACAAGCACCCTTTGCTATGTGTTTACTAAAGAAACTGGTCTAGAATGGAAGTTTCCTGCTTCTTGAGAAATAAATTAAAAATCACTGTAGAAGAGTCGATTTTTAAACTCAAATGGAGTTCAGATTTTTTAGAACAGTCTGTCACTTCAGGCAGAAACAGAGGATGCTTTTGATCAAATAAATAATGCTGAAACTGAATCTCATCCATGTGCTTGATATTACTTGGTTATCAAAGGGCTGCATTATTATGTGAATTAGGGCTTAGGTCTCCGTTTGCTTAGTAGCTCAGCTTCTGATCAACTACGTTTAGTTCATCTCTATTCCTGCCTTTCTGTTGCTCTCATTTAAGTGCTGCATGGCCATGTTAGACAACAAATTTGTCAGGATATTTTTGGTGCTTAGTGTGATCTGGAGTTTGCCCTGATTAGTCTTTTGGAAGCAGTATAACCAGTACCCTCTTCACCCCAGTTGCTATGGTGTTACTGTCAGGAAAAAACCTTATAGCGGTTGTTGATTCTGAGGAAGTGGAACTGAACCAAACTGCTAAGGTGAAAAGTCATGTAGTATAGCAGAGATAATAACAGCTCTTACATTTTTCCAGACTTCTCACTTGAGTTGTAAACAGCTTTAAATACATCTTATGCCATCCCAGATGTCTGGAAAGCCCACAAGACGGATGAGTGGAACGGGGTATGCGGCCGTATGGTGACTTGTTGGCTGTGGGTCAGTGGCACAGCCTGGCAGGGACTCAGGAGCTTAGAGGCCCTGGCTGCAGCCCGGGTTATGTGTGTTGTGTATGATTACTGCACTGACTGTTTCTGCAGCTCTGTGCTGCTCCTAAGGCTCAACACTGAAATTGTAATGCTAGCAGCTTTCTTTTCATGGCCCAGTGCCCAGTTTGAAGAAGGGTGATTTTGGTCATGTTGCTAGACATACGTATTTATGGCCCTGTTTCATCTGTTGAATTTAATCTGTTGGGGTATTTTTAACATTATTATGGAAACAGTTACTATATTTACTCCTTACAGAAAGCTCAGTGTATGACAGTCTATGAGCAGAGAGTTCTAGAGTAATAAATATTGCACTGAATTATGGTGTCTACACTTCTTCAGGAAAAATGGTCTAAATGAACTGACTGGCAGTTTGCCTGTTCCTGAGACATGGACCTCACAGGGCACCGAACTGGAACACTCTATGCTGGGAAAGCAGTGATAGACTTTGTTCTTGGCTCAGTTGATGGCACATCTCATTTTCTTGGGGAGTGAAAATAAACCAGATCTTCTTGTACAGAGGGAGCTTGTGCCTGTACTGGACTGCTTTCTCAGACCTGCTGAGAACCTGTTTCCCATGGAAGTCTTTGGGACCTGTGGGCACCTTCCAGATGAAGTCCTCAAAACCTGTTGCCAGCATAAATGAGATCGTGGGGTTCCCACTGAATGGAATCAGTGGATTTTGGAATGGCAGTCACTGTCGCCGTTGTTGATCTGCTTATTTCTGTAGCCATTTGAAACCAGAATGTGTCTTAATGTCAGTCTTGCTGATAAAAATTGATGGAGCTTAATGATGATAATAATGTGGTGGGTACGCTCTGGCCATGTGTGAAAACTAATGGCAAATAAAGGATCAAATGTCCCAGAATGTTATTGAGAGGGATGAACTTTGGATAGTGTATTTTTGAACTGCTGACTGCCCTTTGCTCCTGTTAGTGTCAGAAGGGATTCTCAGAGCTGCTTAGGATGAGGTGCTTATTTCGTGTTGATCAACAAAACTTTTTCTTCCGATGGGAATATGGCATGTAAAGGGAATCTTCTAGAGTTACACCAAGCTGTTTTTCAGAATAAGATACAGGAAAAACTGAGAGATAATTCTGGAAGTGCTTGAGGCACAGTGCTGGAAGCACCCAAAGATCTCTTTGCTTTGGCAGCCTGAGAATTGTCAGTGTAATACCTTGCTGATGTGACGAATCACTCTGTGTTCATAGGATTGAAAAAAAAAACCTGCAAAACTGATAAAGATTTCAGCTTACAGTGATGCTTTGTTAATTAAGAACTGTTTATCTTCTTTTAAATGTTAAGGGAAACATCAGTCAGGAACAGCAGTCTGATGCGATTAAGAAAGAAAAAAGAGAAAAGACACAAAACAAAAGAAAAAAACTACTTAATCCAGCCAGCCTCTGGGAAGTCTTATTCTATCTCCTCACTGTGCTGAAAGGAGCAGAAGGTTTCAGGCTTCGCATTTTGCGTGTTCATATTTTGATGCTGCAGTGGGGAAGGCTTGGCAGGAGAAGAGTCGGAGTTAGTTTAAAAACATTAATTTTCTTTGTTAATGCTGCTGCAGATAGTTCCAAGTTTCAGTTTGTAGTGGATTTCTTACAGTATTTCTGTAACATGATGCTCTTTGGGAAGTGCTTTGAAGCTCTGCACTAGCCTTGGGGAGCAGAGGGCTTTGGGAGGGGGGCTGGACTCCCACTCCCAAGTGCTCTCACTGATTTTACAGCTCAGAACTGAGGTGGGCGAATGCCAGCATCACTAACATCAGCCTGCTGTAGACACTCCTTAGCTCTGGGAAAGTTGCGTTGCTTTTCTGAGCATCTGTTTCACCAGCTGTGAAAATGAAGACAGTGCCCTTAGCATGCGGGTATGATGAGCGTTCCTGTTAGCTAATCTTGCTAAAGTGCGTTGGAACTGTGAAGCGTTTTGGGTTGTTGTTGGAAAGTGTGAAGGTTTAAAACAGTGTAAGCCATGAGCTTGCATCTTTGTTAGGGAAGAGAAGTATCAATGGGGAGACCTTTGGCCATGGGCACAAAGGGTTTGTGGGAAAGAGGAGGAATTTGCCTATAATAGAGGGACCTGAGTGAGAAGTATGCCTCATTCTAACCATTTACACAAAATCTTAATGGATTTACTTGGAGCTTTGTAAAGCGCCTGTCCAGGGCTGGATTTTTCCCTAATACCAGTTGCATTTCCTTTTGCTGTTTTTCCAGTCCCCCCTGCCTTCCACACACTTGCTTTTTATGATCAAAGCTCCATTCTTTAGAGTCATGCTAATGCCTTGTAATAATGCTCAGAAGATCCCCTATGGACAACAGCTCTGATTAGACCCTGAAGAATTCTTTAATTCTCTTCATACTTATTACTGTTAGGAACATTGTGTTGATAAAAGGTGTGGCTTTTTTCCCCTTGCTCTTACTACTTTTTCTTTGGCTCCCCTCCTCCCCAGGCACTGCACTTATTCTTCAAGCTTTCACGTTGTCTTGTCTTATACAAACTTGGTTCCTTGGTTCTTGCTTTCAATTCATTCTTTTATCTTCTGCAGCGCTCAATGAATGCTTAAAAATAATAAATATTAATAATAGGGCTCTTTGAACCAGCAGGTTCTTTGCGGCTTAAACTCACCTTTTCCTGCTGCTTATCCGCTATTAGAAGTTGCTATAATCTGCAGATTGTAGCTGTAATAAGTTCTGAAGCAGTGGCTGGGTTTGTGACAAGCGTAGGATTATAGCCCCAGGTGGGGAAGTGGCAGCAGGAACAGAGAACCTCAAAGGCACAAATATGTTGTTCCAGTTGAAATATTCTTAGCAATAAAGGAAGAGAAGCCGACAAAATTTAGTGTGGGAATAGAGCTATTTGTCTAGGTTTCCACAGAGTGTCAGTGACCTATATAGGGTAATCCTGTACTGCACATAAAAATTGCTGTGTTTAGAAGTAGAAAAACATTCTTTCTGGAGAATGCAGTTCAAGAAGACTGTACTTTTGGAGATTCTTTCAAGCCATTCCGTAGGAAGTGTCTTAAATCAGCAAGACAAACTATGACATACATCTGTGGTATAACTGTGTTTTCTTTGAATTCCTTGTGGAGACAGGTTTTCCTCTCCTTAGAGCTACAGAAGAAAAAGATGCTGTCTGCCCCTGTGTGTAAAATTGACCACATAATGTACAGCCCAGGCTCCAAAGCTTTTGCCACACACACACATGCACAGGCACATGCTCTTTTGGACATCAGCAATATTTTTACTGTCCCAGACTAAGGAATGAATAAAGTAAACATGAATGGAGAGTGTGAGGTTTTCCCACCATACCTCCTTTCCTCTGTTTAACAATACAAGCTACTGGAGTAGGAGAAAAAGACAGAATCCTGAGTTGCCAGGGCAAATTTTATGAAACCTTATTTGCTTCTTCTACGCCACGTTGCCGTGGCCCTACTTAGGGGAGATGAGCTGTTCCTAAGCAGAACCTCTGTTGGGTGGGTTGCTTCCAGGCTCATGTCTTCAGCAGAAACCACACTGGTTACTACTTGGGGCTAGAACTGGCTAGGAGTCCTCAAGGAAACAATTTGCCTGCAGAAAATGCTGATTTATTGAAACCATTACTGCTTTGTGGGAAAGGGTTGGTCTCCACTCGGTTCTGCTTGGATGAATTTTTTGCATATAGGATAGAATTTCTTAGTCGAAACAGACAGGAGCCAAGTGGTTTGGGTTTTTCACCTATGCTGTCACAAATCCAAAACAGGGTCCTGAAAGCAGGTTTCCTACATGCCAGAAATGCCTGTCCTAACCACAGAACTGTCCTAGAGCACATGGGTTTATGTATGAAGGATTCCAAGGTGTATTCTAAACTTTCCTCCCTATGTGAAATAAAAAAATATTTCAAGTCTCAGAAACTGTGGGTCCCTCCAAAAACTGAGTTCCCATCCAGGTGTCCCTGTGCCTTCTTCAGTGGCCTTACTGTCTTTCCTCACTGGTTCTGCAGGTTTGTGTCTCCCCTGGATGTGATCTTGTGGCGTGGAGTAAAGAATCTCTGAAGACCTTGGCAAAGCAATCAGCTTGTCAGTGCCAGGAGGAGAAGGACTGACCCTGAAGCACTGCTGGTGTATTTTGTCAGGGTCAAGGCTGTACAAGGCTGTACAGCTCCTAAACCACTGCTTCCTCTGAGGAATATTATTAGGAAATCACTTTAAGCAGCCAAGGAAAACAGAGCTGAACACTGCTGATGTGTTTGTGCCTGGGCCATTGTTGTTGGGCTGGGTTGGAAAAATAATGCTCAGGGCGAGAGAGGAGCTGCTTGGAACAGGATGAAACACTCTTGTGCTGGTCTGATTGCAGTGAGCTCAGCAAAGGCGAGGCTGACACGTGGTTTCAGTAATAGGCCTCTTTCTTCCAATTTCTTCTTTCCTTGTATTTGACTGAGAGGAGAAGAAAGTGGTCCTGTCTTGATCCTTTCTTGATTCTCCCTGAAGAGTACAGAGATAACAAGAAGAGAGTCAGGAGGCGATCTCAGCTAGGCTGGGCATGTGCTTAGCAAGGGTGTTTGTTGTCTGTGGTTGTGCTCTGCACCACCAAAGCCCCGGAATCTGGTTATTCCAGGGCAGCTCAGCTCCCTGATCTCCCTGAATGGTGTGCTCTGTGCTGCTTGGCTGTCAAGGGCAGCTTTGGAGGACCCCTCTGTCATAAAAGGTGGGATTCCAAAATTGAGGAGCACACTCCAGTTCTGATTGTACGGGAATGCCACTCTGCCTTTACTTTATGTTTTGTTCTTGCCGTTTTTAGGGAAGAGGGGAAAAAAGGCCGAGGGCTGAAGCTTCATCATTGCACAGACAAAGACAAAACACTCCTCTTAAAGGCAAAAAATCCCAAGCCCTTTCTCTGTATTTGAGGTTTAAATAATGGGAGTTTCCTGTTTCAGAGAAGCCAAATTCATCCTCAGATGGCCTTCACTAACCTGTTTTAAGAAGACTTTTGTTCCTCTTGTGGTAGATGAGGAGTCTGAGCTTGCCCCTTTGGTTTCACCCCTCCTTTTCCTTCAAGTTAAATTAGGAGGCATAAGGTGTGTTAACAGCGCACAGAAGCAGCAATGGAGGGCCTGACCTAGTGTAAATCAGAACCAGGATTACCATATAGCTTTTTTGGATGCAGCATAGCATTTGGATCCACAACAGTCAGCTCTGGAAATCATGTAATGTCAAAGCAGTCCTGGATGTGAGATGAGCTCCACTGTGTCTGTCTGTCTGAGGAGATGCAGACCCCAGAGACAGAGTGTTTGAAAGAACAAATAAGAGCACCATAAGCCTTGCTTTTATGTTTTTTTGTTTTGGTAATAAACAGGCAATACTTATGTTAAAATATAAGATGACAATAATATTTTAATATGTTTTCACAAAAAAATGATCCAAGGAAAGAAAATATTTCTCCTAAATTAATCAAGTCGAAGACCTCTATGACTGAAATGACAGCAGATTTCCAGTCTTGCTTCTTATGGTTACAGTCATCAAAGGAACCTTTAAAGGAGCCTCTAGGAGGCTGATTGCTAAGGCTCCATAGATCCCCAGGAAGATAAAGGCAAGCTGCTACCTTTCTTCAGAGCCTTCAGCTGTGCTCTCCATGGTAGCTGTAATTTGGGAGTTATATGAGGCCTTTTCAAGGACTCCACCTTTTGCCCTAAAAAGTCAGTTTGCATCTTCTAATCACAGAATGACCAGACTGCTTTGCATCCATTTCATTTCCAAATTCTGCCCATTTTTAAGTACACCTAAATTATTGGGAAAAGCAGGCTATTGATGTAAGACTTCACTCTTTTCTTCTGAATCAGTGATGATTAATTGGAAAAAAAAAAAAAAATTAGGCTAGTCTGAAAATAGTTCCAGCAAGCTGAGATCTTAAGTATATGATTGAGTTATGCTGTAAATCTGTCCTGTTGAAGTAAAGTCAGGCTGCACTAGGACAGTGTCACAAAGGGTTTGCCATAACCCAGAGCAGGGCTGCATGCTCCAGTTGTTCCCTGAGACTGGCTTGCAAAATCCTTTTCGTGCCTGGAGCTGTATTCTTGTGGACTTCAGTGTCACTGTCTAGGACTTGTCATTCAAAGCTGAAGGAGCCCAAGAGAAGCCATGCAGTGGATCTGTTTCCCTTAACATCCTGCAAGATTGCACCTGTAGACTGTCCTTTAACAAGAAGCTACAATCTTCAGCTGTAATCCTTGGTTCCTTATAGAGTGCAACAGTGTGGAGTGGGACCAAATACTGATTTTTTTTGAATGGAATATGATTAAGTGTAAGACTGCCTGAGTTTGGCTGTCTTGTAGCTTTGTAGGTAACTCTTCATAGACAAGATTTGTTTCTTCCTGTCCCTTTTCTGTTTTACTGTCCCTGAGCTTTTTTTCCTTGTGATGTATTCAGCCTAAGTAAAGCAAGGATTTGTCCAGATGCACAGCTGTCTAGCAAGGAGGTGGCGAAACAGATGCACTTGTTGGAACTGATGATAAGGTAATTTTCTCACCCTTCCAATAACTGTGAATGCATTTGAAAGAGGATTCACAGTGCTGCTGCTGCAGCATTTGCTGTTGTTGTGTGTACACCCTGAGATAGGAATCGGAGATTGACTGGTGGATAATGGAACAGTGCACTGTGCCTGAAGGAACAGATTGGGCGGGCATCTGAACTATCCCTGGGCTGGCCCACCAGAATGAGTCAGTTGCTCAGAATTTTTCTGGCAGATGCAGCCTCCCTGTTTCATGTCACAGCCATTACCCACCACTTGTTTATCGAGCGCCTGTGTGGTCCACATTATCTGAACCTCTCACAGTTGCAAATGGATTATATCTTTGTAGCACCTTTTTGAGGCAGAGAATTCCCATTTTACTGATGTAAGTGAAATCTGAATTGCTTGCTGAGGGTATAATGGGAAACTTGTAACACACTTGAAAATAAGAGAATAGCACCTATCCAAATTTTTCTCCTAGGAAAGATAGCTCAGGTTTAAAAGATGGGAGGGGAGTATTCCCTGTAGCACGAGAAGATTGTTCCCAGCTAAATAAATGACTTGCTTTGCTGTGCTCTTGGAGCCAAATGTCCCATGTAACTCAATGATATGTTGCTAAGGCCTTTTTTTCTTTTGGTTGTGTTAACTGTGCATCTACCAAATTTGGACATTTACCCATTTCTCTGTAAATGAAGCTCTGTAAATGAAGCTCTATTTGTGAGGTGTTCGGAGTTTTTTGGGGGGGAGGTTAAGGGCAAGGCTTGGTTGATAGTTTTTTCTCTCACAGAAAATAAAGACCTTTTGAAGATATGGGAGGAATGGGGTTTTACCTCAGCCAAAATAGTCAATGTGACGTGGTTTGGGATATGTATTAGAGTGTGGGAGACTACAGGTGGTGGTCGTGAGATCTGAACCTTCTTTTCCACATAGTACTGCAGTACATTCACTGCTACTCTTCCTTTCTTTTGAATGTCAGCTTCTTACTGGTTAGATTTCCTTAGAAGTGTGCACAGGTTCATAACAAGCATTTTCCTTTAAACAGACTGTTTTTTCCAGGCTGCTTTTCCCCCAAAAACAGTGTTTTGGAAGAGCATATAAACAGGCCTAACAGCCCTTAACGAGTTAGTGACTCCTTGAGTCCTACCCTTTAGTGGTGTCTGAGGAGTGATGTGGTCCTGAAGCATTTGCCTGTTTTCACTGCAACAAACCTAATCAAAGCCACAAAGCGAGATGGCCTCTTTTTCTGCCCTGAGGCACTCCCGGGTGCTTCCTTGAGAAGCAATTTGCTTTGGAGTTACTAAAACAGTACATGCTGTTAAAAAAAAAAAATAATAAAACAACTTCCCAGGCACAGGTGTGGAGCTGCTGAGTATTAATGCCAATTGTGCAGTTCAAAATCACAGCTTTGCTCTCGAGGTTGTAGTAGTGTTAAAAAATTCAGCCTTGATCTTGAGGAGAGCTCAAGTCCCTGAGCTTATGTGGAATCAGGGTCAAGGTTTTTAATTTGTTCGTTCTTCAGAGATGCTGAGCACCTTCTGTGGCAGCTGAAATTAGTGGGAGCCGTGTGTGCTCAGCATTTTGGAAGGAAAACAGCGTGTGCATGTGTTGTGAGCTGTGATGTACCTAAGCCAGGATCTCTAGGGGTTTGCAGTATCTAATAAGATGCCCCCTATAGTTGTTTCTTAATTAAGCCCCAGACACCTTACATGGCTTCTCTTGAACTTCAAGACTCTGCTTTTCTCGAGCATATTTGAGGCTCCTAGCCTGGCAGCTCCTTGGAGCTTTCTATTAAGGTATTAAGGGGAGGAAAACCAGTTGGTTGCCTCAAGCTGAGGAGGAAATGCTAGACTTCAAGGATTATCTCAGTGCAATGAATTTTAAAGACTTTTTGCTATACATGTGTAGAAAGCTATCAAAATGCTAATGGTTCTGCTGTCTTTTTTAACCCTTTCAACCTACGGAGCTGATGGGGGGGAAGTGAGAATGATGCTATTCGACTGTAAAAGGACAGTTCAGTCAGAAATTAACTTTTAAGTAGCTTTTCATCTGTTAGCCACTTCTCCCAGTGATAAGGAAGACTGGTGCACCTATCATTTGGACAGACCAATTCTGTATGCACAGTTGAGCCCATCTGCAGGTGTGGTGTAGGCCAGGTACTCCCTGCAACCAGCGTCCTACAGGAAAGGCTAGCACAGGGCCAAAGGGCTCCCACTGGTGCCCTTCTCTCCCCTCCATAAAAGAAAAGTGCAGTTGGAACCAGGTTGCTGTGGCTGGACGATTCCTGCAACCTCTCCTTGGAGTGATTCAGGTGGCAGCGTGGAGCCCTGGAGCTTCTCCACCCGCTTTGTGGGACATGCACCCTGCATGTGAAGGATGCCTCTGCAGGGGGGCAGGTCTGTGTGGCTGCCAGGATGTGGGGAGGTCTGTCCCTGCCAGAGCAACTCATCTAGCCATGTACATGAGGGCCCTGGCCCTGTAGGGACCATCCTCCCTGTGCATATTGAACACAAGTGTCCTACACAGGATAACAGCTTTTCACCAAGGAGGCTCTGGCTCTCCTGGGTGCCTTGGCTCCCCACTCTAAGCAAGGGAAGACATAGGCTCTGGGTGCACACACAGGTCAGAGCACTGGGAATGTTTTCTCTGTGGCTGCTGTGAGCTGGGCAGCAAGGCTTGTCTAAGATGCTGAGCAGGTACTGTGTTTGCAGCAGCTCTGTGCTGCTGTGGCTGCTCTGCTCTTGCTGCCCAAAGTGGCTGGACTGGTTAAGACTGTGCAGGAGGCAACCAGGCATATTCCTCTGGGATTACTGTCTGTATCTGTGAGGAACTGCTGTTACATTTATTTAGGTTTTTGGCTGAAGTTTTTGACGTGTTAGGAATATCTCATTCAACTCTACAGAGATTCTGTTAATGTTCTGCTTTGGAACCAGGTAAATAGTTGGCTAGCCAATGATATAAATAACTGAAATTGTGTATTATTAGACCCACGAGGCTCAGTCATTCCTTTAGCTGCCTATGAAATATGTTAGAGCAATGGGTTTGTCTGTGCTTATCTTTTTAATCAGGACTAGCCAGGCAATTCTAGCCCTCAGGAGAGCACGAATCACTGAGCTGCAGGGCTATCTTGGCCATTAAGCTTATGGCTTTCAGGTTTCAGTGAAACTGTAATGTTATTTATTTATTATTTTTAAGGCTTATTTACTGTTAAATATGAGCTGCCAGCTTATTTCATATCTTCAAAGCATCAGTCTTTTCCACTTTGCAGCTGGAGTGTATGGTTGCCCACAGGTATCACCTGGGGGCAGGAGCAAGGGCAGGCAGTATGGAAATGATTGCTGCAGGGATTTGTTTGGGGTTGGGATTAAGGAGGCACTGGATGGAGCAAGGTAAAGAGATTGGATAGCAGTGAGACTCGGTGGAATAGGCTTTTCCTTTCTCATTTGACAGAGTATGTCAGGGTGTTGTATAGCTTGGGGCATCCTAAGGTAGATTGGATAGGACACTGGGGAAGGCAGCTTTAGGGAAAACTTTCAACTTGGATTGTTCTAAATAATATGAAGATATGGCTGGTGCATAGTGCACAAAGCATTGTGTTGGCCGCGGTTTCCTGTTTGGCTTTCAGCAAATTGATTACTTTAAGTCAGTGTGTGTGTGAGAAGAAATAGCTATTCACCCCATCCCCTTCTATTTTTTCTCACCATGGACAGTTACAATTAACTTGCCAATCTCATGTATATTTAAAGGCTGTTTTCAGCGGACTGTTCTCTCTCTAATTCTTACATTTTCTCAATGGGTGGCTTTAGGAATTGTGAACAATATTTTTTTTTATGAGAAATGATTCCCCCTGAAGTTTTTGTGATCACTGGGGAAGAAAAAACCCTCTACCTTTTTCTAATCCTTGTTTCTCACAAAAAGTGCTTTTTGCTTAATCTTGAAAATTTTAGGTTCCATGGATAAACAGGTGGCTCTTAAGGTGTCCATAGCTGTTTTGCAGACATGAATTTTAAACTGTGCAACTTCTTTGCATTTTCCATTTGGGTTTTTGTGTGTGCAAAGAGAAGGCAGCTTGAGCTGCATTCTTCCACCACAATCCCTCCTTCCATGCTAGAAGATTGTGGTGGTGGCAGCGGGGAAAGTAGGATTTACAGTGGAGTGTAAGTACATGACATGTCAATGTCACTTCTCTGATTAGGTATGCAGGTAATCTCTGCAGATTAAATGCTAAGCACAAATGCAAAACAAAATCCTCTACTATGTCTGAGGAAACGTGCCATGTAGAGTCAGGCTTTTGGATGAGCCTGTGAAGCAGGTTGCTGGGCTGGCCAAAAGGGCAGTGGGATATGCAGGCATGGTCTGTAAAGGTATTTATTGGAAAGGAGTGGGTCACCCTTTTTGATAGATGGCTTCTGCCTTTCTTTTTTTTTTTTTTTAACGTGCCTGAATAATTTTAAAACCATAATTCTCCTTTCTTTTGACTGCATGAGGAAAATGGGGGTGCCGAAGTGCTGGTTAACAGCACCACAGTCTGAATCTTGCAAGTTGTCATCTTGCAGAAGTTGGCTGTGGATTCTCCGCATGTACTAGTCTATGTTTCTGAGGTGAGAAGAGTTGTAGGAGATGCAGTCATGACAGTAAACAGGGAAAGGTCCCTATTTGCTCATACTGGACATATCTGTGCTCTCCTATCAGAGAAAGAGAGGTTTAAAACATTGGAGTTGTTGTGCTCTGAAAGATTTCAATCTTCAGTGCAGCTGTAATTATTTCCACCAAGAACCTTTGTGTTTCCAGATTCCCAAGACTGAAGATACCATACCCCAGGACATGTAGCAGCATGATGGGTAGAACGCCTCCTGGGAAAGAGAAAGTTCTCAGTTCAAATATTGGCTTGAACTTTAGGCAAAAAGCCTTTATGAACCAATCTACAGTATTCCAGAAGCCAGGCACTCAGTCAAATTACTTGTTGGGTGAGCTGTGGTTGTTGTCCATGTGTGTGGTCTTAGCCCATGGCAAATGAAAGGTAGTGCAATTTAGCTAAGCTCTATCACTGCTAAATTAAATTACCTCACATCATCTGCAGGGGATGAGCATGCACACGGAGAGCTACCACAGCTCAGCTGATGCTCAGCCTACCCTTACTGCAGTGCACCACAACTTTATTGGGACCTCCACTCGAGAGTCCCAGCGAGCAAGCAATAGGTAATAGCCAGTTGTAAGGAGAAGGAAATAGAGCTGTGCCTCCATTTGGAGAATGTAGTCCCTAAAAATCATCACATTTTTAGTTTGGGAAGTTCAGGTGGCTGAATTTGAGGCTGATGGAAATAGAGGTTTTCAGCAATTACTGTACCTACTAAAAAAACCCCAGCCATTTCCAGCAGATGTTGGCTCACTTGCCGGTAGGGAGGTCCTTTTGCCTGTAACAGGCAGTGGTACCAAACACATTTTTGTTCTCTTGGGAATGCTTTTCCTGAAAGATTCCTTTCATCTGCAATGAATTCTTGTGCTTTAAACACAGGATATGTTAATGGCTTTTTTCCCAAATATCTGTGAGAACTTCTTTTTAAACAAATTGAAATTGTTCCATTTGATAGCAGACCAAGCAACAATCTGTCCTCACATGCAGTTGCTTTGTCTCTGGGGTCAGTGTTCCTTGGAATACCAGGAAGCACTGAAAGATCTGACCTTGCTATGGATGATGCAGCAAGCTTGGCAGCCTGGATGTGTCCAGTTTGAGCACCATAATGGGATTTGAAAGGGAATTGGTGTAAAGTGATGTTAGAAAGGACATAGGAAACCACTTTGTCTCCTTGGCCCTTAAACTAGGAAAAGCCAACTTTAGCTAAAGCCTCTGTAGCCAGTCTGTGTCAGCTCAGCCCCAGGAGACCAAGAATCGCAGGCAATGCCTTTGTTCTGGTGGGCAGTGGGAAGGCCTCCCTTGGTCTGACCTGATCCCCTGGGGCTCACAGTGTGAGGGTGGCAAGGTGGGCCATGCCAGCTTCAGAACCTCTAAGAGGAGAGGGGAACAAGGGCTTGCTCAGAGGAAATGCTGAGTCTCTTGTCCCCAGAAACTTACCCTGGCAGTGACCACGATCATGGTGATGGGCAGTGCTTTCTGCAGTCCCAGTGGCTATCATCTCGATGGTTTGGTACTGGTGGGGTGATGCTGGCAGCACCACTGCACCGTGGTTACGGAGTCAGGGTCACAGGTGCTTTTGTGTCCTTGTGGCCTGGTTGTTCATCCTGTTTTCTTCCAAGCCAGGGCTGAAATCTCCTATTATTGACTGATAAAAGCTTTTGAGCTGAAATTTTCCTGTTCATATAATCTCTCAGAAATTATCCCAGTGTGACAAACTCTCTTTCCAACTCAAGTCTCTCTTTTGCTGTGATTTCCTGGAAACCGGGGTTGGAATCTTTCTTAAGCATACATGAAGTTTAGCATCTGTTGTTGGTGACACAGATCATTGCACACGGAAGAACAAATGTGCAGGTTCATGCACAGCCTGCTTTCACTGCACAATGGAGATGTGGTTAAATCGGAATTAGGATTAATACTGGATTTAAGATTCTTGTGGTTGGCTGGTAATAGCCTAATCTCCTCAAAGGCTGCAGGCAGGCTGGCAGCATTCAGCTCAAGGCCAATGTTGTTTGCAAAACCTGAAAGAAATTGAATTTTGATTCTCAGAGCACTTTATTCATAGCCTTTCAAGATAGTATATGCTCTTCCCATCCCTATCTCAAATGCAGCCTTTTAATTTCTTTAATGCATGACAGTCACCTAGGCTTCTAGGTCTGATGGACGTTTGACAGTAATATTTTTCATTTCCTTTTGTAAAAGCCTAGGGATTCTGATTGATTTTGGAAATGCATAAATTGCATTCTGAAAGTTGATATACCGAACTCTCTGTACAGGCAGAGTGAGATAAATCCAAGTAGGGCAGCAAACACTCCCCAGTTTAAAGTGTGCAGAGTGCTAAAAGTCTTTCAGGTAAGGAGGCTCAGGAGGCCCTAGAACTGTGGAACTCCTGGGAGAGGTGTGGTCAGTTCAGTCCAGCCTGGTTTGTTTTTTGCTGTGGTGGAGATGACTGGTGAGAAACGCATTGCTGGGTCTGTGCAGGTCCTAAAATGAATCACTGCCTTTGACATTAAGGCCCATGTTAGAAAACAACACGTTTTAACACGAAGTGTTGATGCTTCTCTTGTTTATTGTGGCTGCAATTATTCTTAACTAGTCAGTCTGTCCTGGAAGTCAGACATTTAGTTATCTAAATAACTTGTTTCTGGAGCTGAATCTTAGGCTAGACTTTATGTAGGCTTAGTCCTGCATTGTCAAACAGGACAGAGGTGTGAAGTTTGCCTGTATAGCTACTTTTGATTCCTTGTTTCCAGCTTTCTCTTTGATATCAGTTTTGATTGATTCTGCCCAACCACAGAGAGCTGTCCTTTACAAAATGTTTTTCTATCTGTGTCTCTGCTAGTGACAGTCTGGTAAAGTGTGTCTGCTTTTCCTCTGTTTTAAATCAACAGCCCATCCTGTGGATGGGTCCCCTTTAGCAGGGGTATCAAAGGTCTCTACAGTATGATCTTGGATGCCACTGTCAGTCAAAGTGGCTCTGAGCTACTGAAGATGGAAGGAGCAGAGGCACGTTGACTAGATTTGAGTGGAAAGCTTGTGGAATGCTGCTGATACTATTCAATATCCATGTTGCTAAAAAGAGGCGGTAATGAAGTGCCTTTAACTAGACCTGAATCCACTCTCATCAATTTATTTTTTCTCAAGCCTACTTATTCAAACTCCACCTAGACAGATTTCTTTGGATTGCTTCTCTTTCCTTCTGTGTTGGTCCTCCTTGCTTAGGTTGCCTTTCCTCTCTCTGTTGCCTTGTGTAGAAACTGTTATCAAATAATCCTATTAATCTTTTTAGATAATCTCTAAAACACCATCAAGCAGGACATTTTTTCTGAGGTATGAAGTTTCCTTGCGTACCTTAGGTCACCTGGCTCTCAGCATGTGAAATTGAGAAATGCATTGAAGGTTGTCCTTTCCAAGGCTCAGGGCCCACATGATGACCTGATTAAAATTTGAAAGACAGTGACTTTATTTAATTTGTTAATATGTGTCTCTGCCCCATTGTTCTCAGAGTAAAGAGGAGCATCTCAAACATCAGGCCAACTGGAATTCAGGTCTCTACTAGGGCTCTCAAGTCCCTTAAAGTACAAGCTGGTCAAGGTCACATTGATGGGAAAACTTCTGTTCTGTTTCATAAAAGCTGTAAGCCAGCAAGTCTTTGGTCTTTCAGCTCTATTCCATTTACTCTTCAACAGAGATTAATGGTAAGGAACAGTGGATAGAGAGGGAGCCCAGGCAAGTCTGGCATCCAGCAGCAAAGGTTAGTAGAGATGCATGAACTGTAGCAGCACAAGAAGGTTTATTTCAGTTGGTGAAAAGCGTCCAGCTTTCGCTGACTCTCAGAGACCTTATCCTTCTGCAGAAGTCAAACAGCTTGGTTTAAAGCATGCAACAATTTGTGGAAGTGCCTTGTGAGCATTTCAAAACTGTTGTTTTGTTCAGTATTATGACTGGTTGGAAGGTTTGGTGTGTGGTTTTTCTGGTGTGTGGTGGGAGGTGGCAAAGACTGCTCAGAACAGCAGTGTGTAATCAGACAGTGCCGTGCTGGGTGAGGCGTGAGGGGGTGAAGCTCAGGGATCTTTAAGCCTGTAAAAATTCAGGAGAACATGCATTAATGCTATTGCTTGCTGTTGTAGCCTCTAGCAAGCAGATGGGGAGCTATCGAACTCCTCTGAATAGAAATAGGGGTGAGGGGGAATATCTGATAACTTCAGCTTGTATCAGTTGTACAAATTACTTGGAAGAGAGCAAGCGCAGGCATAGTGTTTAAAAAAAGAAACAAACAACAACCAAACCAAACAAAAAAAATCAAGCCAACAGAAACAACAAAGCCCTCTTGACACCTACTAGGATGTGCCTCCCAAGAAGATACAGGTTTTCATGCTGAACAGGGCAAGAGGGAAAAAAGTGCCATGCTGCCCTGCAGTTGCATCCTGGCACACAGGTTAAGCATTAATTGAAGTCAAGGAACTTTTGATTGCTGTTTTGGCCAAAGTCTTGGCATTATAAAAAAGCAATCATGCTGGTAGAGATGAATGGGTGTGAATAAACTTGTGTCTTGCTCATGGTGCCTTAGGGAGCCAAGTGACAGAAATGCGTCCTATGACTGCGCAGTGGCAATTTCTTAATATTCCTTCGATGAGTCTACTCTGTGCTCAGCACTGGGGCTGGCAGAGGCCCTTCACCAGCGCTGAAGCTGCACCTCAAAGCTAACCCTGCTCAGCACAGATCTCACTGATGATGCTCTGCTGTTCCAAGCATTTGCAGCCTTGCCTGTGGAAGGCCAGCCAACATCACCACAGCTAGTACTGCTCCACCAACACTTTTTCTTTCAAATTCCCCAACCGTGGCCAGGAATGCACTGCCCCTGCACTCTGCTGTGCCCTGGCCAGCCCGGAGTTTTGTTGCAGATGAATGTGATGGGATGATCTGTAAACACTGCTGTATGTTCCGATGGTGAATGTTTGCAAGCTGTTTGAACAGCGTTACTCATTTATCGCCCCCAGCCCCTCCAAGAGCAGCTTCTGCTTTATCACTCCTGATAAGCTGGTGTGTGATCTGCGGCAGAGCCGTCAGCCAGAACCGAGGGCAGGCGGGAGTCCCAAGTGCATAGTTTGGGGGCAGCTCGGTTTCTTTTCTGATAAGCCTGTGCCTCTTGCGGCAGTACAGTGCACACTCCTTTTAAACTGTAATCATAATCCTCTTTGCAGCCGGCGCTGCTATCCCCACAGGAAGCATTAGCAATATCACAAAGTGCGGAGACTTCATTGTTTTCCCCTAATCTGCAAAGGGAACTGAGACAAGACAGAGGAAACTTTAACCTATTCCGTGCCTCAGTGGCAAATAATTAGTTTCTTACTGAGTGGGGAAACGGGGGAAGCCTCTCAGTTAAGATAAAGTAAGCGCAAGGCTCACAGGCTTATCTTGCTCTGAGGAATTTGGGAAAGGACATGTCCTTGAATTCGCCTGTCTGGCGTGCCCAGATTTTGTGTTTGGGAGAAATGAGTCTATTAGAGCTGCCCTAAGTGGTTGCTGCGTGTGAGACACCTCTTGCCAGGAAATGCAGTAGCCATGCTTTTGTTTAAGGACCTGAACAAAAGGCTCTGGATGCTTAATAATGTGCAAATTTGGGTGGGTGGGATATGGAGAAGGTTAATAGGGCAGGCTAACAGAGGAGGAGCTGAGTTTGAGAGAGGAGGGGAGGAACGCCGAGGACATGGCAGCAGACAGAGAGAAGCAAAACAGGAAAAGCAGCCCCTTTTTGCCATGTTAAAGTTAACTTAGTCCTCACTGACATTTCTGGGGTAAGTGCAAGCTGTGTCTCATAAAATAACGATATTTTCAGCCATGGCTGTGTGAGAGGTCACAGTGCAGCTCCGAGGGCTGTCGGTGTGCAAGTCTGAGTGCTGTGTAAGTGCTGTCCAGACACTGACCCATCACAAGGTGTGACTGGCTGTGGGAGTGCTTTTGTGGGTGGGAATTCACTTTGGGTCAATGCTTTACATCTGCAGAATTCATCTTAGCAAGCTTCCTGTCGCGAAAATTTTCTTGTCATGCTTGGGTCTGAGGCTGGGCTGTCCTTTTCCCGAAAAAGAAAGGAGGAAGCAGGAGAAGTTGCCCTGGCCTGGCATGGGGGGCACATATCTGGGATGGTGAATGGTCTGCTTGCACATGTGCCGCGTCTGTGAAAATCCTTTAATCCAAAATATGGCAAGAGCAAAGGAACAAAAGAAAATGCTCTCAAAAATAACATGAGATAAGAATCTGGAGAATTTGCTTTTTATTTTGCTCAAGAGCCCCTGGAGACTTCTTCTTTTAAGGGAAGAAATGTAGCTTTCAAGGTCGAGCTTTTTTTTTTTATTCTTTTTTAAANAGGCAGTCAGCTGAGAGCTTCTTAGGAATGTTACATCTGTTCAGAGCAATCGTGGATTGGTGGGAAGGCACTTTTTCACCCTCCAAAGTGCCTGAAATTTGTACACAGATTTTCTTGAGACTGTGGTAAACAAAACACAACCTCAGTGGGGTCGGGCTGAGTGATGCACAGTAGTGAAGGGTGGAAAGCCAGCAAGTGAGAGAAGTGTTCTGCAGAGGCATTTAATTTAAACACAAGGGTTGGTTGGTTTGGTTTTTTTTTTTTTGATGCCTTAATAGAAAACAGTTTAATGTCTGTTCCTTTTAATAAAATCGTATCAGAAATTGAAACTGAACAAATGGACTGAAATGTGAAATAATTCTTGGCCGCTCCTCTTCAAACCTCTAGCTTGTGCTAGCTGTGTACCTGCTGGCATACCTGGCTTGCCCTTTTGCTTTCAGTCTTAATCTATGTGTATCATAAAACGAAATCAAAATTTTGCTCTCTGGGTCTTGCTCTTACGTACTGGTCCACTACCAAGAGATCCAAGACTATTGGCAGTGGAGGGGCTTTGAACCGGGCACTTGACATGACACAGAAAATGTCACTGTAAGCTTGGAGGATACAGCAGGTAGGCTTAGGAAATGGACTTAGTTTAACACTGCTTTGCCTGTAATGGATGGGAATTTATTGCTGATTTTGATGAAAACTGATGTGTGGTGTTGCTGAGAATGTTTGGAAATCCTCTCCACAGTAGGACTTAGGGACATGATCAGGTCCCAGACAGCCTTGTGCATAACTGCCTCTTCACATCACAAAAGTGTAACTGAACTGTAAATGGTTTTCACACCAATTATTTCCCCCTTGTTTTTGAATAGAACCGGGAGGGGGGTTGTTTATCCCACTTGCCTGGTGCAGCTGAAACTCAGAGCAGCAAGCTTGTGCTGAAGCTGTTGTTTTGTCTGCATGTTTCCCATAAGGAGGCCAAGGAGTGTGAGATTTGTGATTCAGTGTGTGGCTTTGTCACATGCCTACCTAGGCTGAAGATGATAGAAATCTTGGTGGTATCTCTCTTCAGGTTGGGTAAGTATATTTTGTTTGTTGCTTTTGTGGGATTTTCTTTTAAACTAGGCTTCTTAAATGAAGAGCAGCAATATTTAAGCTTCTGTGTAAATAAGCAGAGAACTCTGGCTTCATCTTTACTAATCTGTTTAACCTTCATCAGCCCAAATATTTACTCTAGGCGTTGAATATCCAGGCAGTGTAATTCTGATGCTAAAATTCATGCCCTGAGAATGCTGTAGATTGACTAATCCTGCTGAATTCCCAAAATCCCTGCCTGTATAAATAAACTTCCTATATGAAGGATTATAACTAAATGCCGTGAATTCAGATCAGCAGAGCAGAAGTACAGCAGTTGGCCCATTTCTTCTGCTGCTTACTTATGTGTTTTTATAAGGTTATTCGTCTTAGTCTAAATAGATGTGTAAAGAAAACTGCAAATACTGAAGCACGATGCTGCCATATACTGCACGAAGAAATTTAACCCTCTGCCTTTTATCAGTTTTCAAATCACTATCAGCTTGATTTACCCAGACTATTGCAATTGTTACTCCTTTCGGGTACGGCATTTCTGGTGAATCTATGTTTTGTAGGTCTTTGACCTCTTCCTGCGATTGGGCAGTGTAAAGAGCTCATCAAACAGTATCAGAGACACAAAATTTGTAGCTCAGTTGCTGAAGAGGTCCCCACCCCTACACAGGCACGTTCTCTCAGCTGCAGAGCAGAGCCTACAGCATCTGGATTTATCAGCAACAAGGCTGACGTCTCAAGACTGCTGTGTGGTGTCCATTGCAGGCAATAGTTATCCCTGTGTAAGTCTCTTGGCATAGGCATGGTGTAAGCAACCTTCAGAAGCTAGGCTTCTGTCCTGTTACTGTATTAATTGCCTGTCTTTGTGAGATTAAAGTGCAGACTTATTTGGGATCGTTATCTTGGAGAAGTTTGTTAATAGCCCGTCGTGTTGCCCTGTTACTGGACATTGTTGCAGAGATGTAAGGCTATAAACACCCAGAGGACAGGAATTAATTTGGCTATTTTAAACGGAATAACTGAAAGCAATGAGATCAAGTTACAGAAGCAAAGTAAAAACTGTTTGTGAAGGACTTCACAACAGTATTAGTCTTTAGGTTCATGAGAAGCTAATGCATACTGTCTTAGAGTTTTGAGAGTAGACTTGTGAAAATTAAATAACGGGAGAGCCAGCAGGATGGAATTGCTCCCTATTGGCAGGGAAGGGTCCCAGCCAATTTTACTCTGTTTTCTGCTACAAGATTCTGGTTGAAAACTAGAAGGAAGAAATTACTCAGCTGCTGCAATATCAGGAAGAGGTCTAGCCTGAAACCTGTGCTGTTCATGGCCACTTGGTCCTAACAGATAATTCTCTTTGCTAGAAAAGGACCAGTAGGGGAAGATTTGCACCTCGCTTTACTTGCCAGCAGGCTCCATAGGGAAATTCCTTCTCTGTCCCGTGCTGGGTTAGTCAGAATGTAACCGTATATCTGGGTAAGAATCACTGCAGTTAGGCCGCTAATCTCATTTCTGTCCTCAGATAAGATCGTTATCAGAGTAATTGTCTGTTTGCTCCCCCTTCTGAGCGTAATCAGAGTGGATTGTGCCAGTACCTCCTGGGGCAGAGGAACTTGGATGTTGATTGCCCTCAAAAGAAAGAGAAAATCCTCAGTGTATATTTAATGTAAACTTCAGTTTTGCTAGGTGTTCACAGGAAAATCATCTGGAAATAACTTGTTCAGACGTGTCTTGCACTTTTCACAGCAATATATTTGTTCTGGTTTAAAGTCTAAGTTTAGTCAGGCAAGTTCATGTAGTGCATGCTGTGGTGAGTCTTTCGAAAGAGAATGCTGTGCACCAGGAAAACTGGTATTTTCTCAAGCCCTGGGACAGAACAAGTTCATGTCTGCAGAGAATGCATGCTCTTAGGTGCTCCAGCCAGCAAATAAATCTGAACAATTAGTGCTTTTTGCCTTATTTCAAAGCAAATTGCAGGAGTGGGTGGATTTTGCTGATGGGTCTAAAGGAGACTCAAAGATATTAACTTTTCGTATATCCTTCAAGTTCAGACTAGAACTTGTCTCTTGATGTGCTTTCCTGAGGAAATGTACTGTTTGGTCTCTTTGTAGAAGTGAGCAAACCACAGGTAATGCAGCACTCCAGTGAGACACAGAAATTATGTGTGTTCCCCCTGTTATATGGGGGAGAAAACTGAGACACAGATGTACCACGGGCTGCTGTGGGAGCTGCCAAAGCAGAGCTGTGTAGATAAAGTTTGTGCCAGAGCCAGCATTGCTAGTGAGTGCTCCTGGTTTCTGGTCTGGGTTACGTCTCCCAGCTCCAATCACCAGCACTGTACAAAAAGCAAGACGTGGTCTTGCCCTTAGTGGTGTTGCTGCTGTAGAGATGCTGCCTGGCTCAATCAGACCTGTATCCCTGGATAGTTTGAGGAGTCTCTAGAGCTTTCGAGTGTGATACCTAAAACAAGCTCAAAGGGCAAGCGCATGCCACTGGAGAGAGTGCTCAGAGCTGCTGAACTTGCATGGCTTGTGGGTGAGACCCGCTGAGACTGTCTGATTCAATCAGGCTTCAAGGATGTTGAATGAAGCAGGTTCTTTCAGGCACTTGCAAAAGTTGTCTTGGGGACCTTGAGTGTGGTATGGCCACAGTTGCTTCTAGCCTGATGTGTGCTTGGTGTGCTTAGTGTGGATATTCTCTTAAACTTTTATTGCATAGTTTGCTGCTTCCTGCTCCATTAGACTTCAAATCACTAATTGTAGTGTAGTTTCATGGGTATAGTGTCCCTTTTGGCAGGAACCATAACCACTTTCTATTTGCTGGATGAGTTAACCGATGTTGCTCTCTTTTCTACAAAGAGAGAAACAGACTTGCAGAAAGAGAGGAAGAGAAACGGAAAGATGTGGAAAAGCTGGTTTTATCTTTGCCTATATTGCACTGAAGAGATGCCAGAGACAGTGTTTACAAAAGTGCTTCTGGAACTGGAAGTAATACAATGACATCAGGACAACCAGCAAACAGAGCCTTAGATATGTAGGATGGTGTGGCCATCCTACTGCCTCCAGAACTCGAGTTTGCATCTCCCCACGAAACTGCAATATCACCTTACTCAGGCCTAGCCTGTGGTGTGTTTGATTTGGCCCTGCTGCACATGCCACAGATGTCAGTGTCCAGCAGTAGAGCTTGTGGTCTTGAAGGCCCCTTTGTGTGGTTTATGGCCTCATGCACAGGAATTCATTTTTTTTACCCCTTTTCCATTACATGTGTTGCTTCTTATGGTTTTTGTTGTGGTTATGTTTTGTTTTTTCACTTGAAGCGTATTTTTGGCAGCCCTCGGTCCTTTAATGGGCTCTCATCTTATCAGACACCACAGCTATACACATATTAAATGTGCTTTGTTATCTGGATTTCTTTGTGAACCATTCATGTTCCAGGATCTTGTCTCCAGCTGTTCTCTTCCTGTAATGATCCTGAGCAGAGTGTTGCGATTTACTCAGCTACTTCTGCTGGCATAGCACTTCAGAGCCATCCCTGATGGGATGCATTGCTCCCCGTGTTGCGGCGCGGAGGGTGAAGTTGTACATTAAGGAGCTGTTGGCTGATTTATGAAAAGCGTGCTTTTGGAGGCTGGGGGCAGATTCCTCTGGAGGGGCTAGTGAGCTGTAGTCCCTGCCTGCTCCCTTTCTCCAGTGTTAGCCCTGTGCAGTGCCCACAGCACAGGATATAACCCTGTGTCTGCTCCCTTACCTCCCTCAGCCCACGGCTGCATCTGCCCTGTTTAATGCTACCCTCCCCCCGGCACCCGCGGTACCGCTTATTCAGTCCCCAGTAACGATTTTTTGAAGCCATAACTCTAAATCTCTGTCTAGTAGCCCCTTCATGCTGGACATTAGACTGACCCACCGGTTTGCAGAGTGGTGAGCCACAGTTACTCTTTAGTGAAATTGCAAGGCTGGTCTTTGAATCCTTGAAGGTACCTGTCCCTGTCTTATCTGGACATTCCCTGGTAAGCAGGGTCTGCCTTGAGAATCTATGGAAGTACTTCGTTAAACCAAACACTAGCAAAGTAAGTGTAGCATGAGCCTGTCTCAAGTTACTACTGTAACTGTCAGCTACCATAAAAAGCTTTTCTAGACTCTATTAACAAGTGAACACAAGAGATGCCACCGAGCTGTCAGGCCCAGACTGTCACCCTGGTCTTGCCGCACTCAGGAGTACATGACGTGTCTGAGGAGTTCCTGCATCGGAGTTGATCTGAGGACAAATCTCTCCCTTGACACCTCCAACTGCTATGCTGCCTTTCAGTAGCAGTTGGAGATGCTGAGATAGCTGAGAACTCACCATAAACTAGTTCTACTCAGCTATAAGAATAGCCATGCATAGTGTGAACAGGAGTAATGAGTCTTGCCAAGCAGTAGTTTTCAGAGAGATTACATAGAGAGATTTATTGTTGAGGCCAACAACAAGTCCATGTGTGAAGCATAGTATCAAAGAGCAGAAAATAAAAGAGTAAGAAGAAATATTTTACTTGTAACCTCTTAGATGGGTTGCAAGGAGATTTGTCTCATTTTTTATGGGTCTTCAATTATCTATGACAACAATCTGTATTTGGCTGGATTAATCCTCATAGGATCTGTGCAAGCTATGGACAAACTTTGCATACATATGCACCATTTCAATTAAGATGGCTCTAGAAGAAATACAGCTGATTTCAGTGAGAGCTGAGGAAGGCACTAGCCTCCTTTTGAAAGAGAACTTCAGAAGAAATTATTTTGTGTAGATGGCCACTTGAGTCCTACAAGACACTTCCATCACAGAGGTTGCCTCTTACCCATAAGGCATAAAGGTCAGGAGAGAGGAAATAAGTTTTTAACTAATTACAGGGAGGCATCAACAGCACATGGGAAAACACAGAGAAAAGAAAACGGTTCAGGTGATCTGGGGAGTCAGGATTCCTTTAAAGTGAAGCCAAATGTAAACTTTCTGGTTACAATGTGTCGTGGTCTTTCCAGGGCAGAGTTTCTAGACTTGCTTCCTTTTAAGCACATCATGTTGTGAATATTTAAGGCTGGCTTGTGCCTTTGGGTGTTTCTCAAGACAGATGCTAAAGAACTCCCCTTCCTTCTGTTGAATACTAGAAAGGGGCCCAGTTTATCTTGTTTTTCCAGATTTATTTCTCTTCCATTGCTTGCAGTGGTTTAGGACTGCTGGTAGTATCACAACAGTGGTGAGTAATATCACAGCATTGGATATATTTTAAGCCCCACAGTTCACAGTTTGTTCCTAGTGAATGTCCTGTCCACTTGAGCTCTGTTCCAAGAGAATTGTGGTAGAGAAAGTCTGGTTGGTGGCCTGTCTTCCTACTGTATCCTTTTGCAGGTGGGATCATGATTGCTGCCATTACAGTTAGTGCTGAGGTCTCCATAGGTTAAACAACACATCTAGAAGTTCCAAGTGAAGCTCTGGCTTCCCAGAGATAGGAGTGCCAGTAAAACGTGGCTGTGGGTCCCAAAGGCATTCAACCTTGCCTTGAACACAGCATCTAGGAGAATTCTTCAGTAGTAGGGAGGAAGGGAGAAGACTGATGCTCTGCCAGACTTCTGAATTACAAACGCTGGACTGGAAGTTCTCCGAGAACCTTTCAGCAAGGACCCTGATTCTTTCAGTAATTTTTGTGCTCTGTTTTCAGGTCTTGCTGTCTTCAAGATTTGTACCTGAACAAAACCTTTGGTCACCCCGTTCAATAATAAAAATTGGCAGCTAGGTTCCTGATGGCTTTTTGCTTCATGTTTGCTGCTGCTTCCCATCATCAGCAGCAGTAAAGTGGCATGGGGTGAAAATCAGCACTAATTTGGGAGTTAGATTGCCTATGTAATAAGCTTCCCTGTTATTCTTTGGCAGGAGCAACAGCTACTATAAATTTTTTGCTGTCACTTCTGCATGAGCCATGTACCAGCATCAAAGTTAATCCCTCAAAATTATGTTCCATTATAAATCTCTCCTCACGGATGAAGTGGGTGCAATTAGGCAGAGAAGTCCAGAACCATTACGAAATGTAAAAAAGGTCTGAAGGACAAAAGCAGTCTGCCTGTGCATTACAAAATTGTGTAACATCTTGCCAGTGACCTCCAGAAGACAGAAGCTTCTTGGTCACAGTGTTCTTGGGACTTGTTTGGCAGAGAAGATATGTTCTGTGTTAACCAGAACTGAGTTCCACCTTTTTGTGAGTACGAGGTGTAGCATCTTAAGAGAAATTTGAAGCAATTTGTGTCAGTCCTCTCTTATTTCTTCTACTCCAATAACGGAATGTTTAATGTCGCTATTCCTGCCTGAGCCCTGGGAAATCAGAAAAGATCATCAAGACCTTAGTAATAGACTGAAAAAATCCCCAGCATATTTAATTAGAGTTTATTCTTTTGATGTTTGGGTTGATTTTGAGGCTTGTTTTTTATCAGGTTACTCTTGGGTAACCCTCTGTATACAGAACAACTTCCCTGCTTTCATGTATGTCAAAGACCCTCAAGGTTTAAATGTACTGATGTGGTTAAATTACTTTCATTTTTTAAGTTTCATATTAAATTCTTTTTGGCTAGGGAAAATGAAAATACCTCTCTGCTGTAACATTCTGACTACTCTGGGCAGGGCTGTACAATGATTGACTTCTTATACCCAATTTAGAAACCCAGCTTTCAACTGGTGTCTGCTGAAAGTTCCTTCTTGCCCCTTTTTATGAGCGGATGATGACAAGTGACTTAGTTCCTGGGGGTGAGGTTTGGTTTTTCATTTTTGGGAGTTTTGTTTGTTTGTTTGGGTTTTTGGTTTGTTTTTGGTTTTGGGTGGGTTTTTTTTGTGCTTTTGTTTGTTTGGTTTGTTTTTTTTTTTTCCTTTCTGGGATAAACTTTAACTATATTAAATTAAGGTGCATTTCTATTCTTAGGGAACCCAAGCTGTCTTTTCATTCTTGATGTTTTCTTCCAACTGCTGAGCAAATGTTATCAAGTTTACATTGAAAATGGCACTGGCTATGCAGAAAACTGAGGAGCTTGTTCCAATGTACAGTAGGGAGAGTGCCCTATTAACAGTCCTGTATGTGTGTGGCTGCATATATTATCTAGCTGTCTGTAAGCATAAAGCTTTAGAGACATTGCAAATCCGCTCTAAAGTCATTCAACTTCACCCAGACATTTTAAATCAAAGACAACTGTAATATTTTGCTTTACTTTCTGTTCTGAAAGGTTTTACTTTCAGCAGTATTTAGTACTTCAGTTTGAATTTGATAGAATTAATTTCAGAAAATCTGCAAAAATGTGTCTCTGCTTACACGGCAGTCAAACATGAGTTACAATGCCAGAACAGGGATGAGGTAGACATGAGAAGCCGCATCCAGTTTTTACTGTAAAAAGCTCAACACAATAATCTGGTTTGCCAGAGAAAGCCCCTTTATTTTGTTCATATCTGGCCTGTTGAGCAAAGGTGGGAAATAAATTTATAGATGAGAACAGCTTGCACATGAACTATTTACTATTCTGCACATCAATCATTCGTCATCTTGTTAAATTCAAGTGTGCTAAAGGTCTACTTGGCATGCTCTTGGCTCTGTTCTATCCTCTTCCATGGCAAGAGGATGTGTGTCCTCCTCTAACCTACATAACCTTCAGTGGGCTCAAGTCTCCTTCAGGCTGCTGTGTTCTCTGAACTGGGCAAGCAATCATCCCTGACCCTTCTTGAGAATGCAGTGGCTGCTCACTCCAAAGAAGCCTCCTTGACTCCTCTTGCTGTGTTTTGCCAAGTACCGGGGGGAGCTTGCAGCATGTGATTACAGCCTGCGTGTGTTGTTCTTCTCCACTTCCCTATGAGTTTTCTCAAAGTGTTTTCTCCAAGCATGCTATGATGTCTAAGCAAGGGGTCAAAGTTCTTTATACATTAGAGTAAAATTGGGTTGAAGTTCTTTTTATGTTAGAGTAAAACAGGGCTGAGGTCACCACCCAGTTCTTACTGTTGTCAGTTATGACTTACTGCATCTTTTGTCAGCTACATGTGAGAAAAGTGTAGGGAAATTAACTGAGGTTTTTGTAGTTGATAGAATCTCCAACCGTGGCACTGAACCAACGAGTAAAAAGCTGACTAACAATGCACTGACGTCAGGCTGCCTTGATGTGACTGAGAGAGTTTTTGTCTGCGAAGACAAATACTGGAATAAATCACTGACTGGGTTTTAACAACTGTGGTAGTTTTGGCCTGGTTTCTGAACTTGGAGATAGACAAAGAATTGCAACACAGCATCTTATTTTCAAGCTGTTCGGACCAACCAGCAACAGGGTCCTATACGTGCTGGAGTCTACCAAGACACAAATCTTGACAAGCTTCAAAACAATTAATTGCAGTTGATAGCTGATGCTGGAATATGGGCCATGTCAATCACAGGAATGGTTTCCTCCTGCTGCTGTACCAGACAGAGCAACTTCAGGCTGCTGTTTGGGGTGGCAGAGAGAGTTCAGCTGCCTTCCACACCAGACAGCTTGAGTGGTGAATAGCTTTCGTACACGGAATCCATCGTCTCTCATGAGGGATGTGACTGTAAAGTAGCTGACTTCTGAAAACAAACTTTCTGCAGATACTTCTTTCCACCCAACAACAAAGGTCTTGTTTGGGAATGCTTTTTGGCTGCAGTCTTTGCGACCCCCCTGGGAAATGCACTGTGCATTTGACTTGCACTCACCAAAGGAAAAAGTGAAAGTAACACAGCTGTAGTGATTTACTACCAAGTTTTGAGGCTAATTGCCTCATATGTTTAATTAATAACTGACACATTCTGTCCCTCAAAGAGCTTGGAGAACTTCCATCTGGACCCCTAGTGATTACAGCCTGGAAGCCATCCCTGTAATTAAGGAGCAGGCTATAGGAGGCCTGTTCCCATTATGGGCAATTATTGTGCTTGCTACTTTTCCCCTCCTTTCTCACAAAAGGACTGAGAAAATAGGGCTCAAAGACTAATCTGACATAAAACCCTGACTAAAGAGGTGCTTTGTGCTACCCCGTGGTAGAATGATGGGTTATGTTTTGGTGCCAGAACTCTTTTTTTCAACAGGGTCTCACGGGACAGGTTCTCCAAAGAGCAAAATGTGTCTCACACCAAATTGAAGGGCTTCTTGGTCAATATTATCTGCCAATGCAAGAAGAGGATTTTTGCAAAGAACCGGGCAACTGAGTATTTCTGCTGTTACTTCTCTATCTCTCCCTCCCAACTTTAGACTTGCGCTAGGTTTGACAGCTGCTCATCTGCAAAGACTCTGGCTAGCTCAGGAGCCCTCAGAGTAGAGGATGCTGTGTCTTTAAGCCTTCCATACAGTGCTGAAATGTTATGACAGAGCATCTCACAGGGGGATGCGGTTTCCATGGCAACCTCACACTGTAAGATAAGCAAACTGGATTATTTTTTTTCCTGAGAGGTTCAAGAGCAAGGAAGGAATGAGGCGATCTGTCAGCAGGCAGGACTTGAAAAGAGGAAACCATGTCCATTAATCCTGTAGCCCTCGCTGCTTTGTGTTTTAATTAGAGAATGTTATTATGGCAGAAAGCATGGGCGCCTCACCCTGTTATGGGTTTTTGAGGACTTTTTTGTTTGTTTCTCTTTTTATATATCCAGTTAATAAAAAAAAAAAAGGGGGGGGCAGGGGAAGGAGGAGGAAAGAAGCTTTACTAAGGCGTAAAATGAAGGTCTGAAATAAAGAGCCTCAGGATCCCTGTTCCAGAGCTTGTATCCCAAGCCAGAGATAGGAGGCAGTGTGAATGAATCTGCCACTCTCAAATTGAGAGTATGTCTTAAATTCTTTTTTTTTTTCGTCTTGCTGCTATGTTTAGCAAAAATGGACATCCCCCATACCCTTGCATCCTGCATGTGTTAACCATGAGAGTGTGGAGTACATCAGGGGAGCTGTTGTCCTCCACAGTCTGCCCAGAGGCATTATACATGAGCCTTTATTACAGAGCTATACTGCCTTCCCCTGCCTTGGTTTTGGGGTAGTTGATAACTCTGGGATCACTAGTTACCCTTAGGTGAGAAGTCCTCTGCTTCCCAGATGCCACCACTTGTGAGAATGCAGGACACTGTGCCTGCTAGGAGATGTAAGGACAAGCAGGGACAATGCTTCAGCCCTCAGTGAGAAGGCAAGCTCCCCCACAAGCTGCAATGTCATCTTAGCAATCGGATAATATCTTGGTAGCAGCTAGTGCAGCAGCTGGGTAGGAAACTGTGCTGGTCTTGTAAATGTGCTGTGCGTAGGAGTTTATTATGGAAAATATTTTGACAACCTTTATTATTTTCAAACTCTTGTATGTGTCACCAGAAAATTAGAGTTAAAGTAAATGTTAACCCAACAGCAGTCTTGTCTGCATAGTTTCCATGTCCATCCTTTATGGAGTACTCCCTGCTCCTTTGCAGGGAATTAAAGCCCACTATAAATCTTCATGTGGAATGAAAAGAAGGTTATTCTAATCCTTTGAGAAAGCAATATACCAAAAGCATTCGTTTCTACTTTCCTATAAGCAGCACTATCCCAGTCTATTTTTCAGGGGCTGGTGCTTACGAGGAATTCTTGTAAATGTAGCTCTCCCTACTCTCCTGACAATGTCTTCTTCAACGCTCTTGAAGAGTTCAGCAAAACCAGGTGCAGAGTGAAGAGGGCCAAACAGCCTCAGAACCACTGCTCTGGATTTGAGTACCTCCTACCCAAAGTAGTTCTCTCCTATGGCTACAATCCATCTACATGTAGCAGGAACAGTTGTTAGCAAAGTTTGAAATCATGGGCCAAACAAATCTTATACCTTGTACGGAAATTTAGGGCTAGGCCAGAATTATACTTGGACTGTTGTTGAATGAACTATCAAATGCTTTAATTGACAAAAAGCAGGGTTACAGGCAGCTTAATTCCTTTGGAGACTTCTCTCTTTATTCCTTTCTTCTGGCTGCGTGGTCAAATTCAACACTTTGGTGTTGATATCAGCTTTATTCGACGTTTCGAGCTATGCTGCCCAGAGATGCCTTTTCGGTTGTACTAATAAAGAAATTGCTTTTGACAGCTTAGATCAGTTGAAGTTTACTGCCAGCCAGCACCAACTGGACACGTGGCAGGCTGGGTTTGTGATCCTGGTGGCTGGGGCAGGGTTGGCCAGCACAGCTTTCTCTGCCCCTCACAGCTCCTCTCAGGACCTGCAGTGCCTGCCTGTGCCCTACCAGGAGAGCCCCTCACGTATCTGCTGCCTGATGGGGGCTTCTCAATTCACGCCAGTCTGTGGTCTTCGTAATTTGCCTTGGATTGAGTGTTGTTAAACCCTTGAACATTGTCGTCCCTTGAGGAACTGCCAGATCTGAATCACTGCCAAACAAAATTATTCCACCTGCTTCTTGGCTTTAAGCATCTAATCACCCAAGCCCAGCAGAGTTTTGTTTAGAGAACAGAAATAATTGCAGTGCTGCACTGGTTCCCAGCAGAGCCAGCGGTGTCCATGTCACCCGGTGAAATGGGGAATGAAGGAGTAGCTGCATGCTTCATTTGGCTTGTTCCTCATGGGAATCTTTCTAGGACTTGCATAGGGTTCTCCTGCGTCTGCCCCAGCCTTTTTGGTCAAAATTAGTGCCCCTGAGTTTATGGTGGAAGGGAGCAGCTGGAGAGTATTAGGCTCTGCTCCAAGTATGATTTTGAGCGGGCCAGTGCCTCACAGCTAAAGCCAGAGGTTTTAACCGATTATTTGCTGACTCATCACTTCTCCTGGTTTCTTTCCCACACCATTTTTAACTCCCCACCCCTCTTCCTGGAGATAATGCATTACTTGTGCATCTGAGTAGTTCATTCATGGATAATTCTTCTAGCTAGTGCTGTTTCACACTCATTTCTTTTCCCGGTTTTGCCCAGCACCCAGGAGGTACCCAGGAGCTGGACTTCTGATGATCCAGATGTATCCCTTCCAACTCAGTATATTCTACAGTTCTATAGTAGATAGATTTCTGACCATGATCAAAATACAAAACCTTTTAAATCAACTAATGTCATGCATCTGAAGTTTCTCTTCTCTCAGCTGCTTGCCAGCCCAAATTCCTTAAACAAACCCTTTAGGAAAAATGCAGGTCCTTAGGTTCTCGAGCCCTTGTTACCTTCTGCTGGTGGTCCTGAACTGAGCCTGTGTACCTGCATACGCTAAGGAGCGTAGTGCTGTTTTAGGGTCCATCACAGCTGACTTGGGGGAATTTTGCTTACTACTGTTTGCATGCCATCTTAGCCTGGAAGTCATTTAGACTTAAAAACACGGAGTTGTGCTGCTACTAATAAAGAACTGTCTCCAAGAGGCTCGTTAGTGGGGCTGCTGGCAGGCGCTACCCTGGGTACACAGAGACCAAGCCCGTGGAGCTTGGTTGCAGAGTGGGAGTGCAGGGATTTCCGGGCAGCCAGAGACCTCTGAGCTCTGTTCAGATGCTCTCTGCACTGTCTACAGCTTTCCTGGCTTGTAAAAGCCTTGCAAAGAGAGAATACACGTAAGATACCATAATCCAGAGTAGTAAGGTAGTGCACAGTCTTGAAGCAAAATTTTCTCCAGTATATTTTGTATTTAATTTCAACACATGCCATACTGGTGCATCCTATTTACATTCAGGTCTGTTTTAGACATCCGGCATAATTCAAGAACACTGTAGCTCTGAATGCATGCAATAAAAATATTTTCATACTCTTTTCTACAAAATAATCCTTGGGTCTGCAGTTTGCCAGTTTGTGGTAGCTTCAAGGCTTTTCCTAGACTACAGAATTTTTTGAAAAAGGAAAAATGTCTGGGAGCTGTATTTATGTTCTACGAGTCCTAATAATAAAAGAACATTAATTTCTTTTAAACCTCTCCAAGCAATTTCCCCAAAAACTTCCCTGTCCATAATAGTTTGTTGAAGCACGTGTGAATGTGTCTATGCTCTTTAACAACATACTGAAGAAATATTTTGGTGCTAGGACAAGCCAGGACCACAAATTAAATTACATGAAAAAAACTAGGCTGATACATTTCATGACAGAAATGAAAGATGCTTTGGAAAAAACAGAGGGGCAGTATTCCTTCTGGATAAGACCTCAGCACGAAAACACGAGCAGCAAATGAGTTTATTATTGAAGACATGTACATCAAAGCCAACTTGACTGAGAAACTTTTTGGCCTAACCTACAGCTGTTGTCTTTGCTATTATTAAATGCCATGTGTTGGTGAGCAGCTAAGAGACCAGGATATTTTTCCAATCTAGAGTTTTTAAAATCTGATGTAAATGGTCTTGGCTTCAAAACCCCCTTGATCTTTGCATTAAGCCTGTGTGACTTAAGTGAGCCCCAGACCTCAGGCTGGCCTCTGTCTGGGGTGACTTTCACTCTTTCAGAGTGATGGTCCAGAGCCACAGAAAGTGGGGAGGCACCAGCTGGAGTAGAAAACGACCTCAGGGTCTTTGGATTGTAGGTTAGAGAAAAAGAAATAGAACATTTGTCTAAGGCAAATATTTTCTTTTGACTATTCCAGTTGATGACATTTGTAGGGGGAAAAGGCTTTCCTCAGACAGCAGAGACCAAGCATATGTCTCTATTGCTTCTAACTTACATCAGACCGTGGAAGTCTTAGAGACAAGTTTATTTTCTGAAATTAAAAATAATTAAATAAAACCAGGAAGTGATCTCCATTTCCCTGCTACTAAAGCCTGCCTACAACCAGGACAGAATTTTTAGATTTAGAGAAATTCTGAGACCTTTTTTTCTCAAAAACTGTTCAACTTGAATTTCTATGTGTTTGGGAGGTGGAGTGAGGAAGGGAGCCTGCCCAGTTTCATGCACACCCATTGATTACAATGCTGTGGTGCTCAGCTCTTCCCAGATGTCTAAAACCATTGTAAGTAATTGGGTTAAAGTCAGCATTTATCATACTTAGTTAGCCTAGATCTAATCGTTCCTTCCAGAATTGTTTGCTGAATCGCTTGGCATGTCTAACCTTATCGGCCCTGTTAACTTCTTATCCCCATTTGACAAATCTAATCTCTGTCTTTACTTCTGCAAGGAGAGAGACAGGAATCCTCAGAGGCTTCTGTGCCTTGCTGTGCAGCCAGCCAACAGGCATCCCAGAAACTATTGGGAAGATGCTTGCAGCTGCTGGAGAAGGTTTGAAAGGGTTTAAGGTTTTAATGGGCATGGAAAGCAGGGTTTCTTGTCGAGACAGTTTACTCATTTACTCATTTTTATCTGTTTTAAAAACAGAATTAGAAAGTCTGCTAAAGTTAACAGATGTCAGCAGTCAGAGATTGCTACATCGAGCCTAGGGCAAAGGGTATAGATGGTGTTTTGTGCCTTTCACAACCCACGCCATTGTGTCTTGCTTGAGACACTTTCCTCTAAGCTTATAAAATCACTCTTGGCTCCAGTTATTTTCTGAGAGTATGACTGAACCACTTTACAAGAAAACACTTACAGTGTTGTGCCTGAGTTGCACACTGGGGACCTGAGATTTCCCTCCCTCATAAAGCAGAAGTGACACCACCAAAGCAAACGGAGCCACAGAGTTGTGAAACTAAAGTCAGCAAGCAGAAAATCCAGCCTGTATTCTGTATCGTATGTTCATTGCTGGCTATTTTTGCTATGAGAAATTTTTTTGAAAAGGAGGGCAGGGAGGAGCTAGGAACATGCAAGGCCAGAAAGACGTTCTTTGAGGTTTTTAAGGAGTTTGCAAGCACATGCTGAACAGCTAATGTCTGCCACAACTGGGAGAAGAAGCTGGATGTCCTCCTCCCCTGTGTGTTTGTGCGCATAACTTTATAGAATTCGTGTTCTGATGAATAATGCTGTCATTTGCCATCCTGACTTCTGGTGTGCTTGGCTCAGCTCAGTGAGTTGGAGGATGTTGTTACTCTCAGACAGAAAAGAGGCTCGTCTTCTGCCCACACTCAGCTCAAGGCACCTTTAGAGGGCAGCTGTCCTTGCATTGGGCGTGATGATCAGTAAGTGCTTGATTTGCTACACTGCATGTTGGGACTCTAACTTGTTTTGTGCCTCAGCCTGCTCAGAAAGGCGAGGGCCTAATTATTGGTTCGGTTTTTCAAAAGGGATGTTTGCCCGGATGTGAGCATTTCCCCCGAGATCTCTCGTTCACAATGGAGCTCTGCGTCAGAGCTGGGCCTTGAGGCCCCAGGGATGGAGCCTGGCCAGCAGTGCTCGGCCCTTCCCTCCGCCGCCTCCCTGCGTGACTTGGCATCCAGAGACTCGCGTGTCTTTGCTGTCCAGAGTGCCTGTACCCAGTTCTAAACCTGAAATCACAATCTGAGTGTAGCCCTAAGTTCAGCTCTGTTCTGGGCTGGTGGCTCTGCTGATGGCTGCCCTGCCTCAGGTGGCTGCGGCTGGGCTCAGGCAGCAACCCTGGTATTTCCCCTGCAGAGATATGGGTGGAGCAGAGGCCCAGGAGCCTCTTCTTTGGCTGCCTTGAGGAGGGCAGAAGCAGGGAATACAGCTTGTGCCTGCTCAACTACTGCCTGTCTCCCCTTTGACCGCCCCTGTAGAGCGTGCCAGGGCTGGGCTATGTCTCTTTTTCACTTTTAAATGGGCAGCCTCAGACTGGTGCGATGTCACACTGATGTGGCTGCCCAGAGGCTCCAAAGGGCATATTCCTCCTCCAGAAGATGTTGATAGAGATAACAGCCACTCTCCCCAACCTCTCTAAAGTGCCTGGCAGCACCCATGGTGCTTGTGCCTGGAGAGGAGGCATCAAACTCAGCTCAGTTCTGCCTTAGCTGGCCAGGGTGAAGTGGCATAAAGCTACAGGAGTGGCTGGGCACTCTTTCAAATTCAGGTGCAACATGAATTTGATGAAAAAGAGGAGAGAAAGAAGGAATTTCCCATGGAGTAAATCCAGTGTTTTGTGAGAGAGTAAAAACTTCAGGCTTTCCAGTGAACTTCATTCAGACCTATGTGTCTCTCTTTTCTTTGGTTTGGGCTCTCCTCTACACGAGGTATCTGAACAAAAACCAAAGGCTGATAGAAATCTCCTTGCATTGCTGGACATTTTTTTTAGTTACTCTGCTATCTCTTTCTGCTCTCCATGAAATAAAGTCATTAGATGTTTTGCCTTAGAAACTGAGGAATTAAAATACTTGGGGTTTACAGCCATGTTGATTTAGCATAGCTGTTAGCCACACCTGAACGATTCCCGGAGGCCGGGAAAAACTGCCTGTGAAGAGAGACTTTGTGTTCAGGGGCAACACGAGGTTGTTTGCATTCTGACAGCACCATACTGATGGATGTTTGTAGCTGTGGTCTGGGCGTCCAAAAATTATATCCATAAAGAGGAGATCTGACTGTTAGAACCAAGGAAGCTTTGGAGAAAACTGTAGCAATGCAGTCAGCTGCTGTGGCTGCATGCATGAATGGATCCCTGCTTCCTCCAGCTCCCTTCAGCGGGAACTGAGGCAGGTTTTCTTTCAGTAATATTTAGAGCACTTCCCTCAGGGTAGTTTCCCCCCTGCATTCATTCTGGTGTGCACATTATTACAGGTTTAACAGCTTGGAGAAAAAAACCCAGGTCTGTTTATTCCTATCTACCCTATCAGAAGAAGGCTTTAGCTTGTCCTCATCTGTGGCCAAGAAGCATGAGGTTTGCTTTTGCAGCATGGCTTGGCACTAGCGTGGCCCACAAAGCAGAGCAAGTCACTGCAGTTGCTGGCTACCATGGGGACTGCTCTGGCAGGTGGGTGTCGATCAGGTGTGAGGCTGCAGTTCAGCACGGCACAGCCTGGGCACATCAAAGTCACTGCCCTAAGTCAGCACAAAGTTTCTTTCCATCTACCTAATCCTATCCCCCTAAATTAAGATACATTTGCAACTAAATCTACCAAGTTTGGAGTGCCTCGTGGCAGCCCTGCAGAGGGTTTCCTGCCTCTGCTTTCGTAGCAGTCGCATTAAAACCAGCACCTCCTTACCAAGTGAGAATCAGAATGCTTCGAGCTCTGCTGGCTCCTCGTAAGCTGTGCTTGGTTAGCTTCAAATATTCTTTGAACACTATCTTCTTCAAAGCTGCTTTTCAGGTAGAGCAATTTGAAAACCAGGAGAGATTACCATGGGGTGTTTTTTCTCCTCTCTCATTTTGAGAGGAAGTTTGAGTTCAAAATGTTTTGACCAGCTTTGTTTTCATGAAAGAGTCACTAAATGTAGCTGTGTTCTCTTTAGTATAAGAAAGATAAAAAGGATGCAGTGCTTTGACAGTTATCCATCTGCTGATTGCCACATGTGCCAAGTGTCAGGATGAGATTGATGGCCTTAGAAAATAAATCCACTGAGGCAAGAAGAGTACCTTCCTTTGGTTTTTCACAGTGCTAAGTGTATGTGTTGTCTGTGCTGAGCCAGTGCTGAATAATAATGAGTGACTATAGTTGGTGTCTAAGCTGGGGAAAGCCAGGCCCCTGCCAGCCTGGGATTAGGAGCTCTGCTGATTAATCAGTTTAGTTTGAGCCAGCAATACACATTTTTCCTAAATGCCTTAGTCTTTTCTTCTCAATTACTTTGAGGTCTAGGAAGATAGACCCTTTTCTGTGGAATTTCTATGAAGTCAAAATGTTAAAACCTAAAACCTGTAAGATTAAAGTTTTAATGTTTTGAGCGTGTTTGTTAGTTTTTTTGTTTGACTCTGAGAAGAACTTTCGCCTAGAAAATATGTTAGGCTTGTGATTGGAAAAAAAAGGTCGTCACTAAAACAAATAAGTAGCCTCTCTTCCTTCCAACTTGCTTTGTTTTGAAGGAGGTGGAGAGTGACAGGATTTTGAGTCTGTTCAACATCTGAAAACCAGAAAGTGAAGATTTTCTTGCAAAGCCTTCTTCCCTGTCTACCTAGGTCTCTGTTTTTCCTAGCCCACTCAAGTCTTGCTGCTGTGCCTGTGTCAGACAACAGTGCTCATGTGGTCCGTCTCCAGGGTGCCAGTGAATTTGCATCCTGTCATCTCCGGAGGTGGCTAGGGTTAGAAGGAAGTTCTACCTCTCAGGGTAGGAAGGAAGTTCCACCTCTCAGATCTCATTTTAGACATCCTTGAAAGTGGATCTCTGGCAGTCCAGGACCTGACTGGAGTGGATGGAGGAAAAGGATTAGGGATTCTGCCTAATCCAGCTCAAAGCTCCTGAAAGCACCCAATAAAAATGATACCCTGGCTGCTTTTGCAGTCTATTCTCTACTCAAAGCAAGGATTTGTCCTTGGCCACCACCATCAAGTAAAGAGGTGTAAGTTGGACTCTATATCGCTGAGTGGCTCTGTATTTCATGGCTTATTATTCATGTTTGGGGTTTTGTTTCTCCAAAGCTGTGTTTCGATTTGGAAGCAGGATTGACTCCCTGGAATACAAGGCTCCCATTTCCCTTGGGGAGGAACGATTGGTAGCTGTACATGTGGCGGCAGGTGGGTTTTGGCAGCAAGTTTTCCATTCGGATGCTTATGATTTTGAGCAGGTTCATAGCTGCTCTTTGTAAAATCCTCTTCTCATTAGGTTAAAGCACCTCAGAGTTTCAGGACCTGCTGCTTTCTTCTCTTGTCCTTTATTTCTTTACTCCCCAACCACCTCCTGGTGTCTCTGCGCTGTGCTGAATGAGCCCAGAATGAGCCTCATGCCTGCACCTGGATGTCACACATGTTATTGGCATAAAAGCCTCTCGACAGAACAGCCCCGAGGAGACCAGGCTGGAGCAAAGATGTGATGGGAATGCTTTGCTGGGACCCAAGCTGGGTCGCTTGGCTTATCTTTGCTTGGAGGAGTGAAGTGGCTGCTTCTCTTCCTTACCTTGCTGATACCTAATGAGAATTTCTGCTGCTTTGGTTCAAAGCAGAGGCCTCTGCTCTGAGGTTTTCCTGACCTGGGCAGAACAAGCTGTGCTTGCACGTCTGCGGGGTGCTGCTTCAGGATGGAGAAACAGGAGAGAAAAAACACCTACCTTTTGCTAAGAATGCAAAGTAATATTTAGAGTTTCCTCTTCCGTCTTGTCTTCAGGATATTATCAGCTTATAGGAGTTTGGGTTCCTGCTGAAGTTTGGAAATAGGATATGATGTTCTGAAAATACGGTATTTTGCCCTAAAGTCAGTGTGGATAAAACATAGAACTTAGAAATAAATTTTGGAGAGCTGAATTTCTAACGGGAAGGGAACTATTTTCTCCTGTTTACTTGCTGGCTTGCTAGCTGCTTCTGCTGGACTAGGAAGGCAAATTAAAGTGATACTGGACCAACAGAGTCACAGTGGGAGGAAATGAGAAGACCCTCTTTGATCACAAATGCTCAATCAAGAAGCATTTGCCAGTGATGTCAAATGAAATTTGTCAAGTCCTAGGTAGAGGCCAGCAGGGCCTAGAACTGAACAAAAGGAGGAGGTATCATAGTATAAATTTGGTTTCAGCATATTCAGAGTTAATCTTCCTTTACCTACCTAATATGAAGGTTATTAACCTGACTGCAAAAGGACCTGCTGGAGAGTTAGGTGTCACGTGGACAGGATTACTACATTTTGAAAAGAATTTGTGCTGGTGACTGTAACATAATAAATGTAATAAGTGCCTCTTTAGATCTTCTATAAGTGGTAAAGAATCATTGATCACCCTGTGGGATGGGGGCTGGGGAGCTTGTTTTTGATATTTTAATACCAAGTCAGAAATTAGAGCTCAGAGTTGTTGATGAAAAGAGCACATAAATTTGTTATTATCATCATTATTATTATTCATTTTTCTGTCTTAAAGAGACCGAGAGGGAGTTGGTGCCAAGGGGTGAGAAATAAATCATTAGCATCTTCACGTTTGCACTGCAGATTAATCTGGGGAAATGAGGCTGGTAGTTTTTAAGCCTCTTGCATATTTGCCAGGTGAACTATTTGACTTGACCTCTCCTTTTACTTTTTTTCTAACCAGAGAGTTTTCCACTTACAGATTTAAAAGGTCACAAGGTTAAGCAGAAATCAGAGGCTGATTTATTGCATAAGTACCCTTAGCAGGCATTTTGGCCAATGCTGTATGAAAGTTTGTTTTAAATTATGCTATTTTTTTTCCTTCCACTGAAAGATGTGATTTGGTTTTCTTTTATATTCCTGCTCCACTTGCCTCGTGCTCGCTTTGCTGAACCTTACAAGGTTCTCAGTGCAAGAATGATTTTCTGATTGTTTCCAAGTAAGTGTCCAGCTCGGAGGGCTGGCAGTGGCAATTCTGACGTTATTTTATGCTGCCCTCAGCGTTCACACTTGATTTCTCCTGCTGGTCAGTACGTACCAGGTAAATGTTAGAGCTGCTAGGAGCGGGTGGCAGCTCTGAGCAAGGCCGTTTTTTGCGAGGCAGAGGAAAGTGATGGCTGTAGCAATAACACAGAGTGAAGGCTCTGGCTGAGCGAGCTGTGTTAGGAATTTAGGAATGCATCTTTAGTGGAGACACGAAACAGAGATCCTGACTGCTCGTGAGCACTGGAGAGCCCCTAACACGAGTTCCGACAACAAGCGTCTCAGCCAGAATATCGGAGGTAATTAGTCAGTCTGCCTGCATTCTTTCTGCAGCCTCAATTAATTATGAGGCTCTCACTGACTTCTGGATAAAACCATTCTGTAGTGGTGTTAGAGGATGTTAACCAGCTGCCACCTTCAGCTTCCATTGATACTTTAGAAATACTGTACAGAGGAGTTGAAAGCAAGGCCTCTTGCTTGTGAGTGCAAGCTCTGCTCCTGCTGATCTCTTCCTCCTTGAGCACTTGGCCTAAGAGGAGGAAGACACCATCCTGCCTGTACTGGTAGCAAATACAAATGCTACAGCAAGAAAATGCTTTCGTATGTTTCAAGAGGAAAGCTGTTGCTTTGAGTGTTTCATCCTTTATTGACTGAAATATGAACACAGGCCGACAGAGACATGTAAGCAGATTCCGTGGGAAGAGCTGTACTGAAACACAGCTATCAGTGTCAGTTTCTTGGATGAGGTTGACAGGGAAAGTAGGTTGGATCTTTTATTGGGTCTATTGATACTGTGAGGGGAGGCAATCTTTTAAACATGTAAATATGGTTTCTCATATCTGAAATAGAAGCATCAGCCTTTGAAACTAAATAAATACATGTTGAGAACACTCTCCCAAAGTTTAGCAAAGTTATGTTAATCACTTAGACCATCTGTTGGAGAAAATGTAGTTGTGAAGCTGGGATAGGTTAGGGGCACATTAGTGAGAGAAGAGATAATAAAATTGTTTGTTCCTCTAGGACGGAGTAAAGTTTTTGAGAATTGCTTGCTTTTTCTGGTGGTGTTACAGTTCATTTTTAGAAGAAAAACATTTTATTCATTTTTAAAAAATACATTTTCTTTGTTCTCCAAATTTCTTTGTTCACAAATTCGACCCAAACAGGAGAAGAGTGTTTGGTGTCCTCATGACAGCAAAGTTCCTCAGTTTAGCAGGAGGATGAGGTTGGGATCTTCCTTGCCTGTAGCCCTGACCTGGCTGGGAGATCTCCAAGGGTTCCTGGGAAAACTGTGCCCAGCCTCTGCAGCTGGGGAGTGTGAAACACTTCAGCTTTATCCTGAGGGGAAGCAGGGCAAGAACTATGCAGAAGAGAGTTAAAGTCAGTCAATCCAAGAAGTGTGGCTGGTTCCTAATGGCCTGCTGCCTGAGCTTTTCAGCCTGACAGCATCTCTCCTCCTTAAACACATCATGAAATGTTGAAAAATTATTTGGATGTCTTTATGACAGTGGCATTTGTTCAGGAGGAGCTGTCTGTTTGTTTAAATATGGCCCCTAAGGAGGTGCTTGTTTTCCTAGGATTTCCTCTAACTGCCGACCCAAACAGGAGAAGAGTGTCCGGGGAAGGGACATCACAGAAGCCTGGCTGAGTGCTGGCAGAAGTGTGATTAATCTTGACTAGACAACCGTGCCAGAGCCACTTCCAAAATGTTGGACTCCAAACCAAACATGTAGTATGCTTGTGACAACTCTCCTGTCCTTTTCAATTACCTTGTCTTTCTCTCAATTCCAAATACATCAGTCTTGTTTGAAGGCTTTATTATACCCCACCGATGTGCTAATGTGAGTTGTAATCTGCCCTTTTTACAACATTTACTGCCAGTAAAGCTCATGTGGACAAGGAGAGGTACAATCGCAGGGAAAAGCAGTATTTTTCAAAAAGTAACCATCTACTTAGGTTGCCCTCCTGCTTTTCAGGAGATACCAAGATACACCTGAGAGCAAGTTCTTCATCTGGCCTTGTACCTGGCTTGACAGAAACAGAACGAGTGTTTGAGACCACTTGCAAAACATTCAGGAAATGCAACAAGTCTCATGGTTGTTAACATTTCCCCAAATGTGTAATTCGTGGAAGGCTGTGGAGATATGTTGCACTGCTGAGGTGTCACAAGCAGGGAACTAAACTTCTTAGGAGGGGCAAGTGGTAGAACTCCAAATCAATGAAGAAACGTGACCCAATGTAGGGTTACAAATACCTCAAATTATGTGGGAGGGAGGTTGCTCCCACCCTTCTGCTGCTCTGGTTTCTGTGATTTAGCAAACTGGGTTATTTAGCCAATGCCTCTCGGACCATCCGCTGCAGTGCTCCTAATTTCAGGTCAAGTGGAAGGAAGCAAAGGCTTCTCTGTGAAACAAAGGATGTCACGTACTGATCTCCATTGTTACAGCAGTAGAGGAACTGGTGTAATAACCAAATGAAGAGCAAATGAAATGCAAAATTGATGAGAGAAGCAGAATGATAAAATAATTTTTAAATGTTGTAAAACCTCTGCAGCAATGTTGGCTCTTGATGTTTTTTTACTGAGGTAAAGGAAACCTCATGTTTTTACAAGATCTGTGGCTCTGGGATTTTCCCTTCAGAATAAGACCCTTCTAAAAATGTGTTTCCTTTTGCTCCTGGAGTAGATCTCATTAAGTTGAACAGGGCCAGCTTTCCTTGTATTCTGTAACCTGCTGTTTTCCTCATGAACTGGGAGGCTCATGAATTTTCCATCCGGAACCGCAGCCGTGGACCTGGGGGACTGAGGCTTGTTGGTGACTGCTTGCTGCCTTTCCATGTAGTATTGTGGTAAACCCGACAAATAATTGATTTGGCAGTGCAGAAAGGTCACCAATCTTCTTTTATAGCTGTCATGTACAGCTCGAGATCCCTGTCCTGTGGCTCTCAGCCCTTGGAAAATCCATCTCTAGGAGGGCTTGTGGTCTCTTTTTTTCCCCAGCTGCTCAATGGTGGCAAATCAGGTGCTTTAAACTTTTAAAGGATTAAAGAGGGCTGTGCTGTGTATTGAATCACAAGAGGAGCAGGTCACTGCTCCTCTCCAAATCAAGAGAATGAAATTGTTATCTGGTATGGTCACCTGCAAGAGTGAGATTGAGTAATGACATTAGTACATTCAAGTAGAGATTCATTGACGTCAGATTTCGCTCAGACTTGGTGAGAGCGAATCAGATTACTCAGCCATCAAGTTTCACCATCGTGCCTTCATCACTCACTAATGGCTTATGCCTTGGGAATTAGCAGAATTATAACTAAAAATATTGTTCTAATGCACCTGATTGGTTACAGAATATAATACAGGAAAGAAAATGCCTTTTCAACCCCTGGTATAATTACTTGTGTCTCTTTGTGATGAATCATAAATGCTCTTTTGATATCTACATGATAATTTGTAGAAATTTTAAAATACATTTTATGTGAGTTCTATTGACAAATTGTCTACGAATAACTTACTGACTTCTCAACTGCATGAGTTATTTGAAATTATTCACAGATTGCTTCTTGGTTTGCTGATTGTTTACAAGCAATTCCTTTTTAGTATTCTGTGGCTGGTATTCGAGTGTTCAGCTTCCAGCTGCACGATTCAGTTTGTATTTTGACATATAGGTCACACAATAGTATTTCTGCTCCCTGACTAAATGCGTATAATTCATAGGATCTAGCTTCTTGCACGAATATTTGCATTGAATTACAAAATTCTTATTCTGCAGCCATTCTTTAACACTTGATTATCAGCAGAAACTGAAACAATCCTTCTTAATCTTATTTGTGGAGCATTTATGGAAATGCTAATGCACAGTGGACATTACAACAAATGAACAAATTTGCTGTAAAGCTTCAGCTATGCACTCAGCTGCATTTTTATTAGTTTCACTGTGTTTGCCCATCTTCTTTCTATGATCTCAAAATATTAATCATTGAAATTTTTTTTTTGGCCTATGTGAAATTGAATAATTTTATGAAAAATGCACACATCTATACTGTTGAGTTATAAGCATTTCCCATGGAAACTGTGACCTCCACCCTCGGTGATGGTTGCAGAGTGCCTAATATGTGTCCTTCCATCTGATTTTGCAAGACTTTTCCTGTTATATGTTGCTAGAACTCCACAGTTCTGTTTAAAACCACAGTACCATGAATATAAAATCAATAGACAAATAAAATCCAACAGCAACTGGATGAGCCAAAGCCATTAAATGAGCAATTGCCAGCCACTCTTATGAGTCCCAGTCTTTGGTTTGTGGTCTCACAGATCCCTTTTTCCCCTGCTCTCCCTTGCTGCCCCCTGCTCTGTAGAGAGAAGATAATATGATTGCAAGTGTGGAGACATTTCACTCCAAGGATTACATTGGAAAGCAGAGAGCATGTTTGAAATTCTTGTACGCATTTCTGAAATAACAGTGAGAACCATGCTCTCTTGCTGTTCAGAGATAAGGGAAAACTGCCCTTGAAGAATTGAAGTGTCCAAAATATAAAATATCATTGCTGTTTCTTAGTACATGGACCATTTTGAAAACACTTCTATTATTTTTCTTCACATATTCAAATAACCACGTGCAAGGCATCTGGCCCCTCTGGATTCTGTTTGCTGTGTTTCCCTACACCTCTCACTGGTCCCTGGGGCTCAGGAAGGTGTTTATTACAAATGAATGTTTAATGTCTGCCTTGAAAAGCTTCTTGTCTGGCTTGGGATTTCTGGTTGCAGTGCTCTGGAAAGACCTGCATGTGGAGAAGGCCCCCGTGGAGCATTATCTGGGCACTGAGAGTAGTTCCTGCATCATGTGATTGTTTTTAGCGAAGGCTTTCTTGTCTTACTGGTTGGCAGCTCATTTGGCAGAGCTGACACCAATTATCTTGTTTGACCCTCTTCGTTTCCAGTTAATCCACTGTTAATCCACTGTTTCCAGCTAATCCAGGAGTCCACTGTTTTAAAAATAAGCTGTGGAGACAGGACGGTCAAAGGAGATCCCTGACTCAGCTGGCCCTGGGGACCAGCAGGACACCATGGCAGCTCTTCGAAAGAGACACAGAGATAGCAAAGCCCAAAGTAAGCCAAATGCTTCCTCCACCTGTCTTGCTCCTGAGGTGAGGCCCAAGAGGGAAAAAGCCTTAAGCTCTAGACACTTGTGCCATAACATTGGTCTGACTGCTTTTACCTGGGATGGCAGCTGGTGCCTGAACCTTAGTTTTCCTTCTCACCTGCCTTTAATTTAAATGCAGCTGGTTTCTGCTGTAGCTAGGAGATGGAGTGTTCTGAATGCTTCAGCAGCGTGTAAAAACTCTGGCGAGCTCACTCTGAGGCGTGCTTAGGTGAGGGATATGCACGCTGCGTCTCTCGTTCCTGTCTTGAGACTGACCCGCTCGTGCCTTGGAAGAGTTGTCTGGTAATTTGCCCGAGTGGTGCTGTGCAAGTGTTGAGAAACCTTTCAAAGGCTGCAAATATCGATTGCACCATCGGTGTGAAAGAGCAAGGTTTCACAGCCTCCCGAGACTTTGTCCTTTCTCCCAGTTGCTGGGCTCACTTTCCATGCACCAAAAAGCGTTTTTCTGATAGAAAACTCCTCCATGATCCTAGCTTGAGCTCTGTGCAGACTTCTATGTCTTGCCAGCTGGTAGCCAGACATTAGAGCTGACTTAAGTAATCATTGATTTTAAGCAGCAACTTTCCCCAGGTGAGTCAAAGGGAACAGAACTTTCCCCTTGTAGGAGCTTTCTTTGGCTTCTTGCAGCAAGGAGCTGCTTTCTGAGGGCCTTTAAACACCTAATTCCACCCAAAATACAGCTGTCTGTCCAGAGCAGCTGTCTTAGGAGCTATGCCACAGCTCATCTGGGAGCCTTTTTGTGTGCTTGTGTGGCCCAAGAGACCAAGACAAATAATGCAGCAGAGAGTTTTTGTGCAGTTGTTTCCTTGTTGTGTTTTCCTGATGGCAATGCCTACTTAATTAGTTGGGATGCTGCCTCCTCTAGATTCCTGTGGAATGCTGCAGTCAAAAGCTAAGTACTAGTAAAAGCTCTTGTTGCTGGTTGTAAGGCCAATAGGCTTATATTAGTTCACACTCCGTCTTTGTTAAACTCTTTTACAAGTAGTGTTGGTCTTTTCTTTTTCCCTGACTCTCAGTTTTGCTGTTTCTAGGCTGGTGCAAAATGCTGAATTGCAGATGTGCAATTTATTGAAATGCTGGAAAAAAAGTTGAAGTTGAAATTACAGAAGAAAGCACAGGGGAAGGTCAGGCAAAACACAAGGCCATGATTATTTTCAAGACCTATCTTTGCAGGCATCTCTGTAACAGAAAAACAGAATGCAGAGTCTTGGTTGGAAGGAATAGCCTCTGCAATGGGAACCCTTGGGTCCCACTGTCAGGAGGAAACCTGAGTCAGACCCCCTCCTTAGTGTTCAGGCTTGTAAAAAGTTGCATTTTGGCTTCTACAGACTACTACGTGACCAGGTTCGAAAGGACATATCAGGCATATCAGCATGCACAGCGTTTTGGGAACACTTCTAAAATTGTGGGCTCGTGAGCATGGCAAAGTCCCACTATTCATGTCAGTGACATCTAAAGTTTTGAGAGTGGGACAGACTTTTTTGGTTTCATTTGAAACACTTCCAAAGGGCCAGTTTTTTCAGAAACAGCTGAGTATTTCTTGCCTGAGGAGGATTGAACACCCAGACTGAGACATTTGTACTGAAGCATTTCCCAAACCACTGGCCACTTCTGAAAACTTTGTAAAGCTGGTCTCTATGCATCTGTTTGGGATATGTTTATGGTCCTATTGCAGACACAGAGTTTTGCCCTCAATTTCAATGGAAGTGTAGTTTCCCTCGGCATCTCCTCTTCTCTTGTGTTCAAGACTCAGAACTGCTCCTTCGCTAATTGCCTGAGTCCTCCAAAAGGGTATTCTCTGACAATACAGTGTTTTTACAACAGAAAACGTTGTCTCACATTTTAATAACTTACTAATAACTGGAAAAGCTTGGGAGAGATGTTTCTTTGCTGACACACTGTGACAGTGAGCCAAAGAACTTGATTTCTGCAGCTTTCAGAGGGGTGGCATCCCATTTCTCCCGTTCTGGGGGATCTTTTGGGATTCATCCAGTGTTGTTGCAGAATCTCCGGAGTATTTTGTTCTGTCTGTGCCATGTAATAACAGCAATTGTCCTTGATCTAAACTGCCTGAGCAGCCCCATACTTGCAACTTCCATTATGCTACTCTGGGTTTTGATTACTAGCTCTTTAAACAGCTGAACGAGAGGACAGAAGAGAAAAACAGTGGGAAGGATTGGGGGGAAAGCAGCTGATGAAAAACGTTTGCAAATAGGGAAGATGCCCTAGTAATGAAAGCTGGCCTGAGTCCTTAAAAGCACCATCACCAGAAAATATGAGCAAGAAACAGATACTTGCCTTGATGTGCTGTAATTCTGCTGAATGCCATGCAACACAGAACGGCTGTAAGGTGCTCGTACAACTGAGCCTTAGCTAAGGAAACAATCACCTCCTCCCTATGTTTCTAACACGTGCTAATATTGATAGTCATGTTTCTTTTGGACCGTTGAAAAGTTTTGACCATTTTTAACACTGAATTCCAGAAAAAAAAGTCCCTCAGAGTTTTCTATCCTGAAAGATTAGTGGTCAGAAACTTTTTTGTGTTTGCTTGTTTGTTCGGGGTTTTTCGATTTTTTTTTGTTTTGTTTTTTTTCATACGGAGAGTAGAAGAGAAAAAGGAAAACATAGCTCTTATGACAATTTTTTATTTTTGTTCTCTGGGAGAAGAATACGATGGATGTATCTCTTTTCCTGGTGTTAACTGAGGAGTCCTTCCTTATCTTGTGCTGCTGTTTGTTTGGCTGATTCTGTATGTTCTTGATTCCTTCCAGTTACTGGCTTTCTGTCATTAATAGGTGCCCCTCTGTTGTGCAGACAGAGAAAACCCTTTTGAGGCCTTTAAGATTTATGTTGTTAACTGTATTTACATTTTGGCATGTGATTCTTGATACTTGAATATTTAGTAGTTATTTCTGTAGGGCTCAGCTCTGCCTTTACTCGGTTTTCTGCCATGGACTGCCCTGTTGCTCAGTGACAGCATGATTTCCATCCAAGTCAGTTAAACTTTACTTCCATGTGTGGTGTGTGACTTCGCTGGCTTGCATGTTACGAGGAAATTCACTCATCGATAAGTTTTAAAGTTGCTGTATTTTGAGTTGGACAGGTGGTGTATTTGCACTGTACTCTTCTATGGTAGCCTTTATTCAGATGTTAAGTGCAGTAACTTGCAAAAATCAAACCTTTATTGTGGCTTATCTGTACCTGTGCACAGCTAGAGCTACCTCAGACTCCAGGAGGAAGCAGTTACGAACAGCAGAAGGTTGGACACTGAGGTGATGCATAAATGATGTAACATGTGGGCAAGGAGACCTGACCCACTAAGTGAGGAATATAAAGAAGGATTTGGGGGGAGAGGGTGGTTTCTTCCATGTCTTGGAAAACCAACTTTCTTTTCTCTTTGCACTTAGCAATTTGATTTCATGTGCTGATCACCAGATTCATTACTTTGAAGGACCAAAACCTTTAAACCATGTGCTAGATGTTTGGAACTTGATGAAAACGCCTGGACATGGTATATAAAGGATTTAAGTAGAGTACCAGGCACTGGGATGGAATTTTGCAAGATTTAACTCTTCATTTCAAGAGGATAATGGAACAACATTGCATGTCCTTTTCCATACCTGACTGTGGCTTTCTCTTTGGCCTTTATCACTTGATTATTGGGTTTTGTGTGCTTTTTCCTCTTGAAATACTCCTGCTAAGCCCTTTAAAATTATTCTGTGTTTCAAGAAAAACAATCGGGGCTTAAGAGACATTCTTTTGGGAGTGGGGGAATCTGGAGTTTGTTTAAAGAAAGGTGATCTGAAGAAGATAAAACAGAGATACGGGTTATGCAGAGCTAATGATGCATTCCAAGGGAGAGTTGAAGAGCTATACAACTCCATGAAGTGCTCCATTCTGCATTAACTTTTTCACTGGCAAATCTTCTGAAGGACCAGAATCACACACACACGTATTATACACAAAACTTTGTAACACATGGAAGTGTATTTGGATCTAACACTGCATGAGGAAGCCCATGGCATTCTCATGGAGCAAGCAAACGACACTGAATTCCCTAGGCAGGAATCAAAGCCTTTCCAAACTAACCTCATTACCAGCAGATGTTTGAATTGCTGTAGCAGACGTGCAGCCTTGCTGCACATACAGCATGTGCTGCCTTGAATGTCTGTTCTCTTTCTACCCTTGGATGCTCCTGTAATTCTGGGAGCATCCTGCCCAAAATTGCCAACATGCCTCTCAGGTGAATCTGAGGAAAAAGCTACAAGAGATAGATGACAGCCTTTAAAAAGTATGATAGAAAACTGCCAGATTGTCAGACCTAATAGAGTGACAGCTTGAGTGTGAAAACCCAAATGCTGTGCCGCAGTATCCCAGGGATCAGCCAGCCCTTTATTCAAGGAAAGAGGAGAGAGCAGCGACAGTAAACCTAAATTAACAATTCAGGCTGACAGAAAACATAATTTTGAGTTGAAAAAGAAAGAATAACTTGAAAAACAGTTAGGCTGGCTGTCGTTTATGCACTACAGATATTTCAAACTCAAGAAAAACTGAGGGAGTAGTGATGGTTGTTAAATAATGATTTTAAATTATTTGAAGTAGCTATTAATATTGCAAATGCTTCTGTTAGGCAACCTGCTTCCTTGGGGCAGGTAATTTAATCCTATTGCTCGGAAGTGCAGCTGGTTTCTTCTTCCAATACATTTAGGGCACAGAGGGCATTTGAATTAATGAGTGGCAGACATAGTGGGGAAATACTCCATTATCCTTAGCCTTTGGTAAGTCTGGGTAATTAGTGAAACATTTAAAAGAGATATCTTTCATTTCCATGCAATTTCAAAATAATTGTTTCATCTGGTAGGGTTGTCATGTGTGTTGACTGACGACACAGGGGTAATATATGAAACATCTACCTTGGAAGTACCTGCACTAAAGTGGTTCTGAGTTGGTGAGTTGAAGGCCTATGATTAGATATATTAAAAAACTTCACAAAACAGCACCTGCCAGCACTTGTTCATTTAAAGGGGGGGCATTTGGCCTCTTTGGGGCAATTTTTGGTTTCCAGCTAAGAATTCCTTGTGCTTAATTTACATCAGAATCCCTAAATCTCCTCCTCATGAAAATGAGAAGCATCAGTAGACAGTCAACTTTGCTTTTAAGGATGAACTTTACAAGCTGTAAAAGAAACAAATTTCATGGAAAAACAGGAGGATGAGAAAGGAAGAAACAGTGATCTCCACACTGAAGGAATAAGCTTGAGCCTGAAGATGTTCTCTTCCCAGTTCATTCACTGGCTTCCTGCCTAATCTTTACTGCCAATATCTCTCTGGATTTCTCCTTCCCATCTGTAACAAGGGAAATGCTGTTATTTTTCTTTCCCCTGCTTTTTATTTGTTTAGCCAGCTAGCTTTTTGGGCAGGGAGCTCTTTTATCCTGCACAAAGTAAGAAGCTTGGTTCTGTGGGACCTCGAGGGACTCTCGTGATACGAACAGTAACAAAGGGGCAGGAAGATGTGCAAAGGCGTGTTTTGGCAAAGATGGCCAGTAGTTCACATATTTTTTTTTTTTCCCCCCATTTCTTCCTTTCTTTTTCTGGGAGGAGGGAACAAATTCCGTTGCCTTAGTCGCCAGGGAAGTTAAAGGATTTCTGAAATGTAGCTTCGAACAGTTTGTCACTGTTCAGCATGGTGCTCAGTAGGCCTCATGGCTTCTTCATGGTAGGATCTCCTGTTGTACTGGTTACCATGAATATGATTGCCACTCTCGTTATTGGTCACAGATTAGGTAGTTTTTCCATTTCAGGGTATGCGAAAAAAATCTGTATTATTTTGTTAGCATTGAATAGTAATTGTGAATTTTAACAGGTAAGCAGCCAGCAGCGTTGGTGGGGAAACACCTGGAGGACAACACAGTCACCAGCCACAGCCAGCACGGCTTCGTGAGGGGAAAGCGCTGCTTGTCAAACCCGATTTCCTTTTACGATATGGTAACCAACCTAGCTGATCCAAGAAAGCCAGTAGATGTAATCTTTTTGGACTTCAGCAAAGCTTTCAGTATTATCCTTCTGAACGAAACATCCAGCACACACCTGGATAAACACATCGTGTGATGGGCGAGCAACTGGCTTCTCAGGTCAGGCACAAAGAGTTATAGGGAATGAGAAGACATCAGACTGGCATTTGGTCACTGGTGGGATTCCACAGGGCTCCATCCCCGGCCCAGCTCTCCTCAACATCTTCATTAAGACCTGGATTGGGGGACTCAAAGAAATACTAAGTCTGCTGACAACACTAAATTGGGAGGAGCTGTCAACTCCCTTGAAGGCAGAGGGGCCCTGCAGAGAGACCCGGCAGATGAAAGAGATGGGCATTCACCAACCATATGAAGTTTAACAAGGGCAGGTGCCAGATTCTGCACCTGGGAGGGGGCAGCCCTGGATTTGTGGACAGACTGAGGAACAAGAAGCTGGAGAGCAGTGCCACAGGAAAGGGACATGGGGGTCGTGGCTGACAGAAAGTGGATATGAGCCAGCAGTGCCCTGGCAGCCAGGAGGGCCAAGCGTGTCCTGGGGGGCATCAGGCACAGCATCGCCAGCCAGGCAAGGGAGGGGATTGTCCCACTCTGCTCTGCACTGGGGCAGCCTCACCTCAAGTGCTGGGGGCAGTTTTGGGTGCCACAATATAAAAAAGCCATAAAGCTGTTAGAGAGCGTCCAAAGGAGGGCCATGAGGATGATGAAGGGTGTGGAAGTGAAGCCGTATGAGGAGTGGCTGAGGTCACTTGGTCTGTCCAGCCTGGAGAAGAGGCTGAGGAGAAACCTCATTCCTCACAAGGGAAAGCAGAGGGGCTGGCACTGATCTTTTCTCTCTCCTGGCAAGGGACAGGACCCGAGTACACAGCATGAAGCTGAGTCAGGGCAGGTTTAGGTTGGATATCAGGAAAAGGTTCTTCACCCAGAGGGTGGTTGGGCACTGGAACAGGCTTCTCAGGGAAATGGTCACAGCACCAAGCCTGATAGAGCTCAAGAAGCATTTGGACAATGCTCTCAGGCACATGATTTGACTCTTGAGATGTCCTGCATGGGGCCAGGAGTTGAACTCCATGATCTTGATGGGTCCCTTCCAACTCAGCATATTCTGTGGTTCTATTAATTCAGTAGGGTAGAGGTGGTGGATTTGGCCAGTGTCTGATCATGTCATTTGATGTGCACCGAGGTGTGTGCTGGCTGCTCCCCAGAGCATGTTGAATAACTCCCACACACACTCAAATATTTAACTCGGGTTTCAGAGGTGAGTCAGATCAACCTGACGCATTGGATGTTGCGACCTACATTCTCCCTGGGCATAATTTCCGTGGGAAAAAGTTATTGTGTAGAGAGATATGTACCTTTAATTTTCAGACACTGTGACAATACTGTTTTCAGCAGGGCAAAATGCATTTTACCCATAGTCTGCCCTGTAACTGGAGCTGCATCTGGTGCTCCTGGGAATGCCAAACCTCGCATCTGATCTGAAATGCCAATGAGCCCATATGAAGCTGTTAATGTTTGTGTGAGGTTTTTTAGTCCTCATTACCAACCTGATAGAAAGATAATTCCTCAGCTGCTGTTCCAACCTGTGGGATTTCACCCACTTAATTAATTTTCTTTCTGGTTAAAAAAGATCTCTTTTTATGCACAAGGAGCTGTGCTTGACTTGCTTTTCAGAGATTCTTCTCATGTCTGTATCAAAGGCACAGAGGCCCCAGAAACTGGAGGGTGAGCCCTGGGGGCAACATGGTTGTGGAGGCTGAGCTTGGAAACGCTGCCTTGTATGCTAAGGGCTAGCTTCTGCAGGGGAGTTAAGTCTGCACAGTGGAGGGGATCCTGGTTCCTTCTCTGCTCCCCCCTTTCGCCGCCACTCAGCAATAAAATGGAAGCTTGTGACAAAGACCAAACAAACCGCTCGCTGAATGCCTGCTGAGAGTTTAAAATGCCAGCCTACACCACCCTCCCCAGCCCTTCAGCGTGTCGGCAAGCTGTCTATGTAAATAAATACACGTATCAAACAATAAGCAGATGCCTTTTTAACATGCACTGTTTCAGGCTGAGATACTCAGTTCTGGTGCAGCTCATCTCAACATCTGTCAAGCTAATGCCAACTCCACAGCTCTCTTTCACTTGTATTTAATGCACAAAGATTTGTGTTGTGTTAAGTAATGAGGAATTGGCTCGGTTTACATCTGTTTTGGTGTTATTTCTGATGCATAAAATGTTAAATGGGGATGCTTTGTGTTCCTCCTGATCTCTGTGTCAGTATGTAGTGCAAACTCTCGTTGCTTATGCTTGAATAAGTGGCTTTATATTTCCATGTGTATGATGCTACAAGTATACAAGGAGGAAAAAAATGTTGTTTGCAAAATATACCACCATCGGGGCCCCAAAGTGTCGCAGTTGAGGTGGACGCGACACACACTAATTCTAACATAAAGTGCAGACAAAAAGCGTTTATTCCAAGAGCCAGTGTCATATATTTACACTTTTGTATGTTTATCATTCGTGTTAGTTGTCCATTGGTTGCTCAACTACTACAGTAGATTCATTGGCTATTTTAAATACACCATACTATTATTAGTTATCTACAACCTAGACATCCCAAGAATCCAAACAAAACACCAGCTGCAGCCTTTTTGCTCTTTACTCCCTCTATTGTTTTGAATTTCTTGCTTCTCTCGACTAGATTTCTCACAGGTAGAAATGGACTGTGCTGAGACCAATGTCAGACTCAGACCCAGACTCAGACAGGCTTTCTGACCTGCTGTTAACTCCCACACCAAAGCATGGAAACATTGAGGTGGGGAGGAAGCTGTGACGAGGGTCAGATTTAAAAGAAAAAACTTTTTTAAAAGATAAATTCCAGCAGAGTCACTTGTGCCCCTTAAATCAAACCCAGGAGCTGCAGAGTCTAAAGCCCCAAGGGTGTGGGGCTCAGTGCAGTGCTGTGGGAGCAGCATCCGTGAGCTGCTGGTCTGGGTCAGGTCATGTCTAATCCAGGGTCTTGTCTCTGATAGCAGCCAGCACTGATTAGAGAGAATGTAAGACTGGGGCAACAACCAGGAGAAATTCCACATTAAGCTTCTGTTTATTTTTGTTTTCATATTAAAAATGTATTGAGCCCAGATGATCTGTAGTCCACTGGGCCTACTCCTCTGCTGAAAATTCACCTGCAGGCTAGAGGAGTGTTGGATCCTCTAGTGCTGCTGTCCATCTCTGTCCCTCTGCAACAACCTTGGAGAAGAAGCCTGCGTTTTGTTTTCTTTATTCACATTTCTCACATGCTACTGCTTTTGCTCTGGTGAGATAATAAGGAATCACTTTTTTTAAAAAAACAAACCAGACAGACTCTTTATGCATGCAACAAGTCATTTAGACAGCTCTCTGTCAGACTTTTCTGGAGTCTGCTGAGAGAAAGGAGAATATTCCTGCTGCTTGAGACACTTTCAATTTGATTGCATATAAACAAAGCAGGGGGGAGAGGAGAGGCATGATCCTCCACTGGAGAGGAGGATTTATATGACCTGATATATCTTGTGTTTCTTAATGTTCCTTGAATAAAGATGATTGAAATCTCTCATCCGAGCAAGCACACACAGGAGAAAAAATACGTTGTTAGTGACCCTAAATATATTAGAACCCTCTGCTTCTGATCACAGTGGTGCTGATGCCTGAGATCAGTGCATCAGCTGGAATGGTAGTAGGGAATGAACGCGGTTTGCCTACATGGACAGGACTGCTCTTCCACAGTGGAAAGGGAAAATTGCTACTAAAGGTGCCATTGAATCAAAGTTTTGATGGCCTGCCCGTGACACTTTCCATGTTGTGGTTTCAGATCACTTTACAAGCCTGAATGAACTTTTTTTTCCCCCTCACTGTCTTTAAAGGCTGGGAGTTAACATGCAATACCTTATGTCTGAAAGGACTAGGACTGTGTTCAATAGGATATGTTTTTATTAGGCAGCAGGCACTTTGTCCTGTGCAAAAGTGTATGGACATGTGCATTTTCTACATGCAAGCGCTTGCAGCTCTCAAATACTTGTCCTTCCACTTCAAAGAAACCAGGATATGGCTGGCATATGTGTATTTGAAATGCCAGGTTGTGCAGAGCAGAGAAGGGGCTTGTAAACAAACACCCATGGGAGGATGAACCACAGCTGAAAGTGCTGGAAGAGTCCCATGGAGACACAGGCATGGAGAGCAGCTGCCCAAGTACCACTTTGGTGGGCCCCTGCTCTGCTCGCTAGACCATGCATCCCCCCTACTGCATGGGAGATGAATGTCCAGGGTGCAGGGCATGCCTCACCAGTGCCCATGTTCCCACTGAACCCTCTCCCTTGTCCTGTGGAAGTGTGAAGTAACACCTCTGTGCTGGGGAGCAGCGAGCTGCTGACAGAAGGCTGATACCCTGTGTGTGGGAGGGGTTTCCTTTCATGTGGTCTGGTGTGACATGACTTTCCAGCTGGCTTGTAGGTGTCTTTGTAATCCCTGGATTGACAAATGGCAGTTCAACTCAGTATGGCTGTCTTCTTCAGACAGCATGACAGAGAAGGGGAGCTTGACATGTCCTGCTGCAGGCCTGTCTCCATGTCCTACGGGGCTGCTGGATGGAGTTGCTGTGAAAAGACCTTCTCTCTCAGCTTTTCATCTTGATCCTGAAGGAGGTGCTAAGCACTGTGTGGTGCAGGGGGGTCAGAGATGCTACCTGATGTTTCATATGGACAGTTGGCATTGACCCTGAGATGCTGGAGTGGCTGGGCAGGGGATTTGGGCCTCAAAAGAAAACAAAGCAGCAAGGTAGACTAGAGAGGAGAGAATTAATATCGTGAAATGGATTTACACGGCGCCATCTTCATATCTGAACTGGAGCTGTCAGGGACAATGAGATCCAGACTCATTGCTGTTCTCCAGAGAGGAGATGTTACGGAGCGATCGCTCAGTTAAAGTGATGGCTCCACCTCTGTGCCCCGTGTCTGGCTGATTTCTGCAAGTAGAAAACAGACGCAATCTGGCATGATCCCTTCTCCTCTCCCACTGGCCTTTCGTGCCTTTCTGCCGGCTCTGATTTACTTTCTTTTGCTTGCCTTATTGCTTTCACCCCTTGAGAACCTATTGGTATCTTCCTCCCAGCCTTATCTGCTTCTCAGCTCCATCACCTTGCCCTCTCTTTCATCCTCAGCCATTTCTGGCTCCCTCCATTCAGAGTAAGTTGTACTTTGACGTCTATCCAGTAGATGAACAGATGTGTGCAAGTTTCCTGCATACAGTACCGAAAGGGGGGCATGTGTTCGTGTAAAACATTTAACTGCCTATGTTTTATCACACACTACTCCATCCTCTCCTCTGGAACTTGCCTTTTGGGTACTCACAGCACCTTTTCCTGGGCGTGACACCCCTCTGCTGTGCAGAGGAGCAAGAGGGGAAGATGGAGAGCAGCTCTGCTGCTTCTTTCTTATTCTGCCAGAAATAGTCCTGTCCTCCTCCTGCCTTCCAGTCAAAGCCCTTTTGTGGTCAGCCTAATGAACTGGAAAGTAAGGAAGAGGATTCTGCCTTTGGTCCGGACCTTGACAGGGTCTGTAGGGTCACTGTGAGGTGCTTCCCCTCACTTCCTTCAGGTACACAAGAAAGAGTCGGTCTTTACCCAAGCAGGAGGAAGTAAAACAGGGTGGCAGTCTTCTCCTCAGGCCCAGTATGTGTCTTATGTGTTTTCCTTGCTGTTTCTCGCAGGTTGACCAGCCTCAATCACAGCGCTAGAGACCTGAAGCAAGGGTCCTGACAGATGCATGTTCAGTACAGCCTGACTTTTTGAGGAGAACAAGTATTTCCCTGAAAGTCTGTCCCTTCAAAGCAGCACACAGGTAAGGCAGACAGTGCTCCTGATGCTCAGGCTCAGCGGCACTGGATTGAGCAAAGGACTTTTTCCATTCATTGGGCTTAAGATGGGCTTTGTCACCACTGGCTGCCGTGTCTGTAGGGGTGAAACCTTAAAATGTGTTTACAACATGGGGAACATTTCTCAGCAAAAATGTACTTTCAGAGGATCAAGACTGCTCATGTGGTTGAGATAAATATAGGATAAAAGCGTGGGAGGACTATGCTGAAAAAAAAAGTTACATACGAGGTATTAATAAAGCAATACTTAGATCTTGTGTTCTAAAATAATTTTGTATTGGAAATACCTTAATCTGAACAGAAAACTTCTTCTGAAAAAGGAATTAAGGAATGTATCTTGTGGGGAAGGGGTTAAGTAAGAAATTAATTTAATAATGTAGTTTTCGCTAGGAAAGATGTATCAGGTCATCCGTAAGTGAAAAAAACAAACACAAAAGCCTTGCAGTTCTAATTGCTATGACTCATGGAAACCAGATCTAGAAAAAATGAGGCCCTTTAGTCCAAACTCTTAATCCCCTACTAGTATGTAACATCGTTCCCAGCAGCGTCTACCAGTCCTGATTTAAATGATGGGATTTTCCCTTGTCCCCTTGGGATACTATTGCACAGACTAATAGAATTAATCTGCTTACTTCTCTTTCAACCCCTGACCACTGCAGATGCAATTAGTAGTATGTGATGGGAGGATTCTGTTTCCTATGCTGTATTATGAAGGCTTAGGGCAGTATTGTGTTAAACCAGACATCAGTTGCAAGCATGTTTGCATTAGTGTGGCTTATCTGTCCGTGCTCATTACAGCCCCATAAACGTCTCTGAACTGCATTTCTCAGACTCAGGAGCTTTTCTACAATGGTAATTCAGGATCTGATAAGGCACAGACTAATGTATTTGAATGCCTGTGAGAAAGATGGTATGATTGGAAACTAAAGTGAAATGCAAAGTCATATGCTGCCAGTGCTAGAGACTCGCAGAGGCAATTTACTTCTGTGCTTGTGGAGCATTCTCTGGTCTCTTTGGCTTTTCTCTCAGGCAATTCGGTAGGATGAAATACCTTTCTGCTGTGTGTGGTGCTGCTGGAGGTACCACTGCACCTTTCCATCTGTGAATTTCAGATTTGTCTTAGATGAATGTTGTGGGCTTCTGCTAATGTTTACTGGAAGACCCCAGTCAAATAACCAGATACATACAAAGTCAAATAAATTTGAGCTGGAAAATCATAGCTGGTTGTATTTAGTTAATACAAAGCAGAGCATTTTTCTGTGACATTTTACCTGGTTTGCTTCTCAAATTTGGAACAGTTTTATTAGGGAGAACAGTTAGTTTCTAAAGCAGATGAATGGAGTCTTGACCGGGTTATACCTGGAGAGTACAGCAACAGCTGAGCCATTAAAACTCCTTGTGTGGACAAGTGGATCCATCCACTGCCAAAGTAAATTAAAACAACATCCTAATACAGAAAGCAACTGCAATATAATTGCTATTGGAGGTTTGAATGAGGCTTCAACATGAAATGGAGCCTGGGGGTCCTGAAAAACTGGGCATGTGCCAGCCTTCTGCATGGGCTCTCTCCTCTGGCACTAAAGTAGGAGGTTACAATCCTGTTCCTCCTCCCTCCCAATAAAGCCTGGATCTAATGTTCCATGGCTTTTCAGGAGTATTTCCTCAAACAGAGCACCTAAATATGATCTTAGCCACCGGTCCAGTCTTTCATTATCAAGATAAGTTAATTAAGCTTATTAAAATTTGACTAAGTTGCCGCTGTTTGTCAGATCCGAAATTCTTAAACACTGAAGATTGCAAAGCTTTGATGTGCTCAATGAGTCCTGTGCTAATTTTCCCATTGTTTTTAATCACTCAAAACTCTTTTCCCGTTTGGTGCTTGGCTGCTTCATATGGTTTCATAGTGTACTTTAGAGGATGGGGAGGTGGAGACTAAAGCCAGGGGTAATGGTCCGTAGCACTTTGGATCATCTGCAGTTTATGTTCCCTGTCCCTGCTTTGCCAGTCAAGCTTTATTCCAGTGAAAATGCCGGTAAGCCCAAGGCAGATAGGTACTGTTCCTCCTCTACTCTTCGCTTTTTCTTTACCCTGAAAGTTTATCTCGCTGCTTGCTTTTTAAAAGCTTTGCATTAGCTGGGGGGCCATGAAGTAAAAGGCATGCTTTAAATACAGATGCTGGTGATAGTCCTTTCAAAAGCTGCATTTCTCAAGCTGGGAGCTATTGACCCCTTTCAGTGCAGTCACAAAGAAATCCAAGAGGAAATGGAGGGTGAGGGCCAGCAGGGAATATATATATATAATTTTTTTCCCCCAAGTCTTCTTCTTACTCTACCCCCTGCCAAGCTGGCTATTGTTTGTGCCTCCACATGGGATACCAGTGACCATATAAGGAAAATGGCATAATGCTACATTCTTTCTAAAAATTGATTTTTTACAGTTGCTTTTTCTACCCCCCTTGCTGAAAGTTGTTCTGTTTTGGTGCAAGCTCTAGGCAAAAGGAAAGTGGTAGCCCATGGTACACATGTATACCACCTTGGGCTGTGCAAAAGACTTACTTTGTCTCTGTTATCTCAGTCGAGGTGATGAGGCAAAGCATCGAAATAGCAAATGGTGAGGTCCAGCTACTATGACGAGAGCAGAGGATGTTGCATTTTCGTGCCTCTTGAACTCAGTAATAATGAATAATAATGATGCTTGTTTTCTCACCTTTTTTCCTTGCTGAAGAGGATGCTCAGGCCATGGGACAGAGGCACAGAGCACCCCTCTGTGTCCCTTTTCATTCGCAATCTACCTTTCATTCATGTATGTTTGCAGCTGAAGCACTGAGTGAGTGGCACGCACCAGTTTGGGCCAGCGGCTTCCTCTGCTCTGTTGGATGACCAAGCCCACTGCTGGGGATGAACACAGCCCAGTTATCCCAGCAGGCAGCCGAAATGTTTGAGCCTGCGAGAAGGGAGGCTGCGAGCAGCAATATTTTGGGGGCTGAAGTTCTGCAGGTAGCAGGGGTCAGTCTAAACATGCACCAGCTCAGGAAAAGGACTCCTGAATTCCGGGATGTTTTCCTGGTGCAACTGTCACTTGTTGATGAACAGAAACTGCCTGCTTTTCTGAAACAAGTCTGAACTTCAAACACATCCACTTAGCACAAAGGAACAGCTGGAGCAACATGAGCACAAAGAAGGCTGAATCCTTCGGCTCCAGAAAGCAGAGGCAGAGCCTGGAGTGGGAAAAGTGTAGGTTTGGGAGCAGGAAAAAAGATAACTCTTGGAAGAGGAATGAATGTGTGCTTGTGCATGTGAGCATAAGATCTGGGCACTCCTCCTTTTGTATCCTCTTGTAGCCTCTTGAACTGGGATGCATTCTTTAGCTGTGCTTCCTGTGCTTGCCATCACTTCTGATTCCTTGTGATGCTCTGCTGATTGTCCCTATAAAAATCTGTTCAACAACTGATAATGTTGCAAACCTGTTAAAAATTAAAGCAGACAAAACCCAATTCCTTCTTAGAAAGAAGAGGCAACAAATTTTGAGGTCCATTTACCACAATCATGTCACAATACTCAATCTGTGTTATGTAGAAGTGTGATTACAGAAGTGGAAAAAGGGAAAGTACTTTCTATAAACACTTTTTTGGGTAGAATATTAATAGTTCAATATTATTATGATGATTATCTGTGTATGCATTGACAATATGCACTTTTTTTCTTATTAAAATGTTGAACAGCTTGACAACTTTTAAAGAAATTGCAATTTTGTGAGAATGGAGTAAGGACTTTTTAAAGTTCAGTGTTTTTTATAAAAGCCTGTAAATGGAGGCTGCATTGACCAAAGGAATTGGATATCTTGCTGAGAAAGTTTTAATTTTCTTTAATTTTTCTTTTGGCTGTGAATTAAATTGGAGAAGCTGTGCTACTCTCAAATATCTACAAAATTAGTCTCCAAGAAAATCTTCCTTTATGATAAATTGTGCTTATACTAGAGATAAAACTGGGCAAGCCCTCAGGCTTTACTTTTCTCTGGTCTTGAGCTGGCACCTCTATAGCAGGGGAATTCACTCACGTAGCTTTTTCTTCATGAAAGGTAATTTGGTGCCTCCTAAATGCTGCCCACTGTGGTATCAAGAGGAGATATCACTCACAGAGAATGGTGTGGAACGATGATGCCCCATGGGCTCGGTTCTCAAATTACCAGTGAAGCAGCAAACGCCTTTTGACACGTACATGGCTGGCGTGGGACGTCTGAACTAACACTGCATGGATAGATGGGATGCTCCTGGCCCAACAGCCGTTGTTCCAAGCTCCCTGCAAACTCCCAGGCCACGTGTTTTGATCACAGCCTGCTCCCATTGTAACTGTCCAGGGAGGTGCCGTGGCTGATGCTCGTTGTGCACGCGCTAGAGAGAGAGCGAGGAGCGTCAAGGGTGAGCGCCAGGTCGGCCCTGCATCCCAAGGGTGGGCAGGGCTCCTGCAGCCTGCACTGCTCAGCCTCGCTCCAAGGACACTCAGCAGCGGCTGGCAGCACCCGTGAGCTCCTTCTCTGAGGAGCAGAGCTTGAGATCTTGGCTGGTAGTGGGAGATTTCAGCTCTTCTGCTGCCGAAGGTGCTGTAAAGAAGCTCATCAGGCTTTAAGTGGCTGCTGACAGTGTGGCACGTGCTTGCCACTTCTGTCTCTTATGGGTCTGGAGGGCTCGAACATCTCTAGAGCTGATTCTGCCAGCAGTGGATTGACCTTTTCAGAGGTATTGCCCCAGAGACTTGGAGCTAATCCTTCTGATGTTAACTGTAGTGCATGTGGGATTCGTTTGGGCTGTGCCTGTTTCCCTATGAAGCTTGGAGCTTGTGTAACATGGAAACAATCATGATGGAGGAGGAAAGAAATTGCCATTAGAAATACATCTCTAACAGTTCCTGTCACTTAGATCTAGTGCTAGAGTAATTTAGAGCTTTTATTTTGACTAACTATATCATGGGTAAAGTGCTTCGTCAAGGGAAAATGGGGTTCACCCAATGTGACAGGACGGGGAGCAAAGCTGCCTTTCATTGCTGTGCCATGTCCTGGGTGGAGTGGCTGAGATAGGGTGTCACTGGGAATGGCAGTGAGGGCTTTGCATGGCTTATTTTGAGACCTACAGAAGTACATTCACTTTTGATTTTTGCATTTTGGAAACTACTGAATGAAGCTGGGGACTTAGTTTAAAAGCTGCTAGAACTATTCTCTCACTATAGAGATTTCTCAGGAAACAGATACATAAGAGGGGTATATGTGCATGTATTTGAAGCTTTTATTCTTAGGCTTATGAGTAAGAGCTGGGATCAGTGAAAGGTGATAACTACTAAAATCAGTAATAAGGGTAGTATTACCCTCTAAGTAGTGAAGTGGGTTTGGGGAGTTTTGCATTCAATTATTAGCTCTGTGCCTAGACTGCAAGCTGACAGTGGGAAGTAGCTTGATTCCTCTCTGCCTTCCTTCCCCATCTATATAAAGATGCTAATACAGCTGATAAGCTTTTTCTTGTAGGAAATGTGTTTTATTTTGTGCAGAAACTAGCTTTGTGGAACTTTGTGCTCCTTTTCAGAGAAACCTGAAGATGAAGAAGTTTTAATTCTGGAGGATTTATCTTCATAGTTTTCCCCATTGTTCCTCCTTTCTGTGACAAAATAGGAACGGGGAAGGGAAGAAAAAATGAAAGAATCCAGAAATTCCCTTTCCTCACTTGTAAAAGTGCATATCAAAAAATTTATACGTGTCTTACATTAAAAAGAAAATAAATTGAAAACTAGTTGATTTCTAAACTTGCAGATTATGAAAAAGGTTATTGATACTCTTGAATGCCCTGGCTCATTTTAAAGCTGAGGTTTCTTGCTTGCACTGATGCATCTATTTAGTGCAAAATCTTGAGAGCTCTTTTGAGACAGGAGCCTTCACTTAAGTCAGCTGCTGGACAGGCTTGTGCACAGTAAAGATAATGAGAATGATAATCTGATGTCTGGTTTGTCCTTTGTCAGATGACTCATGCTCCGGTTACCTTCTAATGGAAGGGAGTTGCATCCTTGGCAGACATTACATTTGTTGACAGTTCTTGGCAGATAAGAAAGTAAGAGCAGCCTTGGACATGCTTGTGCTGGACACTCAGGGCTGTTCTCCTCAGAAGCATGTGGCAGGAGAGCTAAGGTAGAGAGGACATGCAGGCATTTTGTGGCTGTATGACATGGAGGGGGCTGTAATGGCAGTGCTCTGCCTGCATTTTATCTTCCGGTGTCTGGTGTGTGGAGATCTTGAGCTGAACACGTGACTGTCTGCAGCTGTTCCTTTTCCCAAAAAGTAGAGTACAGCACATGTATGAGTGGACCAACACCCCCAGCAGCATGTGCAAATAGAAATATATTTCAAAGAAATATGTTTGAGCAACATAAACTTCCTTTTTTAAACATCTGTGAAGAGTTTATTTTCAAATGCCCAATCACTAACGAGGTGCTAATTTTCAGACGGACTTGTAGCACTGTCTTGATATTTTAGAGTATCTAGGCGCTTTAACAGGCTTAGTCTCTCCCTGCAGCACGTCACGAGTCAGGCCTTGAGCCCAGGAGGGTAGGAGGAAGCTTTTCCTGTGACCTGGCTTTGTGTAGTTGCCACCTTGAACTGTTTCTGGCACTTTTCCATGGAGACTGTTAATGACAGGACATTAGAGCTCGTGGCTATCCAGCCCACTGGTTTCCCCACGCTCTGCAGCAGGGTTATCAGGCTTGGGCATCCTTGCTGCTGCCTGGGTCACCCTTGCTGAGGCTAGAGAGAGAAAGATGGACACCCAGTGCAGTACAGAGGACACGTTTGGCAAGGCAGAATTTGTCACTGACTCCTCAAACTGACCTGGATCATTTATAACATTTCTGGCTGCAGAGTATGTCCAAGAGTACATTCCAAGAGAGCTAAAAATAATATCCTCCACTTTAACTTATTTCTCCCACAAGGATTCAGTTAACAAGAAGGAAAGAGTTTGTTCTTTTTTCCCCCGTGCTAAGAGTGTTCAGCTCTCAGAATGGAGCTCTAAGTTTATCACAAGCTATTGGCCTGTAAGTTGAGTTGGCTTCATGTATGGATCACATTACTGGAAAGTGTAATAATTTGCCAGGACTGCCTTTGCTTTTCCATTTCCCTTTCCATCTCCCAGTTCTGTATGTTATCTGGTAGCAGCACTGAGGGCCAAATCTCTCTGAACTGATTGGAACCAGGAGCTGGCATTCCGCTATTCTGGGTCCTTCTGCCAAAAGCCAGTGTTCAAAGTAAAGACTGTAAGTACAGGCTACTTACATGAGCACGATTTATCGTTGTTTAAAATACCTGGAGAGCAGTACAGCAAAGCTCTGATTGTCCTGGAGACTTAGCACGACCACATGGTGGATAAAGTTGTGAATGCTCCACAAGTCATCTCAGGAAACGGGGATAAGTGATGGTGACTTCTAAAAAGCAGTGATGAAATGTTTTTTGGGTTGGATTTTTTTTTTTTTCAAGATGTGGTTGGAAAGAACTCATTTGGAAAGCTCTAAACTAGCTAAATGTAAGCCCAGATGTTGAGGACTAGCAATATAAATCCCCAGGGGTACTCGGTAGTCCTGAGTGCTAGATATACAAAGCTAATCCCAAACTGCTGCCTGAGCTGCTTGGGATCTTGGTCTTTTGGTATGTGTTTTTTCTATTGATCAAGAGTAATGCCAACTGATCAAAAGTCTAGTGTTCTGATGGTTCTTTTCCTGTGACTTGAAATCAGCTGTGTATATCAAGTTTGTGAATCACATCTCTGTACTAGAAAATTTTGATGAAAGACAGGAATTACACAAACTTTTATATCCAAGAATCTTCTCAGAGACCACATATCTTCAAAAAATCAAGTTAAAATTACATAAACAGTTTCAATCAACAGTAGGACTACATATATATATTTGTAAACATTAAAATATTTACTTCCATATTTTTTTATGCGATGTATTTTTGGTTTAGAAATGCCAAAGTTGATCTTTTTAACATCTAAAAATGAAACCCACATTTTTCTACTAAAATTAGATCCAAACATTTTATAAAAAGAGGTTTGGGGGTTGTTTTGTGTGGTGTTTTGTTTGGGGTAGTTGGTGTTTTTTAAGTTGGAAAATGTAAAAAAATAAAGTTTCATCTTAAATTAAACAAAACTTTGGGGAATTAATGTGAAGAAAAACCTTTGTATTATTTTGTTTTAGAAGAAAACTCTTCCGGTTCAAACTGAAGCAATTCTTCCCATCTGGTTTGGTTTTTTATTTTTTTCTTTTTGTCATCCAAACAACAGAATCTTTTTATCATCATGCTATGTTCTTTCTGGGCATACTGATGCAGAGTAATTTTTGTTTGGTTAGTTTTTTTAACATAAAATTTCTCTTTGTGCCCCATTTCTGAAAGAGTTTGGGGCTTGTCTGGCAGGAAGATTACGATTAGGCATTATTCTTCCTTCTGCTGACGAGTTGCTTTTGCCACTCTTAGTGGCAGAGACCCTGTCTTCTCTAGGTTTTCCTGTTCCTGTTTTCCCATCCACCTCTGAATTACTGAATAATCTCAGCTGCAAGTCAAGGAATAAGGCATGAATGCTCATTGTTTTCTTTGCTAATTCTCTTTTATTGTGTCCCAGTGGCTTGCAGCTGAGGATTAAAATAACTGCCTTCAGCACCAGCAGTAGGGTCTGCTTGAAACCTCCAAAGGGCATTGTTTATCTTCCCTGTATCCCTTGCACTATGCCTGCCCAGGATGAGCAGCACTCTCCTCCCTGTCCCAAGTGATTCTATTAGTGAGGAATGTTGGACAGATACCATTATACACATAGTAGAGGTGCTCCCAGATTCGGTGCTTGAGCTTGATTTACAGGGGGAGGAGAATGGAAGGAAAGGGAATGGGTGTTTTTTTCAGTAGAGACCCTGGCTGTAGTGCTTTGCAGAACAGTTTTAAATACGTTCCTCAGGCAGGGAGGTCTGTGGGTGCCGGCGAGCTGTTCGAATGTTTCCATGCGCTGCTCAGGGCTTCCGTCCCAGGCACGTACTTCATTATTGCTTTGGGCAGAGGCATTCTGGGAGTAATCAATCAGCCTCGCTCTGGGTTTCTTCTCAATCAGAGCTCCTTTGGTGTGTCTTTCAATGCTGCTCATTTTGTTTTTAATTTCTGAATCGATTTGCACAAAATAGCACCAGGCGGAAGAGTTGGTTGTGCAATGGGTGAAAGCATCTGGCCCATTTTCTCCAAAGCACTTAAATAGATGTTTAAAGTGGTGAGTCCTGAAGAAGACAGTGGTGGTAGCGCTTAGCTGAATTGTGCTCTGAAGGTCTCAGTGGTTTCCTAGCCCAAGATTAAGTTGTCCCCTTGGATCTTTGCTGTCCCGTCTGATCTGGAGCACACCTTATCTCAGAAAGGACCCCTGTGCTTCAGTTTTACAGTGGTGCCGTATCACTAACCTGCCCTTTATCCATCCTTCTTCTGTCCTTCCACTCACCATACCTCCAGATTCTTTGCTGCAACTCTTTTGCTGAGGTAGTGTTGCAAAAGGGACATTCTGGGAAGGGAAAAGCTGAAAAGATTTATGTGAATCAGGACAGTCTTTATGTGCATAAGAATTTGGGGGAAAAAGCTGGTCCGATTTAAAAGATAGAAAGCTTTGCCCTTCCCCTATCAGTGGGCGAACTCAGATTGAAATCCAGGACACGTGGTACCCAGGTCCCACCTCACCCTTCTGATTTAATCAAATTGTTGTAAAATTGGTGTATCTGGCTGGGAACACACACCCTGTACTGCAAAGGATGGGAATTGCATGCCCTGAGATAATCTCCTCGAGGACATCTGTATAGCGTGCACTTAGGCCAGTATTTTCTGATGCTCCATGTCATTGCTCACAAAGGACAAAAGAAGAACTGTACTTATTTGCCCCCAGAGTTCAACTGGAGTTGAAGGGAGGTAGTTCTTTACCTCCCTTAATGAGTAACTTTATGCTCTGCTCTCTCCTGCAATAACAGCTGTCACTGCTAGAAGGAAAATAAGCTATTTGCCAAGACAGTGAGGCTGTATAAGTTAGTAGAAGAGAAGGAAAGGTATGGGCAGGGAGCTGAGATTGCAGCAGGAGTCATTAGAATTCCCAGGCTCTGGAGGGTGCTCCTGGTTTTATCATTTCATACACCTCTGGGTAGGGTTTGTTTAATGTTTCTAGTCATGTTGAATGAAAGTAAACATCCTGACTGGGTAGTGTATTAGTACTGTGGTGATGAGGAAGGTTAGGCTACCTGTTGTGTTTGCTGTGCAGTGTTACATCACAAATTATGTTTATGGCTAAGAACCTCAAATGCTGACACAGCATCAAGTGAGATAGGAAACGGCCATCGTGACCCCTTGATCATCCTAGACACAAGGTTTCTTTGAATTCAGTCTGGTTTAGATCAGAGCATCTTCATGCAGCAGTTTGTCATACTTTTTTCTGTTCATGACCATTCTTCCTGGTGTATATTGCAATTACATAATGTCCATATGGCAGCTTGAAGAATTGTTTGGAAGGCAGCTGAACACTACAGAAGCTCTATGAGCATGTTCCCAGTTCTTTGTCAAATAATTTCATCCTCTGCAATTTGCGTTTTGAATATCAGTGGTCTGTAGATTATCTGAGAATTGAAGATGCTCAGGGGCCAGGTTTGCATCTGTAACTTCTTAGCTCGTGGTGTTCTTTGGTCTTTCCCCAAACATGAAATCTCTGTCAGACTGTCCCAGCCTCTTGCAACATCAGTTGAAGCTGGAAACTGTTTAACAGGGCATCATGAGTAAACCTTCCCAAGGTACTGTCTATGAAATCTGGATGCCACTGGAGTCAGTGTAAATATTCCCACTCATCTTCCTGGCTCTAGAAGTTTATCCCTTTACCAATGAAGAACTCTTTTTGGATGTAAGGATTGATGAATCACCTGTTCTCAACTGATCTTTTCCACCCACAGACCATCTTTGAAGCCTGGTAATCGGGGTGCATGTCCATTAATCGTGGCATTGGTAGGTTTTGCCTGGCCAAAAATGGCCCCAGGAATTGAGACTGCTGCCTATAGGCAGCTAGTAAATCTGGAAAATTCCTGCAGCAGGAGGAGGTGTACCTAGGTGAGAACATACACAGCACTGAGAAAGAAAAGAGAAGGTCTCAGTAAGTTTTGCACCTTCCCAGCGAGAGGTGCTGGGAAAGCAGGCAGCCCCAGGGGGACCAGGCAGCCCCAGGAAGACCTTGGAACATGCTTTCATTGACAGAAAGTAGTTTGGCAGCTTGCTTTACTCTCTGCCTTTATTCTTGAAAACTGTAAAAGCTCCTTCTATCCCGCACTCCATGAAGTCTGGGGAGGTACCTGTCCCAGCTTCTCCTCTCATGCACTGCAGAGGTTTGCAGAGCCTCAGGGATGCCTGTTGCCTGGATACGGGGTAGTCCTGCATCTCACCCCCCCAGCCAGCCCTGCGAAAGCGGAGGTTGTGGGGGGAGAGGTGGGCAAAGCAATCCTTGTGCGCTTGGAAGCAGGAGTACAAAGTCCACCTGATGCAGTCTGTAAGCTCAGAGTTTCCTTTTACTCTGCCACCGTTGTTATTATTTATCATTATTATTGATAGGAGAAAAGTGCAACCCAGCTGCTCAGCGCCGGGATCTGAGGGCTCCCGCAGGGTGAAGCGCTTCGTGCCACTTAGCAAACCAGCCATTGTGCTGTCCCTGGCGCAGGCACTTTATTTCACAGGCTTGTTCTGAGCCTCCTGCTGTTGCTCACACTACAACTGCTGACAAGTAGCCTTCCTGGCAACACGGAATTAGAGCCTGTGAGTTGAGACCTTGGGAGTACAATATGAAGAAGGCACTGACTGCTGAATATTTTAAATTAATTATTTTATCTTAAACATGAAAATGCTCTTTGCAGTTCATACATATCACTGCTTGGTGACAGTGACTGGCCAAGTCATGCATTATTCTTGTGCTCAGAGGGGACTATGCTGACTGCAGGGCAACAACTTTCTCCTCTCTCCTTTGCTGAACACACAAAACTCATTGTTAGCAGGATGCCCTGTGGTACTGCACATGTGTAAATGTCTATGAATTTCACTAACTGAGAGTAGTCAAAAATAATTTTTAAGCTCAGCTAGTTTAAATTTGGGCTATTTCATATTGCAATGCTGTGGGGTTTGCTATATACATCTGTAGAGCACTGTGCTATTTCAGACAGCACTTAGGAACTGTGTCAGTAGTGGTAATTAACCTTTAGGTTGAGAGAGCATGAAAGATCTCAAATAAGGAATCAGAGTCCTCTTGCTCAAAGCACAGTCGATTTTTATGACAGAAATATTACCTGATCGAAGAATATGTACATTCAACTTTAATTTGTGACAACAAACTAGTATAATGAAGTGTGTGGTGGGGAAATGAACACCAGGGCAAAGTCACATTGAAGATTGGCTCGTCTTCATTGCCGAAGGAGGAAAGCACCAAACTTTGAACTAATATTAGAAACAAAACTGTTAGAAGTCTGAAAACCTGAAGGGTTTCAAGGCAAACAGTAGGAGGTCAGGAAAAGTGGAGTGATTTTTCCTAGGTCTTTAGAAAATATTATTTATGAAGGTATTTGCATCTGTGCAAAACGAGTGCAAATGATTGACGACACAAGCGAATTGTTCTTATGCTGCAGTCCTCACTTTGTGTTTCTATTTACGCATGTATGAATGTCAGGGGATGAAAGATGGGGCTCACTGAGACTCCTCATGAGGTGACTCTTGAAAGGCTGGGCTGAAGGTGAATCTGCTTTGTCTTGGCTCTGTGTGTGTGTGTGTATAAATATACATATATACATACATATATATGTATGAAAATATGCACACAAAGCCACTGATTGTCAGTAAATAACTATTCACAGAAGCCTAGTATCTATTGTAAGTAGAAATGACAAACCCTCTTCTCTTTACTGAAGGTGAAGTTAGACATAAAATTGTTGTACTTTGGTACAGGGTTTTTGTCATATAAATAGTTTATTTCTCTCTTCCTCATGCCTTCATAAATAAATTTGTTAGGTGTTTTACCAGATTATTGACTTAGATAACCCAAGTATATGCTAACAAGGGGTATCAATAAAATGCCATCTCTTAATCAAATTTTAGTATTAACATCCCAACAACCTGTGGGATTAAGCACTTTACACCATATAAATTTTCCCATTTAAAAGGGAAAGCACACCCCTGTCTCTTCTCTGTTTTGGTTTTTTTTTTCCCTAGTAGAGACAGTACGTGAAAGGCCTGTGTAATTTCTGGAGTGAAAATTGGATGGAAAGAGTGAGTGTACACTCTGGTTCCTGCTGAAATGATGAGTGGAGTAATGTTTTGGGGAACCATATTAGTATTGACGAACTTGAAAAGACAGTGACCAGAATGGAGATTGAAATTCTTACCTCTGTACAGATCTGTGTGAATGACAAGGCTGGGCTGAGCACCAGTTTTGTTGAGAGTGTAAGGATTTATCACTACTCAACCACCTCTACTGCAGAAAATAAAAACCCCATAGCTCACAACATATAGGAGGACAAATAGTTATGGAACTGCAAGAAATTCTCATTGAAAAATCGTTTGAAAGTTCTAAACCAGATTTATCCATGTCACACCACCTCTTCTTCTAGCCAAGAGACGGTAGTACCTGGAGCAGGAATTCAAGTGAACATGTGCAGTATTGAAACACTGCATTAAAAAAAAAACAAAAACAAACAACGAAACAGAAATGAATCAAACCAAACCTAATTTCAAGTTTTGTTTCAAATAAATGTTGAGAGGTTTTTTTTTTTCCCAGAGCACAGGCAGGCAGGTCCAAAATCTATGAAAACTTGAAGTCTAGCCTCAGATTTTTGTCCGGTGAATCCACAGGTACAGTCTCCACTAAAGAGTTTACCATTGCATTGAGTTTTAAATCCTTTGGGCAACTAAAAATATGAAATAGGCCAAAAGGCAATGCCAAAAGAAGCATAATTATTTTTCCATGGTTAAACAATTAACTCGTCTTCTAAATTTAGCACCATCCAAAATGGAAAACTTAAACTAACGGAAGGGAAATGGTACAGGATTAGTAAACTGCTGTCTTTCCCTTCAGCTGTGGGACATCAAATACGTATAAACCTTCACGTTGCTTTATTGAAAATGCTCTCGTATCCTTCTGAGTGATGTGGAAGGGATGGGATGTTACAGCTGTGTTTGGACAGAGCCTCAGTGCGTTTTGCTGGTCTTTCATGACATTGCAGAAGCTTCTTTTGCCTCTTATTGATTTTTATTGTTGTTCTCTTGAGACAATTTGCCTGAAAAACAAAAGGTCTTGGTTGCCTTCAGTGTGACTTCTGTGATGATAATGAGTTAATGCAGCAGAGATATCATGCACATACATTTGGAGTTGGCCTAACTGAATTAATTTTTTTAATGAGTATGACAGCCTATCAGCCTATCAGAACCAAAGTCACCCTCAAACCACTGATTAGAGGAAAATAATTAGGATTTAATGATAAATGTAGACTGAACTGCAATATACAGGAGTGTTTGTTTAAAGAAGAGCCAACAAAAAGAATCTTGGCTCTGAGGATCACCAGGAAAAAGCCTCTTTATATATTACAGCCATGTAGCAACCAACTCCAGAGATGAATTTCTGGAAGTGACATGTCTGATTTATTGCCCACTGCAGCTTTGAGAGTGTTTGCAAACTGAAGTGTTGTGGTTAGGATGATTATAGTCAGGGTTTATTTTATTTTAGAGAGAGGAAGAAAATAAATATGGTTTTGTGGCTTCTGGATGTGGATTACTTTGATGGTTGCTTTTAGTTAAGTAGTTCCCCCAAACTCAATACCATCAGTAATGCTGTCCAGACAGTCACATTTGCAGAAGGTTTGAGTTCCATTTTGTGTAGTATCAGAAGCCAGCCAGCTGTTCATGTATCAGTAGCTCGTATGTCAACAGCCCTAGATAAGCATAAGATCTCACTGTGCAAAGTCCCACTTGCACACAGTTTGCACTAGAAGGCAGTCTCTTTAGCTAAATAGAAAAGTAAAGCTGTGAAAGTGTGTTGGCATCAGAACGCAAAAAGACAAAGATTTCAAGTTAGAAAATACATCTCAGAGCTCGTGTTTTCAGCTTCTGGCTAAGCTGTCTTGCAGAAAATATTCAGTTCAAACCTTTTTCTATTGCTCTGTTTGTGATGAGGAAAAAGAAAAAAAAAATCCAGTGGAAGCAAATTCCTTCAGACATCATCTGTCTCTTTGTGCTGCCTACATTGCCAACATGGGTTTGTGCTTTGCAGAGACCTGGATAAAATTAACTGGGTGTCCAACACAACCAGAGAACATTCTCACTAAGTTAAGTAATAATGAAGAGGAGATGAACTATCCTATCACTGTTCTTGGCTGATCCCCTCCTGCTCCCTGTTTTAATATCCTTCTCATCCTGCTGGCAAGATGCTGAAGCAGCACCAGCCATCCAGTTAAAATACAGAGTAGTCAGATGTTTCAATCAACTCAGATTTCCTCGAACACTTACTCGACATTCATTGCAATTCCTATAAAAATGTCTAGACAACTCGTTGCTTAGGATTTCAGCTCATTTTGTAGCTGCTGCTTTACAACACCCTGGTTTTAAAGTGCAATTTTACAAGTGTTACTTTTACGGACTATGTTTTCTTTTTCACTGTGCATGTCTAAATGCCAAGAGTATGAGCAGGCTGGAAAATGGACCAGTGTTGTAACAGGTAATACATTCTCGGCCATTTTTGGTTGTGCTACTGTTAAATATATTTCCACTGTTTTGGGTAATTGCGAAAAACAGCATGCCATGAATACTCAAAATATATTGAAAGCAACTCATTATTTGGGAAGAAACATTCTGTATTTGGTCAGATTGACTAACAGCTAAAATATTTGCTGTTCCTATAGCTCTGAAAAATAATAGTGTATGTGCCTTTTCCGAGAAAAATTGTATGGATACACCAAAGTACCTCTGGTAAATCAGACCTGACCAAGAAAATGAGAAGGTTTTCACCCCCCTTCCTCTTTCAGAAAGTTCCAGAGTCCCAGGATCCAGCAGTGAAGTGGGTGCTCCAATGCCAGTAATGGATGAATTGTCAGAGGAGACTGGGAACCAGAAGACGAGGGATGTGGTACAGGGGCTGAGTGCCAAAAAAAGAGCATTGCAAGGGTGCACAGAGTGGGACCCATCCTGGGGATTGTGTGAGATCCTCCCCCTTGCTAGAAGGGCTGAGAAGGGAATGGCAAAGGCAGATACATCAGAAGCATAGCTGGCTCTGACCCCACTGAAGAGAGCCAACATGCCTCAGATAGTGCTGTGCTTCATATCCCTTGCTTTCCTGAGCAGTAACTTCCCCATGTTCCCCCCATAAACTTATGAAGAAAAATGGAGGGGCAAAATGATTTTTTTAAAGTCTAGCACTGAGTGGAGCTGCATTAATAAGCTTGCATGCCTGGTAGAACCCTCCTTAAACATGACGAAAAATAAATCCCCCTGAGTCTTCTGCATCCTGCCTGAGTCACTAATTCCCCAGGGCAGAAAACAAAGCAAGAAAGCAAAAGTTTGTGTTCACATAGCAAAGCCAAAACCTCTCCAGTTCTGATTTATGACGAGTCATGGGAGCTGTCTCCCCTTTAATGTAACATGGGGCCAGTGTAGGTGAATTGATAAATATACAGATTGATTTTTTTTTCCTCACCCTACGGAGAACACCTATTCCTTTCTGTGGGACTCATGCCTGCATGTGTTGTGTTCCTGGAGCTGCCCCAAAGAGCATGAGGGCCAGTGACTGCCAGCACCAGGGCGCAGGGAGGGTTCAGATGCCTGAGTCACATTTTCCACAAGCTCAGCTCCGTGTCTGGCTTCAACAGCCAGTACCAGTGGGACTTTGTCCTGGTTCTTCCTCCCTTCCTGGCTGCCTGCACAGGTTCTCCCATCGCTCCTGACGCTTTTTGCCTCTTTGAGACATCCCTGGCAAAGGCTTTAACATCCTAAGGTTTCTACAAATAGTATCTGCACCTCCTGAGGGAAACAGCAGAGTACTCCTCTGGTTCCCTGAGGCTTTATAAATACATTCCCAACTAAAGGCAGTTTATAAATCTACTCAGCCACAGAATTTCACAAGTCTAATGAATATTCTCCACTTTTGATGGGATAGGAGAGTAGAGAGTGAGACTCTGTGTTAGCAAATGACCCCTGGCTGGAAGCAGTCTGCTAATGCTTTTTCCATGAACTACTGCTCAGAGCTTGATCCAGAAGCAAAATAGAAGGTACGTTATTATAGATGTTCTGATTATGGCTGATAATTGTTCTGTTCTCATTTACAAATTTAATGGTTTGTTAATAACCTCTGATTTGGGAATTTAGTACAGTCTATCAACTGAAGGTGGCATAATGGCATTAATAAGGGTAATTGAGGTTGTTCCTATGATCCTGTTCGCTCTTAGGTTTGTTAATTAAAAATTACTTATCTTAATATATGATAAAAATAATATTGCTTCCCTGTGAAGCCTGGGCATCTTGAGGGAAAAAGGGATGTGTCAGCCTGTGCTGTTAGCACATGGCTGGAATATCTGCACGGCAGTGAGCGTACGGACGTGAACCAGCCTAATAGGTGTCAGGTTATGTGTGTCTGCTGTTATATTTTGTATAAATAACAGCATGTGCTGTTACTTATGGCTGCACGTGTCTCCTGTTGCAAGACTCGGTGTGTAAGGCTGTCTGGGATCAGTGCAATTGATTAAAGAGGAAATGGAAATGAGAGACAGACAGACTGCTGAGTATTTAACCCTGGAGAAGAACCTTGGCATTTCATCTTCTATCAACGTTTGCCTGTAACCACTATTAACATTAATTATGGAGATACTTAGTGAACACCCTGTTAGCCCTAATTAGAGCTAATGGAAGATATGTATGGATGTTAACAGGACAAGAGACAACCAAGCTTCCATTTCCAAGGTTAAATATTCAGTAGCTCCCTCTTAGACATCACCAACATCCTATAATCATGCAGTCAGACTCATCCAAAAGCAGAGCAGTTTCTCCTGTCTTTTTTTTTTCTCTCTCCAATTATGACCACCTTACACTATTTTTGCTTAGATTAAAGAGTGAACAACAATGTGGCAGTGACCTCAGTTACCTTTACTAATGTAATTATGCTACCTCTCCCCCATTCATAGTGCACCTCAGAATCAGTCTTTATTAGCAAATCATTTGCTGTCCCTTTTACTTTTAATGAATGCTAGTAGAGTCACTTTAGTGGAGCTGAAAGGACTTGGCTTTGTTCTGAACAGAGTCCTTGTGACAAGGAGCTCAGAGCCGGAGTGCTTGAGTGGGCCGTGTAATATCCAAGGCCTGTAAAGCTCCTATCACTGTGCTATTACTTGAAGCTGTAAGCACAAAAGAGACCTTCCCCTTGCACCTGGTATCGTTGGTATTTTGAAAACCAGCATTGCTGGAGAATTGAGGCTGCGAAATGTAGAGGTTGTCTTATTACCCTGCTGTTGTGAGTGATGGCACTTCCCTGCCACTAACCTCTGCCCAGCAGGCCAGTGTCCTCATGGAAACTGTCTTTTCAGGACTGACTTGGAAACCTGGTACCCTCCCTGTGAGCCTTGAGCCTGCCTTAGGTGGTGTCACACACTCCTTAGGGTAGGGTGTGCTCCTCTGAGGTCCATTTCCTTTGCCATGGACACATGTGGTGATCTCAGGTACTGTACTGCACAAAGAGTGCATTTTTCTTCCTGATGATCCATTACATAGCTGTGGCGTTGCCACTGCAGTGCCCCTTTGAATAGTGCTTAGTTGCAATCTTATTACTTACAACCTGTAGCTCCCAGGTGCTCGTTGGCTGGAGCCATCAAGGAAGAAGTTCCTATCACTATCACTAGATTGACTCAATATGCTATCAACTGATTTGGAAAATAATGTTAGAGCTTTGTGAAGAGAAAGGATGAGTTGTGTTGTGTCCTTGACAAAAAAACCCCATCTTCCTTCCCTGGCGTAGTGCATATTACTAAAAACAAACACGGAAGTCTGCACATACCTCACTCCCTCTGAGCTACAGGCACTGCATTTCTCATTTAACCAGTAAGAATGCCGGTGGCTGCCTTCCTGCGGGATGGTGTCCTGTAAAAGCTACGCGGGATAGATGCCAGTGTAAGGCATCCTGAACATGCTTTGGAAGTTCCTTTGCTCACTCTTTACAATGTCACTTGGGTTTCAGCAGCGCTTCATGTTCTAAGGAAACGTGTCACAGGTGTTAATGGGTGCAGCTTGTTCTTAAGAGAAAAGTCATAAAGCAGCGTTAGCCCGGCTTTCCATCTCGGTGGCTCTCTCGTTTTTCCTGAAGCAGTTCCAAGCATGAGCAAACCTATGCTTGGCCCAGGTGTCACATTTGCCCTCTTGCAGAAACTGCCCATTGTGAGTGCTGGCTGAGGGGTGGGACAAGGCACTTGACTCCTGGGGCTGAGTGGGAAGTCTGTCTCTACTCATGATTACCTGGAGGATGAGCTGGGGAAAGGTTGGTAGGCTTTGATTTAAACCATTGTTTAGTGTATTTTCTTAATGCTTCTATCTATTTTTCCAACTGTGTAGTTCAAGAGCCTATTTCATTTTGTGGTGGTCACAGCATCTGTTCAGCTTTGTAATTAATACTACTTTCTTTATTTAATATGTAGAGTAATGCATTCACAGGACCTCCATGGACCCTCTTTTAGTGGCCATAGAAAGCCTAAAGTGCCTGTATTTAAAACTGTGGGGCGAAAAGGCTTTCGATGGTATTTTTCTTCGGGGTTTGGAGCAAGCTTGTTGATTTAGCAGCTCTTGTTGTACACTGGATGAAGTGGACAGATGCTAAGACACCTTGTCCTATGTTATGTAGGGTTGCTAATTGAAGTCTTAGCTGCATAAAGTAGCAATATCCCCTACTGCAACACAACTTACTCCAGTTTTTGGGAAAGAACAATTTTTTTTCTGGTGTACGTTCATCTAGATTTGTTAACAAAAACGACAGATACATCATCTCTGAAAAGGAAAAAAGCACCCACATTATAGAGTTTCTATTAAATTGCTCACTAAGCCTTCGGGTGCAGTAGAAAGAAACTGATGCTGTAAAGGGAACAGAGTCATGACATACCATTTTATTTCAGCTAGAAAAATGTGTCCTTTCTTGGAACAGAAGCTGCTTCCCTGATGAGGCCATGGTCTGGTTGTGTGGCTGGGAAAATGAAACACAGCCTGACTGGAGAGATTGTCAAACCCATCGAGGTTAAGCACCCTTTGCCCTAGGCGAATTCCCTTGTTTAGATGAGCCACTACAACTAGGCTGTAAAATGCAGGTCTCCAAGCAAAGCTGGGGTAATAACCACAGGTGGTAACTTACAGTTGCCTTCATGAACTAAATCCTTCATTTTCAGTCCTCAAAAAAATGAATGTGAAGTAAATTCCTCCCTATCTTGCCTATGACTCATATAAATGTGTCATACTTCTTGAAGCAGATATTTGAAGTCTTCACCAAACCCTTGCACATTGGTGCTTTAATTAAAATCAGTTTACTTTGTAGGTTAATAGCTTATACCATACCCACCAGTGTGATCAATTTTTTAAATGGCTGAATGAGATCTGACATCAAAGGAATATTCCGTCCTAGAATGAATATTTTTTTTTAAAATCTCTACATCAAATAATGGTCCAGTTGAAAGGACTAATTTCAGATTCACTGAGCCAATAGCAAAGATTTAGATTTAAGTAATGAGAAAGTCATTATTCTGGGTGTCTGGTACAGATTTAGCAGTATTTAATTGATTTACAGATATGAATTTCCTGGGTTGGTACTGATGGACTGTAGTTATCTGGTCACCTCTGACTACACATTTTTACCAGAAGAATATCCTGGCTTTTACTCCAAAATGCTCTGGAGCCACCGAATTCATTTGTAATCTTCCCAGGATAGCAGGGAAAGCAGCAGATAAGTATTAGCTGAGAGACCTGAGCAGTGTCACCCAGGGATAATGGAAAGACAGCATACTATATCAGATGTCATCTCACCAAAAAATGAATTTTAGGAGCTGGTATTTCACATAGGATATGTAAAGTGCTTAAATGGGAGCTTACTTGGCACTCACTTTTATTGTCTCATCCATTCTTTCTGACTCACAGATTTGTTTGGATGCTTCTGAGCAAAATCAGATTTTCTAAATGGCAACTCCTATGCAAAAATCAGATGACAAAAAAGATTAATACGGTATGAGATATATGGCACAGCTAACACTGTCAACATCATCCATTGCAGAAGAGAGGGAAAGTTAGGAAAGAAAAGGTAAAATACAGCCTCTCAAAATCTGAAGCGGTAGAATGGATGAGGAAGAGAAATACAGACAAGCCCCTGCATGGAGGAGAGGAGGGGGGCAGTTCAGTCAGGGCAAGGCGAGCCCATGCTTGTTTCAGCAGCTGCAAAACTTTAGGGAAAGCCTGCACGTCTCAGTGTGCTCACTCTTCTGGGGTTCAAGGGGCTGAAAGGGGGGAACTTGGCTCTGCTGATGAGGTCTGCTCAGCTCCAATGACTTGCAGCTTTTAAACAGCAGAACTGGTGAAGGACAAACTGAGTCAAAGGGTTTTCCACAGTGGGCCAGCATCATCACCTGCTTTCCTCTTTCCCACAGGGAGTGTGCAGGCTCAGAAAAGGAGCACAGGATCTATCGAAATGATAGATCCCTAAGCACATCTCCTGCCTCTCATATTTCTCTGTGCATCTCTGGTGCTTCATCTTTCATCTCATCAGAGTCATGCTGCACTCACCTCTAGAGCACCTGGGTGCACATCTTGAAAGGATGGAGGTTAAGTATGGGCTCTGAGCTAGAGGAGGCTGGTGCAAATAAACAGAAATATTGGAAGGCCAATTTACAGGAGTGCATCCTGTGTCCAGATTAATGTGCTTCATCCAAAAGATATAAGAACAAACCTGTTTTTCCAAGGAATGCAAGTAGGTGATCCCTTACTGGGGGAAGTTTTGCACTGCAGCTTTTCTGCTATGGTTATCAGGGTATTGGAAGTGTCTGCTTCAGATTCCTGATCGACACTGTGCTGACTGGAAAACTTGAGTTCCTGAGCTGCTTCTGAAGGATCTACGTTTTCCAAAAATGTCCCCACATCCAGTCCCCATGCCTTGTTAGCAGGATACTCTAGGATACTGATCCTTGACCCTGAACACCCTGAAGGCTCTCATGTCTCTGCTGGCCCCTAGAAGAGCTGGTTCACACTGTTGTCAATGGGGAACAGCAGGGAGCGTGGTGTGTGGGCTGTGGTGCTGAAGGTGGAGCTTCAAAGTGCATTGAGTTGGCAGTGGCCCCCAGATTGTAACCAGAACGCTCTTCCTCTCCAATGCACAACACCTGTGATCCAACCTCTCACTGTCCAGGAGCCTGGTGGTGCTGGTCGATGTGGAACCTCAGCTGTGTTGTGGACAGAGTCTACTTTTTAGATTTCAAAGCTCACTGTGTCACTCTTCATCGGGAGATCATTGACTTGGGATTCTCTTAGTGAGAAACTTCCTGGTGTGAACCTGTAGAGGAAACTTACAGGGGTTCTCTGTTTGAGGGCTGCAGGAGATCATTCTCAGAGACATCAGCTCTAAGTGGTTATTTCTGCAGTTTTGAGCATGTCGTTGTGAGGAATGTGGCAAAGATGGAGTACAAACCATCTCACCTTTTTTGGTCCCTATGAAGGACCTCACCTGGGGTTTTGTATCTGAGCAGTTTTAAAGAATAGTGGCAGTCACTCAAAATACTTGTTTTCATCTAAAAATGACAATATTTTGAATGCTGTCTTCTGGGCGCTTCATTTCCCAACTGTTTTCAGTGCAGCCTGGCACTCTCACAGGATACTGAGCTAAATCTCTAAGACTCCATGGGTGGCAGATAAGTGTTGTTGTTAATTATAATAAATACAGGGGGAGGGGGAGGATGATGAACACCAGCTTGAAATGACTTGCTAATGTCTGTGAGTTTCTGTGAGAGATGTTAGCAGAGCTGGAACTATAAAAGTGGTTTGAGCACTAGACAGGGGACCACAGAAGCTGCCCAGGACACTTGCTGCATATCCCAGAGCAAAGCCACATCAGCTTTATAAAGGACACAGTTTCATAAAGGGCTTTCAGACTAATGGGGAAAGCAATCTAAGGCTTAAATGGTATTAGTGGTCTGATGCAAGGTGGTTTGTATATCATCAGACATGAGGAATGGTAACCACAAATCTTTTTATGAAATTTGTCATACAAATTGCAAATTTCATATTGCCAAATGTGTTTTCACAGCAAGACTCCACAATGTTTTCAGAAAGATTCTTTTCCCCATGCTGACAGCAGGGATGGGAGAAGAAGCTGTTAAATGCTGTGTTTCTTGAGGCAACTTTTCTTGTCCTTGATGCAGAGCAGCTCTGCAGCCTAAGTGGGAGATTGTCCCCAAAAGGTTATCTCTGCATGATCAGGATAGCTTGAACATCCTGTTGTTTCCTATGTTTTCTCAGCCTTAGTGGTATCTGCTTTGGCTCTTTGTTCTGCAAACCTCATTTTGATACTTTTAAAATACGGGATTTTTAGCTGAAATGCAGCATTGCTTCCAAATTGCAAGCTGATCAAGAAAAGAGACATAGCAAAGCGTGGGTATAGTGAGCTCCAGCCACTGAAAACTGGTGTGATTTTGCATTCAGAATTCAGCCCAGTCCTGAAAAAAGTTAGACTGTGGAGTCCTGTTCCTCATAGAGGATCTGGTTTTATCACAATGTTTTGTGGTCCTCCCTTAAAAGGTTGCCTTTCGAAATCAGAATTGCGAGGTTGGGTCAGATTGTGTTTGTGATTCTTTTGGGTGAGAGTAGGAAGATGCTTAGCAGTCCCTCTACAGATTGGTTTTTGTACTGATTTAAGGCCATGGGAGCAGCTTGTGCCTCGATCCTTCACTGATGCATTTGTAATTATTGCAGCCCCTCTGATTTGAATTAGAAAAGGTTTTGTCTTTAGTTTCTAAGTCCCGACTTCTAGTGGGTAAAATAGCAGGGAAGGCTGAGTATAAGAAAATTCTTCAGCACCCAGAGTACTTCCACAGTCAAATCTGCTGCTTCAGTTTTGAGAGGGTCCTCACGATGCACCCTGCGAGTGCACCCCAGTTTTTACGTGTCTGTATGATTGATGGTGCTCCAGTTTTATGCCCCAGGCTATATCCAGGCCTCTTGCAAGCCATGCTGGTAGTGAAGTTTCCAGTGCTGCTGTAATGTGTCATTTAGGTTACAACAGACCTAAAAACCTGGACCACTTCACAATCAGAGACACAATCCTTTCCCCGCAAAGCTCACAAAGCTTAAGACAAATGCTGCCTGGGGAGACTCTCTGGCACTGTATTAAATATCCTTGATGAGGAAAGGTTTCTTACAATTGTGGCCTTCCTAATAGGCACCGTGGTATCAACACAAAGGTATCTGTATTACATGGTTTGACCTGCTTTAACCTCAGCCAGTCTCCTGGAGATTTAGAAAATATCTGTTCCATTCAAAGGTCTTGGCTTTCAGGCAAAGTAGAAGTGGTTTGTTTAGGGTCCCAGCTTAGTGAGAGGAGATGTTATACTTTTTGTGGGTGAAAGTCACTCCACTGAGGCTGTCTGAAAGTCTCTGGATCCATGTCATCAGCACATAAGCTGCTGGTTTTGTTCGCAAAAATAAATTACTCTTCAAGTCTCTACACTCAAGACTTCTACAGATGCACTGTGCTCAGGGAATAAGGATATTTTGGGAAAGAGGGTATATTGTTCATGGTGTTTCTTTTAGGGGAAAGAAGGTATGGTCTTTTAACTTTTAGCTGCTGTGGAATGTTTGATCAAATCTTAATGAAAACTAGAACCCAAATTTTGCAGGTTTTTACATCCTTTAATTCCCCCGCCCCCCCTCCTTGGAGGAGTTTAAGTCTGTCAGCAATATAAGTGGGATTTAGATCAACCTCTGAGCAGTTAAGTGGTAAGGAGATTTCCATAAGGTTATCTGGTTCCCCTCCCACATGTGGAAGGATGAGGTTATCGAGGGGGAATTGTTATAGTCGGCGATGGAAGCCAGTTCCCCCACATTGGCACCTCAGCAAAGCCAAGCTCCTGCCTCCTCAGGTCTCCCCAGCACATGTTCCCCTCGATGCCCAGTTTTCCTGCGGTGTGAAGCAGGTGCCTGCAGACCTCCTGTCCCAGGGGCTGTGTGACCCATCCGTGCTCGCGGCAGGGCTGTGGCAGGTGCAGCAGGACGGCTCCTCCGTGGGAGCTGCGCGCGGGGCTGTCCCTGCTGCTTCAGAAACGTGGGTGAGGCCTCAGCAGAGGAAGTTTAATTAGGCACCTTTTGTTCCTTAATTTCTGCAAGAGATGAAGCCGCTTGCCTGGGCTGAAGGGCTGCCAGGCTCCCTGTGTCTGATGCGGGGAGAGGTGGCTGTGTTGCTATGGCACTGGAGGTGTCTCCAAACCCCACGGCTCTGGCAGCTGAGCCAGCTCCCAGCAGCATGTCCTAATTGCGGCTGTGCAGCAACAAAACAAATATTCGGAGATTTCCATAAAGGCTGTAATCAAAGGAGCATCTCTTGCTTTTTAATATGTGCTGAATGGGTTCATTTGTAAGCTTATTACGACTTCAGAGAGAGAAGCTATTAGGATGATCATTAGCTGCCTGTGCAAATAACAAGGAAAACCGTGGCATGTTCCAGAATAACCCCCTTTTAAAGGTCTGCACTTTCAAATGCATTAACGGTAACCAGCCATGCTGTCTTTCATGGTTCCCATGCCATGAGTAAGGACAAAAGAGAAAGGAGAAAGGGGACAGTGAACTGCATGCTTTCAAAATAAGTTCAGATGGAGAGAAAAATGAGGTGTTAAGAGAGCAGCAAATTTGCTAGCATGACATTGTGTGTATTGATGCAGTATCTGTTATCCATGGGGAAAGCAAAAGCAGCTGGGAGCCAGCCTTCCAGTCTTGGCTCATATCTCACTTAGTCCCTCTACTCCTGTCATCTACGTATGAGTTGTGCTTGGGGTCTTTTGTCTGCCTGGAACCTGATGGTTGCTGGAGCACTTAGATTATACATCTTATGGAGGAAGAGAGAACATTCAGAAACACGTATGCCAAGATTATGGGATTTATTAACTCTCATTTATTTTCCTGCAGAACCTCTGAAGCTCTCTTGTGGGCTGTGGCCATGGTTCTCTCTCTTAATCTGAAATCAAAAATATCTGTAGCAAAAGATGTTGAATAGTTGGGTGTTCGTGTCTTAATTGGGACAGGTGTGGTTGAGATCAGTCACATTTTCCTTTCAAACCACTTTTATGTGTTAGAGTAAGTTAAAGGTGCTGATTACAGTGAAACTCAGTTTAGATTTGTACATGGAATATTTATGAGATGTGTACCAGTTTGACTGTAAGCAGGGTAACTTAGACTTCAGGTCTGCTTCTCTTTCCTATGTAATTTCTCATGTCTTTGGCTGCATTCAAGTTTTCCTGCACCTATCACACCTATAGCTTGTGGAGTGTATGTATTTTCCTATAATACCCTATTGCATTTAGAATCCATAACACTTTGGGATGCGTTATTATTCTTCTTGTTGAAAACATTTAAAAGATGACCAGAAGCAGATAAATAGTGTCACTTCTCAGATTTCCGGAAATATTATTTTCTGGTTTATTTAGTATTGCTGAGATCCCTCATTTAAGATCTGCTTTTCTTAGAGGCTCTTTTTCCTAGCCTTTGCTTTTCTAGACTGACTAAACCTGACTAAACTGACTGTTTTGTTTTTATATCTGTGTAGGCTGTTACATTGAACAGAGAATTTTGTTAGTTTTCTGGGGGTTTGGGGGGTTTTGTCTGGTTTTGGTTTGGTGGGGAGGTTGGTTGGTTGGTTTGTTTGTTTGTTTGTTTGGGTCTTGTTGTTGATTGCTTTTCTTTTTTTTTGGTACAATATTTAATGCATTCAACATTCTGTTGGGGATTTCTTTTTTAAAAGGAATTAAAGTTATTTCCTCCCCAATTAAATGATCCTAAACAGTGTGTTAGTTTTTCCACACCTCTGCCTTATGAAAAAACACTGAGAAGAAACACAATAAAAAGCAGTTAACCTATTGATCTGCAGCTCCATTCTGTGTTAGAACAGATGATACAAGCAGAGGTTTCAAATTCCCTTGCCCATGGCCCCTTGCCTCTCCTCAGACAGCCTGGGGCTTCTTTTTCTCACAAAGGACATCAACATCATCATCTTTTTGATAGGATGAGGCCCTGTGGCTTAGAGTAATCCCTTTTGGTAACATCCTTACTTTAAAATAATTTTTCTTCTCTGCCTTGTTTCCCTGAAGCCTGCAAAGTATGACGAAAATTCTTAAAATATTGAAAATCATGGTCTGAGGAGGACAAGGTTGCCACAGCAACTGTCCAGTGCTCCTGAGATTTATTCCTGCATCTCTCAAAACCATCATGAATGCCACCAAACTGCTGAGGCATTTGCTGCAAACAAAGCAGGGCTATAGGAAAAGAGAACAGAAAAGAACACTGAGGAGCCAGTTGTTGTAAAGGTGAAATGTGTCAGGCTCAGGGAAAAAGTGGCAGGCATTTAGACTTTGTGTTAAATCCCCTCAGCGCCTGGAATGCCGTGCAAGCGTATGGAGTGTTTCAACACTCGACAGTATCTGACATGACAGTGGATAATGTCACTTGGCTTGTGTTGCAGCTCCATGATCCACTCAGGAGGGTGGCATTTATTCCATCCGGAAGGGAAATACTTTCAGAATTAGGAGGACAAAGTTAGCTGCCTCCCTTTTGGTCTGCTAAATAACAGCTTTCTGGGACAGAAGATGCCTGGCAAAGAGCGTGACTTGTCAGCCAGAAGTCATCAGCTTTGTCATGGGTTTGGGACTGGTCTCAGTATGGACTGGTGAGCAGAGAGCTGCACTGGGGGTCAGGAGGTTTAGCACATCCATTCCCCTTTAGCCCTGGTTTTCTCATCTAACAAACAAAATTAATGTTGTTATAGTATCAGTGCATGTAATTTCTGGGATATCTGCTTAGAAAGGCAGACAATCAGTACCATATGGTTCCATTGTACTGCAGTTAATACGAGGGAAAATACACCTGTGAGCTATCTGAGGACTTTTTTTTTAAAGGAGCAGAACTTAGAAGAATTGCAGGCTATCAGATGTTTTGGTTCTGTAAGCAGGATTTTCCTTTCTGAGTCGGCTGGTGCCTGTGTGTGAGAAGCTGTATGAAAGAGCCAGATGTGATTACCCATGGAACTTTGCTTGGGAAGGGGCCAAAGTGAGCAGGCAGTTCATGTTTGGAGCGGTGCAGTGTGCACATTTGCACCAGCTGAAATGGAGTGGGCTGTGGCCTGAAGCCATGCTGGCACTTCAAACACATAATCTAGCACTTTTCAAAATGTTACAACATTTAGAATTGGTTCTGCTCTGGGACTTCTGGATTTCCATTCTGAATGTCTGTGCACGTGTGGGAGATTTTACCTCCATATGATCTCATGTGTTCTATGCACACATTGTGCAAAGTTCCAAATATAAAACACAGGGTAAGAGTTGTATTAGTAGTTTTGTTGCAAAGCTGGCGTTATTTTTATGAAAATTTAGGGGGGTCAGTCTAGCCCTCTTTTTCCTCCTGTGTGAGACTGATGTGCTCTTACACACACAGACTTTTGGTGGCAGAAATGTATTCTTGTTAAAAGCAATCAGGATGAGATGGGACCCAGTTGCTCTGCACTTGTGTAGGAAACTTAGGGTAGTTTTGGAGGCAGCTCCGATTCATTTAAACACTGTCACGAGCCTCATATGCTTTTAGTGTTATAAAAGCCAATCAGGTTATTGTTTGAAGGTATAAGATGCCCCTAAGGGCTTTGCTCACTCAACTGTACCGAGGAATTAAATGCTCGGAGGCAGTGCAACAGCCTCATTCACTCCAGTGTTGCAAAGCAAGGCAGTCAGTGCTGGTAAATGGGTCCATGTTACAGTGACATTAGCATTTTAATGCAACTAAAGAGGAGGTAGATTGACTGTAATTTAGTATCCAGTTGCATGGCCTTGTGCAGGTCTCCTCATGGCTGCTCCACAGGGGCCGATTACAGTTACACAGTGCACTTTGGGATCTAATTGGATTTACGTGCGGTAATGTAGTTGTGTCATAGCAACGATTCTGCTGCACAAGTGCTATGAAATTCCAGAACAATTAGTTATTTATGTAGGAGCAACAGTTACAGGATAACACATGGGGCTGACAGCTTGTGCCAAGGGCCAGTTCTAAAGCAAAAAGTGTTTCATGTTTTTTCTGAAGCCTCTGCAAGGGAATGAAATTATTCTGATCCTGCTTCCATGGAGATGTTTCTCCTCACCCTTCACTGAGAAAGCGCTGACCTGACATAGACATCTAGCAGGACATGACTTCTGTCTTCAACTTCTCCTCTGGTTGAACATATGGGCTGGCATGTTTCTAAGTGTCTCTCGACCCTGCAAATGTGGTGAGCACAGGGGGCTGGCAGTAGCTAGAAGCCCTTGTGAAGCAGGACACTTGTAAGGGGGTCATCTGGTGGCCCTTCCTGCTCTAGTCAACGTGCAGGAGGCTGGATTTCTCACAAAGACAGGCCTTGCCTCTCCACCCTGCACACTCCATTCATTTCTTGTTTCACTTGCTGCCTGTTGTCTGTATCGGCCTCTCTCTGCCCCATCCCTCTTCGCTCTGGAGTTCCAACTGTCTTTCTTGCAGCATGATACCAGCAGGAGGCACATGTTTAGCTGCTTTTCCTTCATCGAAGCCTGCTCCTCAAAGAGCTGCAGTGTGAGTGTGAAAAAAACCCAGTGCCAAGGAGAGTTGACGTGGTGGCTGTGGACAATGTGCCAGCCACAGCTGGCCAGCCCAAGGATGAGGCTCGGCCTCAGCTGTTGCTCCAGCTCCTACTGTGTTTCCCCAGCAACTGTAATTAAAGGCATCAGCTTGCTGGAGTCACAATTAGACATGGTGGGTTTGCACTTTGTGCAATTCTCCCTAATGGCAAAATCGTAGCTATTAACCGAAGAGAATCTGTTTGGCAGGGAATTCCTCCCTTTAAGGCCACAGAGTAAGGTGGGACATTGCTGCTGTTTGGCAGCAAATGCAGTCTTTCAGCCCTTCTGACACAGTACCTCCTGGTACCTACTGAAGCATTTAAACTCTTCTTCTCTGGGGTGCTGTAATTTCTTTAAAATATTGTGACTTTTGATGGATAAAAAAATAAAATTCCTCTCCCACGCAGACCTCTGAGGGCTTGTGGGGATGTAATTATATGCACACACAGTAGGAGCAGGAATCCTATCATTCTGGTTATTTTCTTAATGACAGGTTTGTATAGCACAGTGTCATCTCTGCTTTAAAGTTAGAGCCATTTTCTCTTGGCAGCATCTATCCCAAGGCAGTGGCATCACAGGACGGGACAGCTGAAGAAATTGTCTCTCAATCACACATGCAAAACAGAGGATAAAGTGTCCCTTCACACCAAAGAAATAGCTGTAAAGGTCAGGGTGGGCACTGGGCTCCGCCTGCCAAACAGGGGCTCTCTGCTGGGAGGCACTGTCCCTTGTCCTGGCTGTGCGCTCTCCAAAGCTCTCTTCAGACATGCTGAACCTGCTGCAGCCATCTCCCAGCCAGTCACACAGCACCCTCTGAACTTTGACACTGGTGGAAAAGCTGTACTGATCCGGAGCAGCGCTTGTACCCAGCATTGTAATGTAGGGCAGTTCAGCCTCTGCTCGGCTTGTGCCTTCAGCCCTTCACAGCAGAGACAGGTGGATTGGCAAAAGATTTGTACCCTCCAGATTTCAAAGGAGAAGCCACCCCTGCTCTTCATCTAGAGATGTAGGTTTATAGTGACAGAGGAAGGGCATTAAATGTGGGGGATTAATGCAAAACAAAAGGTCTATGAATATTCATTATATGTTTTATATTGTAATAGTTTCAGCCACCTTGAAACTCCTTGTTCGCTTCCTGCCAACAACAAACGATAGACTTTTACTCACAGAAGTCTTAATGGTAGGCAATTTTCAAAGGCGCATTTACAAATGTTTGTGGGAAACAGATGTTAAATGCACCCACTCCAGAAATCATGATGAAATGCTGGCAGTGAGAGAGCAGGGAGAGACCCAGGTGACTTATCTGGTGCCTCACAGGGAAGCAGCGGCTCCAGAAAAGCTGCAAGTATGCCAAAACCATTTGTGAAGGATGAGTGAGTGAGTCAGTCACAGTGCTGAGCCCTGTGTGAGTATTGTACTCTTACGGCATGGGGTGCTCTTTGAAGAGTTAAAGACCACCCCTTCCCCACGGGCCCTGCAATATGGGGTTGGGGCCGTGGCAGATAGGTGGAAAAAGCAATCTAGGAGAGGGTGCCCTGAGAAAGCAAGAGTCAAACATGTGCCTTACTTGTTGTTCTGTAGTCTCACCTCACCTTTGCCTGGTCAAAGGCTGTCATTAGCATTGCATGGGCAGTAATTACTCAGTAAGTAAAACTTACTGAGAAAATTGTGATTGTTAGCTTGAAGGCAGTGGCAGTCTGCACCTGAGCCCTTCCGCCTGCACCCTTATATCTAATGCTTTTGGGTGGACAGGGCTGTGGCTTTGCTGTTCCTCTCTGTCGTTGATTCCCAGGCAGTGACAATGAGGCAGAGGGAGAGGAAATAGTTTGCTCAACTTGGCGTGACAGCTGGCTGGAAGAATGAGGGATAGCACCCAACATTTCATGCTGCTGCTTCTGATGGCTGGGCTTCCCAAAGATGCATTCCATCTTCCTTCCTGCCTTTTCCATTTTCCCAGTAAATGGGCTGTAAAGTCACAGCAGATTAAAGTTTGTCTAAACCTCCTATAAAATATTGAAGGTGCAGCTGGTATTAATCTAGTCCTCTTGTGGTATGAAGTGCATGTGTAATGGGACTATAGATTTACGTGTGGTCTGTGGGCATTTAAAACACCCCAAAGATTGTTAAAGAGATTCTGAGGAACTGAATCCCTCACTGGGTATTAAAAGCTCTTCATTAATGCTAATGTACACTAAATTAAGGTGGCAATTAGACTGAGAATATTCATCAGGATGGTGTGTTTTAATAAATTGTGTATTAACCATGACAGTGTTTTACGGACTTCTTCAGTAATTGCATATTTTCCTCTTACAGGACAAGCTTGGATAGAAGGAGATACATGGGACACACAGACAATTAAACACTGGAAGAGACACTGCGCTTCAAGTCCCAAGATTAGTAAAGGTGAGTGCTGTTAATGGCTTGCTCTTTCTGTATGCCAGGTACTTTCTCTGTAACCCTGTCAGGGCAGGTTAAGGGTAGTTATGGTGTGCTGGAGGGGGTAAGAAATACACAGCTCATCTGCCACTGTATCACCAGAAAGGTACTGCAGAAAGTCATCCTTCCTCGTGAAACTCCTTGTGAAACTGCCCCTAATCTCTGTTGTATCTAGAGGAGCAGACTGTGTGAAAATAATACTCTGAGAGGATTTTCTGAAAGGCCCTTCCTGTTAGATATGTTCCCTCAGGAGATCCCACCACTTCGGTTTAAAGCTGAATACTGCTTGCAGATAGTGAACCCAGAAATCCTCTTATGGGAGATGTACTTAGGAAGGAAGGCAGGCAAGCATGCTGAGCCAAGTCTCCACACCTGCAAGCCAAACGGTGGCCTGCCACACTGCTGGGGAGAGGACACAGTGGAGCAGTGCCAAGTGGTGGTGGTCCTTTGCCACTGGTGCAGCTTAGAGCTTCAGAGATATTTCCAGTGACATCTCATCTGGGACAGCCTCTAGAAAATGATGCATTTACTTGAAAGATTATCTAGTCCATATTTTCTAATGCCTTTAAAGGCTGCCTAGCACTGGTTCTGGAGAACTTCAAACACGTCCTCTGCTTTTACTTGGTGCATTGTGTATGAATATGAAAGTAGGTGTGAGTTGGCATTATTTGCTCCTCAAACCACAGGCTAACATTTTGTAAGAAGTACTGCAGAGCTGGTTCTGAGGTTTTAGAGGAAGCAACAGCTCAGCATCAGTTCAGTGGATGAGTTCTTCATGCATGTTGACAGCAAAGAGATATTTATGTTAAAAGAAGATATTCACGGATCATGTGATAGAAGAGCAGTGACTGAAAAAGTGATTTGCATGAGGGTTGGGCAAGAAGACCTGTAGACATTTCTCTCAATCTCAGTTATTCTGTGTTGTCTATCAAGTATTTGAGACAGGAAGACTGTGATGAGCAACTGGGCCATCTGTCTGAATCTATATACTGAAACACGAATTGTCTGCAGTGACATGTTAGGGATGGGCAAGGAAAATGGTTCACACACTTGTTTTCAGTAGAGGGTAGGAGTGATAAGATTTGAAAGATCTGAGGGTTGAGACTGGTGAAGATAAGGTGCCCCTTACAGTTCTGATAGACTGGCACATCAGTGAGATGCTCTTGTTCCATTTGGCACCAGGTAACTCAGACACACCTCGGGCAGGTCTTTTGAAAAATCTTTTTACCAGGGAGAGTCATCAAACACTGGAAGAGGTGTCCAGGGAGACTGGGGAATCTCAGTCCTTGGAGATACTCAAAACTTAACTGATGTGACCCTGAGCAGCTTGCTCTAACTTTGAAGTTGGATCAGATTTGGAATTGGCCCAGGTTGGAGGCAGTGGGTGCTTGTACTCAGTGACATCCAGAGGTCCTGTCCAACCTAAGTTTTTCATTGATTCCATCTTCAAAGCAAAGGTAAAGGAGCAATAGAAGTGAATCCATGGGTTTCAATCCAGTGCTGAAGGGATATGGGGGCTGAGGGAAATGTCAGTGGCAGCAAAGAGAAAATTGGAAGCTTTTTGGAGGAGTGTGGTTGAGCAGCTGCCTTTAGAAATGTGAAGTTCAAGGCAGCTGCAAGGCATGCAAGGCAAATGATAGAAGGAAGGAAGTGGCTGGAGAACAGAAAAATGCCTTGCCTTAAAAAACTAGACTTTATTCCTAACTGATTACAGCAGCTGGGCCATGTTTCCTGGCTACACTGCTGGGGACTTTTAGCCTCCCCATCACTTTGCAAGATAAAATTCATGGGGGATACAGGGGAGAGAGAAATGTAGAATAATGTGCCTAAGAAAAAGCTGAACATTTATAGCTACATTTCAGACAAAAACAAATGCATCTCATATGTCTCACAGGTCTGAGATGGGACAAGCCAGGGAGAGCATCTGTCAGCCGCTGTCTTCTGCAGTTCAGACTGTTAATGTTTGCTTAGCACTAAACGTCTCCTGCAGAGAAGAACTTAATCTCTCACAGATTTGGGGCCTGGAGGAGGGGAGTGAAGGTATTTTTAAAAGGTAGATTAAGACACATGCATTCAGTTTTTATCACAGTTGTATCAGTGTGTCTGAGGAGTAACAGATAATTTGCTTTTTGTGTGTATGGCTTAAAAAGAAAAGTCAGGATTGTCCTTTAATGTCAGTTGTTTAGCCACAAAGCCTGTCATCGGGGATTCCAGGTACCTTCAGCTAATTAACAAGGCAGTAGTTGGCACAAATGCATTCATAATTACCTTATTTGTAAGTCATATTATTTGCATTTTGCTTGCATTGTTTGAAAATAGCACTACTTACATACTCTTCAAAGTCTGGAGCACCACTGCAGAAATGAGCTCAATAGTATTACATGCTAGAGTACCCAAGCTCTGACACCAAACAGTTTTAAGTGCCTCATAAGAGATCAGATCATGCTTTTGGTTGATTTGCCCTGTTTGAATCAGTGCAATCACAGGATCCAAAGGGTGGCCTTGCCTGTGCTGTTTGGAAATCTGGGTACCCCGCAGAAACTGGAAAGTGTGTGTTGTTCTGGTATGTGTGGGTCTCTCCAAGTTGCATCAGTGCAACAGTTGCTCAGAGCTCCTGTTTCTCAGACCAGGTCAGTGGGCTGGCATTTTTTGGAAGCTTGCACTGAGTTCTTCTGATGTGGAAACTCTGATATGCTTTGTTCTTGGCTTTACCAGCCCAGACCTCACATTATTGCCCCTGAGTTCCATTTGCACATCCTGAGTGGAAGAATTTTGGAATCTGAAAGCCCCAGCGGGTGTGGTCTTGAGCCAAAGCACAGCACAATGAGTAGGGTTGCACTTAGCTGTTGCTTTGCTGTGTGAAGTGTGGTGGGTTTAGAAATTACAAATCTGAGCCCAGTACCACCACTGGGGACAATTTTGTCCCCAAGCAAAGAAGAAGGGAGCTCTTGTTTGTCAAAGCTGAGTGAGCCTGTGTTCGTGCTACTCCCAGGTTATTGAGACTGACTGGTTCTTCCGGACAGTGAAGTTTTCAGGATCTGATTGCTCAATGGATTTACAATCTCCCTTCCCTGCTTATGTCTGGAAAACATTTTAACATACTGAGTGGATGGCCAGGCAGGAGCGATGCAAATAAACATAGCCTATGTTTGCCTTTGAAAATAAAAGTGGACCTGTACTCAGCTCATGTAAATTGGAGCAGTTCCAAGGGAGCTTCCTCACCTTAGAGAGAGAGCAGTCCCAGACATGGAAAGTCGGGCAGGAATGTGGCTTATCAGTGCTACAAAGCAGCAAGTCAGTGTTAGGCTTAGGAGCTGCTGCTTCTTGGACCGCAGGCATTATTTTTCATGTGGGTGACTCTAGTGGGGTGTGTGAATGATGTATAGTGGCACAACAAGGCTAAACTGTTTTGGCTTTTGTTGTTTTTTTTTCTGACAAAGGCTACTATAGTATGGATCACACAGGTGGGTGCTCAAGGCAGCAGGAGTTTGAAATTTCTCAGATACCTTAAGACTTCGGCTAATATACTAAGATTTAGCAACCTTTGTTTCATTGGAGCATGAATTTTTGGTGTGGTGATGGGAACATCTAGGTGACGCTAATTGTGGGACTCTTGAAATCCCAGTATCCTATTGATTTGTCTGTGTTTTCATATCCCTCTCTAGTGTCCAGCTCATGTGTCAGTGGAGCTGAAGGCTCACCTTTCCCATGAAACAGAAGAATTCCCTGCCCAGATCCTTAGCCTTCTGGACTTCAAGATCTCTTTTCTCTGTGAGATTGGCAGGCATGGATTTAAACAGTGTCAGGAAGCTGTGGGCATTTCCTGCAGGCCCACGTCAGAGCTCTGTGCCCTACCCCATCTCCTGCAGTCACCATCTTGCCTTTAAATCTCTCTGGGCAGAACAGTTATGTATCAGAAGCATAAGAAAATGAACATTATAAAGAAAAAATATTGCCCTCATTCTCAGGTTTAGATTCAGGTTTGTGCTTCTCCAGGAGCAAGGTGGATCTTCTCAGGATTCTTCTAGCAAAGGGGCTTCCCTGGGCAGTACCCAGCCAGCAGAGGCACGCTGCCCCAGGTACAGGTAGATGCCAAGGGAAAGAAACCTCATGTGCACACGAGCTTCTGTGTCACACCATTTGTGTCTCAGCCTGTTTTGTCACTAAGAAGGAATTAATCTGATTTTAAATCAAGTGAAAGCAGTGCACCAAACACACACTGTGCAACAAAAACCAGGCTCTTACTTCAGGCAGCCCCATACTGGGAGCTCTGCCTGCTGTGGGTTTTCTCAGCTCTTTGGCTAAAGCAGAGCAGTAGTTACGGTCACAGAGGAAAGCACCTCGTGAGGCTCTACAGCACTCACAGATTTTGTGGTTTAACAGAAACAATGGAGAGAAAGGCGGTTTTATTTCTGGCCTGGTGAAAATCTTGGATAATTTCAGTTTTTTCTTTTAAGTGAATTAAATGGACTTTGCTAACATAGCATATCATGAGATGCAGATCTGTTTAGGGAATGGCATTTGCAGTGGAGAAAGGGAATGAGATGCATTAAGAAGCATGTGGGCTTTGGGAAGGCTCCTCTGGGGAGCCAACCAAACCTGCGCCTCTGTGTTTGCAAATGTACGGATCCATCTGTGCACTGTGCCATGACTGCATTCTTTTCTGTTTCAGTGGAAGTTTTACTATTTCATGTATTTATTTGTCAGTCCCTCTAGGGTACTTGGTGCTATAATGGTATATTAGGAAACACAGTCACTTCATTAAACAGCAAGAAGGAGCTTTCTTCCAGTGTGGACTCACCTGGTCAGGATTTATTGCTGGTGTTCCAACAGAAGCACTGCCCAAGCAGTTGTCTAAATCAGACATTGACTTTCAGAACTGGTTAAGACTCCTTAGTATTTTTTCCTGGTCTCAAAAGCTTTCCAGTGTTGATCCATGGGTTCTTCTTGCGAAAGACCTGCACAGGGTGGGAGAGGCTGCAGAGCAGCAGGACTTCACTGGCACGGGAAAATCTCACACTGCATGGCAAGGAGGTGTTCTGCCCCAGGCTGAGTAACCATGTGAGGATGTCCTCCTTGGGCCCTGCCATGTCCATGCACTGCTGTCATTCCAAGCCCAAATGTCTACAAGTTTCCCTGAAGCTGTTGTCCCTGTTTGTGTGGCATTCATTCTGTAGAGGAAGCTTGCATGAAGATGGCTGTCCCCAATGCTTTTTGTGTGTCGTCTGACTGGGCACAGCTTATTCTGGCTCCTGTTTCAATATGACCTTTTCTCAGTGTGAAATGGACAGGTACATTCAGTGATTCTTAGACTTGACAAGCTTTAAGGAGTGGGGAAAAAATTCTTTATGTGCAGAGGGATATTTTTTCCCCAGTATCTCTGCAAGTAAAGCTAGACCTTTCCTCTCCTGCAACCTTCCCCTTCACTCCTGTGTTCACCTTCAGACCTTAGAGAACGCCAAGAGACCTAGCAGCAATCATTATCTCTTAGTAGCCTGTGCTGTGTTCCCCGTTCAGGTAAGAAAAGAGCTCTTATGTATAATGAACTCCACAGGGTCTTGGGGGAAACACAAATAGATTGGAGACAGGATTGTGTCATTCCAATAAAAATGAGTGTGCTAAGAAAGCGCTGTTGTTTTGCAGGAGGAATTGGACAAAGGACCCTGAAGACCATGGAGGGAGACTGTCTGAGCTGCATGAAATACTTGATGTTTCTTTTCAATTTCTTTATATTTGTACGTATTTGGAATTCACTTTCTTTTCTGGATCCCCCTGTTTCCAGCAGCCTGCTGCTGCCCAGCAGGACAGGCTATAGTGTGGTAAAGTTGCCGTGATACAGAAAATCCCCTCTGCTTTGCACTAGCAATCACTGAGTGTTTTGCAGCATCCAAAGATGCTCAGATATTCAGCAAGGCAGCACAGTGGTCACTGTTGTCTGAGTTATTGCTGTCCTTGACAGGGGAAACCACAGGGAAAGCTATAACTAATGGTGCACATGGTTTATCCTCGAATGGCAGAAGAAATTGTTTTCTCGTCTGGGTGCCCTGCTGAGGTTTTCACTCAGAAGTAGTCATTTTCCTGCCACATGTGGAGTCATTCTTACTTGTTCTTGTTTTTGAAAGGAAGGCTGGGAGTGCCCAGCCACCCTGGCCTCTGTGGCAGTATGGTTTGTGTGAGCCCCTTCACTGGTCTGTCCTCTACAGATGTGGCAGCAGATCAAGGCTGTCTCTCAGCGGTGGGCAGAGTAAACAGTCGGTAGAGTGATGTGCCAAGAAAGAAAGGTGCTTTTGCTGCAAATGATTCATTTATTGAGCAAGAGATACTAAGATCAGCGTGTCAGAAGTCATCTGCACACCAGAGAACATATGCCTTGGAGAAACACAAATTCTCCAAATTAACACCTTTGATCAAAAGATAACAATGAATCCCATTTTTCTGCAGCAGTTGTTTCATGTTGACCTATCTCTCTCCCTCTCTTTTCTTGTGCTGAGACAGCTGGGAGGAGCATGCTTGCTGGGACTGGGAATCTGGGTCATTGTGGATCCCACAGGTTTCCGAGAGATAGTGGCTGCCAACCCCCTGCTCTTCACGGGAGCGTACATCATGCTGGCCATGGGAGCAATGCTCTTCCTGCTGGGCTTCCTCGGCTGCTGTGGTGCCATCCGTGAGAACAAATGCCTCCTGCTCTTCGTAAGTGTCCTCGCAATTTCTGTTGGCCTCCTGGTGCTTCCCAAGAGTAGGGGTGACTGGGTAGATGATGCTGTGATAAGGACAGGAAAGGGTGCCTGTTGTTGTAGCCATTATCCCTTTAGATAATAAGTAGGCTTAGGATACTTTTACACACTGCTAGAAATACAGGTAATTTACTTTTTCACCCGTATAGATTTGAGCCCAGTCTGGAAGTGTATTTTGACCTTTTTAAGCTTTCATTCTAATTGACCCCATTTGGTTGTTTGGGGGTTTTTTTACATTTATAGAGTGACCAATAATGGTTGTTTCTTGGCTACTCAAAACCCATTGTTCCTCTTGCAGACTCATTCCTCAGGAGTTCACAACAAAGCAGAAGGAACACGAGCACAGCCCCTGTGCAAGGGAGCACACACACCCCCCCCC